>CANNZV010000118.1:0-456384 GCA_947561585.1 Caprella mutica | reverse complement strand
CTCTAGAAGCTAAAACCAATCGTGGGATATCCGTGAAGGAAACTCTCAGACAAAAAGTTTCATACGAGGAGCATAGGTACACTTTTGGGAATCACCCGGAAATGAGAGTTTGATTGGTTTTTGGGTTCGATCATGGAGTTTGGAAACATATTTTTCGAAATCTATCATTTATGTATTGGAAATTAGGTTATTGTACCACCGAGATATGAAGACCAATGTTCCTAAAATAAATCGCCTCCTTAAAGGAGCAGATAACTCCTAATAGAACAAAGGAATCTGCTACAATCTCTATTAAACGTCCAATGAATGATTATTAAGATCATGGCAAATCTTTCATTTACTTACTGACCAGATTCTAGTAAAATAATAATAACATAATGTAATGGACATGACACAATGATTTTAAGGCCTAATGGATATTGTACGACAACGATTTCTCATTCCGAGTATCTGCAGGTGAAACAAGGAGAGAATTAATTTAATTAGCGATTATTACTGTTTATTTTATTATAACATAAAGTAAACCAATACTCTCAATAATTTTGAAAGGCACTTGATGACAGGTATTAAATCAACAATATCAGAAGTTGTTGATCTCTTTTTTCTTCGATTGATTCTCAAATTAAATCATGCTGCACAATTATTTTTAAATGATATATCAATTAACTATATATGTATATAAACGGCAAGTACAAACTCTCCAATCCTTATCACCTCCATCCAATGATTCAAACACCATTTCAAGTCATTGTTTTTTCTAGACCCTTTAATAGTGTTTGAAGAAAATTCTTCCCCTGAAGTAGTCTCATGAATATTTAAAAATAATGATTAATTTTACATAGTAATATTGTATGTTGGATGCACTCTATTGCCAGCATCGATGACTCTCATCTTCGTTCGACTGATAAGAGAGTGATTGATAGTCTCTCTCTCCCTCTGTTCTTTCTCATCTGTTATCAGTTTCGAACTGTATCAGTTATTGGTCTACTTATAGCTCAAGTTGAATTTAAGTGAAAATATATTGATGATCTATGTAATTATATGCTAGCAGACGAATACAGAAGTTTTCATTTCTACTTTATTCATTATATATTTTACTAAAGAAAGTTCTTATTTGCAACAGGTTCAGTTAAGTAATAATGCATAATTTTGTTATTATACTAAATTTCTTCCTACAATTGACTCTGGCGGGCTACACAGGGTGACCCACGAAAAGAATGTACTTACCCAACTTCGAATTATTATAAATATTGTATATAAAAGCAAATTAAAAAAAAAGAGTTGAGTTGAAATAGATTTTTTTAAATATTGTTTAACATGTATCCAATCTACCACCGCCATTGCTTAAGACCAAACATAACCCTTCACTTTGAATTAATATAACTTAAAATTTATCTATGTTAATTCTGTTCTCTACACGTTATTCAACTAATCTTCACTCTTTCTTCTCTCTGTTTTGAAGTTTTCATTTAATTTTTTCTAATGGTATTGGAATATAGGCAGTAGGCACATGACGGGGGTAGAATGGATACATGACTGCATGTTGAATTTTATTTTTATTTTACTTTATTAAGGCCCATGCTTCTTATAATTCAAACTACGCCAGATACGTTTTGCAGTCTATACAGTGTTTTCTGTAGAAATTGAATGTTGATTCAATACAAATTTTATAAGTAAATGAATTTCCTTTTGGTATAATTTTGAGATTTCTGTTATTTTGTTCTAAATTTCTTTATTTTATAAAAAATTTTAGTTACAAAATAATTTGTGTTTATTTTATTAAATTCTTGAGTCTGACTGATATATATATTTACTTGTGTACTTCCCTATTAAAAGTAATGGGGAATCAATAATAAAAAGAAAAAAATAGTCATAATTTAAAAATATTAAGCAACAAATGTAGCTAAGTAAAATATATGTATGTAGGGTAAGTTACTACTTATCGGTCAGTACTACATCTTCGGTCATATAAGAAAAAAACTATATACAAATTATTATTATTAAACAGTGCTATCTAATGACTATTTTTATATTGTAATTTTTCTTTTATGATCAAAAATGTAGTACTGACCGATAATTCGTAATTTATCCTAGATTAAAGTTTATGTAAATAAATATTTATGTATATATTATGAAAATAAAATTTATTTAAAGAATTATATATAAAAAAATATATTCATATAGTTTTATATATTAGCTGTATGGGGATATCTTCTACTTTAAACTGGTCTGTGTATGTGCTTATACCTTGGCTGACGCGGTGAAACTGCCCAGTAAACTTTGCAAAGCGTTGCTACAGCGGCGGTGTTACTGCGTCCAGATGCGGAACCACAGCCTATCGCCGTAGCTACGCAGACTGCCAAGGCGGTAGCACCGTCAGTATACTATGATACTTAACTTTTCCATTCATTTAGCCAAGATTAATTGAAGATGCGTAAACGTGGCAGTGGCACCGCGGTGTTGAAACTTCCAGTGTAGTATGGGCCTCACTTATTTTTATTAACTTCTTATGTATACAATATTTCTATTTATTCAAATTGGGTACAATTTTCTAGGGGTCACCCTGTATAACAGCTCATGTTATAGGTTTAATTAATGTCAATATACATATATATATATTAAGCAGCATTGGTTAAAAGATAGAGGGCATTGATTAGTAATTATTTTGATAGCAGTGCGTTCTATATTCCTGAAGTAGTGTTTAGTTTGATCATTTGAGGTTCTTAGAATAACTTTGGATAACCAAAATACGAATAATTCTTCTGTTTTAGACATCTTTTATTGAAGGTAATTTTGCGATATTTCGCCATAACTTAATTGGCATCCTCAGGCTTCTTTAGGTCTATACATATTGGACCAAGTGAAAACTAAACTATATTGGTGATTAGGGTGGCTTATATAGTTTTTTTACAGATTATTTTGGTTATCCAAAGTTATTCTAAGAACCTCAAATGATCAAACTAAACACTACTTCAGGAATATAGAACGCACTGCTATCAAAATAATTACTATTCAATGCCATCTATCTTTTAACCAATGCTGCTTAACAAATATACTGCTGCCCAGTTACACCAATATATATATATATTTTCTATAAAAGAAAAGGAATAATAAATGAACTTAAAAATGAAAATGAATCCTCCCTCTAAAATCGATTGAATAATTTATTTCTCTTGACAAATAAATACAACAGTGGAAATAAATATAAAAGCTCTGACGCTACTCATCTTTTTGCAACATCAACAATAATTATAATATAATTTACATCAAGTGCAAGTATTGTAACGGACAATTCAAGTATAAATATTATTGCATTTAATAACCAATTAAGTAATAAAATTAACAGAAATGTTGAGAAAATAATAAATTTCTCCAATTACTGTGTGATATTTCGAGCTATGAGATATTTCTTCTTTCAAATTATCTTATCTAATCAATTATTTATTCAAAATAATCGTAAATACTGAATAGCGTATAACTCTGAGTTTCTGAACACTGCAATCTAGGAGACAATAATTAATTACTCTTCAAATCATGAACAATAGGATAAATTGTTAGCTTTACTGATCAAATTTTCAAAGTATTGGAATGACAAACTATAATTCACTACTGTTATTTAATGATTGTATTCTAACGCAACTGACTTACAAAAATTTTCAAAACTTCTAAAGAATTGGTTGGCCACGTAAATTGAAAATGTTCGATTGATTGTTTGTAAGTTTTGTGGAAAAAAAAACTTTTGTCTTGATCAGAAATTCAGAAGGATCTACAGAAAGCTAGTCTTGAAGTCAGCAAAACACAATCAAGAGATCATTGAATCCTGAATTGTGGAGCACCAAGAAACACTCGATTTCTGAAGCGTAAGCATGTGCAAAAGCGTCTGAAATTTGTTAATAAATATCAATGTGAATATCATGACTTCAGGAAATAGGTAATTTGATGAGATGAAACAAAACTGGTGCTTTTCGGAAGAAACATTCATACCCGGGTATACACAAACATTTTCTCCAAACATTTGTTTAAAAGTACAGTAGGTTAAGGATACGGCCTTGATTTTGTCTTCAAGTCCAGTCCAGTAAAATATAGAAAAAACTTTTTTCCATATTTTTACCGTACCATGATTTTATTTTTCCATCTCCATACCCTGTCTTGATTTCATAGCGTAAATCATTTGAAAATTCTTGTTTTTAGCAATTTCTAAAACAATATTGAGAGAAACAACCCTAGCAATTTATCACAGCTATTATCATTTGACATGCTTACGGCCATAAGCAACTTAAATACTATCTTCTGATTGGTTGGAATATTACAGCATGTTCATATGGCAGGATATCAAGATAAAATGACTGTTTATGAATGATATTTGAAATAGTTTTACGTAAGTCTAATTGGATTTTTTGTTAATGAATAATTATCAACAAATTGTTTCACCATTTGAATGTTATTCATGGATAGATAATGTCTGTTTATATATTGAGTGCTAATTTATTTAGATTTGACTTTATATTTTTTTGAAAAATAATAGAAAAACAAATAATTTTACTTCCTACTGTAGTTATTGGCTAGTAAGAACGAATATTATACTGTGGAATATACATATAAAAATATTACAAAACTGTTATTGCTAACTATTACTTTAAAACTTACATTTATTGTGAAATATTACAATGAAGATGATGGGCTGCTACATATATTATTATGTGTGGTATATTATTATACTCTACAATTCGTCGCCAATAGATGACCTATTTACCACTTAATAAAATGATGACAAATAATCTTATTTATTCATTATACTTGTAATCATTTGTTTAGATATCGCAAACATTACTATTGACATTACCTGCAACAATAATTGAAATGTCAAAAAGTTTCTTCTTCAAATTTCATCAGATTGAACGAATTATTCTTCAATATTCATCAATTTTTATGAAGATTCAACGTAACAGCAATGATAGTGTTATCGTGTGCCACCGTCAGGTGTCACTCTAACTGTTCAGAGTAGTGATACCAAAAGTTGACTCTCATTCCTTACCGTACATTTTAGTCATTTCAGTGTCATCAAAGTTAGTGTAAGGTCGGTTGGTTTAACAGTGGGGAATTCATACTTTAATATTCGTTCATGTGAATTAAAGGAGTGAATGGCTAATGTATTTTGGAATCTAAATGAATTGTGAATTAAGAGATACTTAACTATGATAAGGTATTAAAGGACATTTATATATTTGGTTAAAATGGGATATTTATGTATTTGAGTATTAATTAAATGATACTTAGATATTTGGGTATAAGGGATGCTCACTGGTAGGTATTAATTATTGTATAAACTAATTTCGATTTATGTAAGGTGATTATAATCTTTCTATTGGTTTGTTGCAGTCTAAGGACATTGAAATAATTATATAATTTATGCTAATCCCTCCTATTCTACTTAAATAAATTTGTTAACTTTCATAATCGTAGTCACTAACCGCTATTTGGAACCCTAACGCTATCAACCTGGTATAATACAGGATACAGTTATGAGTAATGAGTATTTGATGCAATAAGGAATTTATATTCATCTTATTCTGTTATACTTATGTATTTAAATAGTCCAGTTCCTTCAGAGAATTGACTGTGGAAATCTGTATGATTTAAATAATGAAATGCATTGATTTATATACTTTTACATTATATATCTAAAGATTTTAATATCTAGCGATTGACTAATTAAGGTAGGAAACAATTTATCCAAGTAGTAACCATTCCAAAAATGGAAGATAATTACTTCATCGAAAATACAAAGTACTTATAGCACGCATTATAAATAAATATAGTACACCTCAAAGTTTTCGGGTTTTCATTCTAACACTATAATGTGGAATGATTTGTATGTAAGTGTCTTACGATGAATAAATAGTTCATCATCAAAATAAGGTTGATAAATAACAGATGAAATATATCATTCTTCCGTAAGTTTATTTTACGAGAAACTTGAAAAATAACAATCATGTAGTATTTTTAACGATTGTCCTTTATATTTTGAGAAAACAAATTCGCCCTTACAGATTCCACTCCCTTTCTCCCATCATTTTGCTCATGAATATTCTTATTGTGAGTTGGATTAATCAGACAAACCTTCCTAATCCTGATCTGTTATTCTGACTAAGAAAAGATTCATGAAAATATAGCAGATGACAGCTAATGGGATGTCTAATGGAGATATGAAATTCTCAAAAATATTTTCATTTTTTAGCAATGGTTCATTTGAATTTATTTTTTCGTAGTGTTTCATTCAATAGAAATTATTTTATAGAAGGCTTTTCATGAGTTGATATTTCACTCCAATTACCTCGACAAAAATTGTATTTTTAAATGCAATGCTTATGATTATTTCGAATTATTTTTAACTGTCATTAAGAAATTTGATAGTTTTCCCGGCTCTAAAATAGTTTCATTCATGTACTGGTTCGTAAGTTTTTACAATTTGAATAGATTAAAATAGGTGCCAAGATATAACTAATAGTCATTGATTCATTGGTCAAATAGGGGATCCGGAAAATTGATCGGAAGCAATTGACCGAAAACAATTTATCGAAAGCAATTGATCGAATGGAAAATTGGTCGAATGGAAAATTGATCTAAAGGAAAATTGATCGAGCAACAATTGATCGAATGGAGAATTAACCGAAACAAAATTGATCGAAAATGATATTGGATCTATTCACACTAATTAACAATGATAACTAGAACCATATGAATTACCAGTTAAACTTACTTGCAATATATTACAGCTAGTAGATCTTGTTACCAAGATTTATATATATTAATAATAATTGATATAATAATTTATACAATAATAATATAGAATAATAATTCATGTATAACATTTCTTCAATCAACTGTTTTTCTATAACAGAGAATTATATGCTTTGAAATATATTATAATTTGAAGAACTTTTCTTAGTTTTCTTAGTTCTAGAATTTAGATAGTTATAGATAATTTGTGAAATGAAAATAAATTAAAAAATTAGTATAGGTTTAACTTCTGTTTCGGAACCAAAAGCCATATCACAGACGGCAAAAGGGAATTAAATACAAGAGATAAGAAGAAGTAGTCAGAAAGGAAAGTCGATTCATGAACAAAGTCACTTAGCACCGTCGGTGACAAGCTCATGGATGCAGAAAAGCTACTCTGTGAATGCAGCCACTTACCAAGGAATGTAACAAAAAGGGACACTAAGCACCGGTTGCTGCACTCACAGATGGAAGGAAAAAATGAAGCTGATCTATTCGATCAATTGTGGTGCGATCAATTTTCCTTTAGATCAATTTTCTATTCAACCAATTTTCCTTTCGACCAATTTTCCTTTCGATCAATTTTCCATTCGACTAATTTTCCATTCGACCAATTTTCCATTCGATCAATTGCTTTCGATAAATTTTCCTAGACCCGTCAAATAGTAATCATTACTATTGTATTTCATGACGTTCAACTATTTCGCTAATTATTGAAAAAACTAATGAGTTGCAATGTACGATATTACTACAATATGTATTGAAAGAATATCTAATTAAGTGATCATGTATCACAACTGGTTGTTAGAATGGACCGAAATATAATTTATGTTCGAAAACTTATTCTAGATTGAAATTTGCAATAATCTACCATTTCAAATTATTTGAAATTTTAAATACTATATGTTTTTCATATATTTTATTGACAAAATGAAAAAAAAAAATTCTATTCGTACAAATCGTACATAAAAAAATATAATTGTATTTTCAATTTTCTTGATAGTGTGATATACTATAATTGCATATTTGCTTAGGTTCCTTACCTTTTTTAATCGAATATTTTGTCTGATTGTTCCTGCATTAAATATTAGATTAAAATTGTAATTTAATAGCTGAGGTAAATAATTCAAGTATTAAATGAATAAATTAACTTTATTTTCATAGGGCATCAAATTTTTTTCCGTAACTCAATAATTATTACATTATATGAGAACAATACTCATGATCTTAGTTTGATCCTATGAAGCAAGATTGTGATGCAATATAACTTAATTTAACCGTATAACAATCGCAAAGAAAGAAACATCTCCTGCGGCTCTGGAATCACTGCTGAATTAGAAGCATACATGGCTATCCAAATCATAACACTAAGCAAGTATCGAGTCTTTTGTTAAAACTGTAAAAAGAACTAGCTATTGTTGGGAATCATTAATTTTATAAGAGGTTTTAAAATAATAAAATAAAGTTCAAATGATCCATTGAAGATGACATGAAATCCAATGCAAGTATTAAGACTGAAGACAACTACGAACAATAAAATATATATAGAAAATGTGAACAAATAATTAAACATATCTTTTTAAATTCTATGGATTTTTTTCTAATAGAAGAAAAACTCTAGGAAAGGGTGACTAAATCAATTTACAGAAAGTCTGAAAAACAATACAATAATTGTCCATTGTAAATCGTAATACCTCTGAATAAAACAATTATATGAATAGATTCTTGATAGGCAAGTAAAATATATGTTAAGACAAAAAATTAAAACGGGTCGATGCAGAAGATTCCTCTCAGAACGGACTATTTTTGTCCTTTGTAGATGGAGTCCATTTTGAGATCGTTCGGTATGCAAGCTTTACTTGATTAACTTTTACTCAAATTTCAAATGGTTCCAAAAATGTATTTTGGGAGAATGTTGGGTTCAGTATATCCTTTAGGGCATCCTCTACATAGATTGTAGTGTCATTCCTGTTGACAAGGTGGATCTTATAGTTACAACTATATATTTTTTTTCTGGTCGATAGTTATCTGTCAGACAAATGATTTTTCATGTATAAACAGCTAATTACCAGGAATTTTTTTTTCTACAAATGACAGTAATGTACAGAAGTCTAATTCCCTTTTGAGCCTATTTGAAAGAGAATTTCAGAATGAATCTCGAGGGAGATCATATTCTGTTCGACTTTGAGGGGAAAAAAGTAATATCGTGGATACAAGTCAAGCTTTATGTAGATACCAAATTTTACAAACCATTTTTGAATGATAAATTACAAATTCTATATTTGCAATTTTGTAATTTATTGTAAATTGGAAAAACAGATATTTTCATTAAAAATAATTTTCAATTGAAGTATTTTCATGTGCTGCTAAACAATTTACTTTAAAGGTCCAATTCTGACTCCAGAGAAAAAATGAGTCTATTAAATAATATTATAGAACTAAGGTCTACGATCATTATTCCGCAAACTACATAAAATTCGGTTCAGTATATATTTTACTATTTACTTTTAAAGTTTTTTAATACTCTTTGAGCAACAATCGAGCGAATCTCCAACCTGACGCTGAGAAAGAAGATTGTACACTCATTGTTTTGATTTCAAATTTAGATTTTTAAACAAACAATGCGTTTTAGGCCTTCTTTTAAGATATTAATTGTTTCTAAATGTATATAAACGTTTCTATAATAAGTTTATCTAAATTTAACCTAAACCTTTAAAAGAATAATATGCAGATTTATTGAACCAAATACTTAGTTGACAATCAAAACAAATGGTGTACATTCTTCTTCTTCCAACTGAAACTTAGAAAGTCGGAAGTAAAGTAGGTTTTGTAGAGTTTGGATTATATAAATCTTTAAAAACATATAAAATTAGAAATATGCTTTCAAATTTTATGGGGTTTGCAGTAAAATGATAAGAAACATTAGACTCGTTGATTTAAGTAATAAACAAAATTGCTTGGAGGGGACCTTTGAGAGTAAATTGGTTATTCTGTCTTCTCTTGATAGTAAAATTGGTTTTCCAGATTACAGAATATTCCTGTTGAACTCTGTATATATGAGGAGTATTTCAATTTCAAAGAGATTCAATATCTAGAGTATATGCTTACTTTAATATTCTGACAAAAATTATGGAACTGAAGAATAAAATAATAAAGAAATGTTCACGGTAATACGTTTATGTACGTATTAGAAAGTGCTGATTCTTTGATTTGTAACGATAAGGATGAAATCACAATAAGTTTGTTTGGGTATCCAGAAAAAATCCCCCTGAGGATAAAATCTCCCGGCGGAAATTATGCTCCGCGGAAAATATCCCCCCGGACAATATCCCCCGGATAAAATCCCCCCAGATAACATCTTTGTACCCGATTTATTTATTGATAGTTACATATCCCTAGTTTTAATCCTTGACCATCAGTCTCAAGCTTAACGCCTAATAAGAAACATCAAATTATGGGCTGTATAGTGTATAGTTACTGTAGCTGTAGACTCATAGAGTGCAGAAGATAAAGAAGAGGTAATAATTAATTAAATAAGTTAAATTTTAGATATACTATTGTACCAAATTTTTCCTGCATCTGTTTATGTTCAATACATTTTTAGTTAAAATCAGTTTATTGCTGCATCGTTTATTCAAATGGTAATACATTTTTACTGAATGAATATGTGCCTTATTTCTCAATTGATAGTTATATATCGCTAGTTTTAATCATTTACCAACAATCTATGTTCAACAGTTAATTACTTTGTATATATAATAAATATATGTTATGTGCATCTATGGTTAATTAAATGTCTAAATCATCTAAGGTTAGATGACTGTATATAATATAATTTCAAATGGGTAAATCTTCTACCTTAAAGTCTTTTGTAATGAAACAATTATTTCAGGAATTTTGATAAGAGCAATTTAGTGCTGGTAACACGCCTCTGAAGAATCGCGGAAATATTATTTTTTTTTGATTAGACTGCGTAATGTTGTAAAAAATATGACGAATATAGTTCTGTTAAAGACTATATTAAGGTCATAACTCATAACATACAATTTAAGCTTTAAGTTTGTATAGCGTATTTACAATTTTCATATTATGTGCGTAGTAAGTTAGCTACACAGAGAAAAAAGTTTACTCATATCTAATGGGTCATCAATTTATGCTTTGAATCAATCTATTACGTGATTTTGTTGGACTATATTCATGTTTTCACGTGTGTTAAAACAACTATGACATGGTGTGTCATCAAACATTAGTTAATTCAATTCATTTTGTAGATTGAGTCAACTTACTAGAAGAGTTAAAAGTTACTTTTTTGAGAATTTTTTATTATGTTGAAACAACTATGACAGAGTGTATTATAAGAACTCACAACGAGTGTTAATCCAATGTATCTGGTGTATGAATTAACTTACTATGCGAGTTGGTGCAACTTTTTTTAAGTTTAGGAGTGAACCAAAACGATTGTTTTGTTTTAACCCATGTCAATTTAACTACTTTTAAGTAGTACCTGCAACTCACCACATAGTTAGGCGCACAAATAACCCATTCATATGAGTCAAAACAAATCAAATTTGATTTGATTCAACTAACCCTTTCTCTGTGTGTACAGTCTAAAAACTTTGTATATGTTTATTCAAACTGTTGCTTTTCTTTTCTGATATTCTCTTTTTCCTCTCTTGTACATAGGTATTTTAGGGAAAAAATGGATAAAATATTTTATTACATGTTCTATTTTTGACGTTGGGATATTCTTTCTTCATTAAATACTTTACGTTAGATTTCTTCCTCGGGGGATTTTTCCGGGGGGATTTTTTCCGTCGGGGGATTTTTTCCTAGACCCACTTGACTGCGTGCACTCGGTAGAGCACAAACCTTGACCGCCTCTTATAAATGACCTTGACCTCAACCTTTGACCTGTTCGCTCACAAAATTGGTAACTGAAAGATGACCAATCATCCCACCAAGTTTCATGTAATTTGATTATACACTTTTTGAGTTATAAATAACCTTGGCATTTGGTCAAATCGCTTCCAAAATTCTACCAAATGGTTCCTTGACATTGACCAAGCGTCCCACCAAGTTTCAGAAAAGACATCAAAGGAAAATACAGTTATAGTAACTATTGACAACTGGGTTAGAGGATTGGTAATTTGTACATCGCAGCCCCAATTATGAACCACACTTATATTAAAGTTATGTTGCCTTTTTTTCTGTAACACCCTGTGTAATAACTTTCAATTCAGTGAAAGTTAAAAATAATAAATTATATTAAATGAAGGCTGCAGTTACTATTATTTAGTCGAAATTATTGTCCGTTCAGCAAAATTTACGTAAAATTTATTTTGGTCAGGAGTCTGTTCTGCCAAGTGTCATTCCCAACTATCTTCTCACATTATTACCGTACGATTATTTTAAATTTAACAGATAATTTTAGTATCCAATCCAAGATTTAACAGTAGACTACAGTTTCATTGATACATATAGTAAATATATAGTAGACACTAGTAACCACTCTGGTTGCATTTTACACAGCAAATGTATTGAAGCCATAGAAATATTGTAATTCTCTGAGATGATCAGTTGGAAACTTTCCAAGTGCGGTCTTGATGCAGAAAAAAGGGACAGTTAGAGATAAACGAGTAGTTTGATTTTTTTTGTAACAATTTGAGATTGGTATATTGCATCTAAAAGCTATCCGTCGAATAAAATCATCTTTACATTAACAAGATTGTAAGAAAATCATTAATTCTTAATCCACCACATGTAAAATAAAAGATAAAATATGATAGGATCATTGAAAAGGAAATAATTTGATATTCTATCCTATGATCATTCAGCACTGGCATATCAGGAATTTAAATATGGGAATTTATTTTCTAATTCAGTTCATATGCTTCTTTTCATTTCTATTTTAACGAATAAACTCATATAAATTCCATTGATAAATTACATCTTATATTAAAATGTCTCCACTATTATCAGATTCTTTTTTACACCAAACAGATTATTACTATTCTTCTTCTAACCATCTTAATTCTTTCTCACCATTCAGTAGTCGGATGATAATCTTCATTGGACCCTGCACGCTTGAATAACACTTTCAAATTGAATATCATGGTGCCTTCAGAATATCAAACCTAACCATGGAATACAGACTGAAATACCTTGATTGCTGACACTCGGCAATGTTTTTTTTAAGCTTATATATTGTTGTTAGACGTTTTAACCAAGAATTTGCATAGTAGGGGAGAACCGGTAGCATTCTGAAATATCGAAAGTTCGGACAACTCGTTTAAACATGTTCATAATTGTTGGATTCATTGCTTATTGCAATTGAATGTGTGCAACGTGTTAACCGTCAGTTATTTGGGAGATTCAATGCGTAGAGGTATTGTGTCGCCTACAAGGTGTAATTTAACGTTTTCTTCAATATTGATGATATTTTTCGTGATTCAACTGGATCGTGTGTGGACTATATGTATACGAATCTGATTCTCAATCTCAAAGGTATGAATCATATTGAAATAGTACATGTTATGTTTGGTGTGTTAAAAGTAATATGAATGAAATAAAAAAATGGAGATGTTTTTAATTTTGGAATGTGATTTGGGATGAATCGGACACTTCTGTTTTTTTTTAATGTTTATCATGTTTTTAACTCTCCATACAGTCATAGAGGATAACACTAGGGTTATGCTCTACAATTGCGAGGTCTTAGATTTTGTGTTAGGTATTTACGCTTCATTTACTATAACCTGTTTATTTTCCTCTTCCATCCTTGAGTTCTGTCACCGGTGCTTGTGACCATTTTTGTCACATTCCTCGGTAAGTGACTGCACTCACGGAGTAGCTTTTAAGCATCCATGAGCATCAACGACGGTGGTAGGTGACTTTGTTCATAGAACCACTTTCCTTTCTGACTGCTTCTTCCAGTCCCTTGTATTTCATTTCCTTTTGACGTCAGCGACATAGCCTTTGGTTCCGAAGCAGACGTTAACCTCGACTAAATGTAAATAATTAAAAGTTGTTTGGCTATTCAACATGTTCCATTTTAGAGTAAATTTTATGTCATCGGACGGTTCCACATTTTCGGATTCGTAAGAAATAAATATAAGAGTTATTATTATTTAATTTTTACTTGAATTGGTATCTATGACACCTCTACTTATCATGAATAAATAAATAAATAAACTTTATTGAACAAAAAAATAATAATAATAATACATTCATTCAAGCCTATATGAAGTTCTGAATTGAACTTTTCAGGCAAAACAAAATTTAAAAAAAATTTAGTGTATACGAGAAGGATTAAAACTTATTACCTACAGATATTTATAGCAGAGAAAATATTTAGGACAAGTTATGAAACTATTAAAAATATGAGAGAAAAAAAATTAAAGCAAGACAACAGGATTACGTAGCGTATTCATTTAATAAATAAGTCTTACATTTTTTCTTGAAAATGTGAATTGAATTGCTGGTGCGTATGGTCTGCGGTATGGTATTCCAGAGTTTAGGTCAATTGAATGTTAATGATTTTTGATATTGAGATAGTCTTTGGAGAGTTGGGAGTGCATTGTTATGTTATGAACTATAATTTCAATAAGAATAGCTATACCTATATATTTTAATAACTCTTGAAATAACATTGTTTCTTTCTCAAAAGTATCGAATGATGTTAATTGCTTACATCCTCTCTTTTAACCCTTACCCTAAAAGTCCGTTAAAATACCACCGTAAGACATTCTTATTGTATCCGTAGGAATATTATTGAATATAAGGCCTAGGTATATAATGAGCTGTTTGTAGTCCAATTCGAAAATAAGCCTAAACTGATGCTTTCCTGTATAGTTTGGTCCTCTGTTAGATTGGCTCTAGACTTTGTGGAGTTAACAACCACGCTCTACATTTTACCCTCTTTTCGATTATCCGCAATAAGTCCATATTTGCCAAACTGTGTATTTTTATATTTGTGCCTATAATAAAATTGAACCGGTCATTACCCGCTTTCATTTCCTGTGTAATTGATATACATTAATTAGATCAGTTACTGAATTATGGAAATAAAGAATAAACAATTAGTTCTGAAGGGATAAATTCACATATATTCCCATTAAAATTTGAAAGTCTAGTGTCAATTCTCAAACCCAAGAAGTGAGCATAACATTTGGTGGCAAGCGCTGAGGATACGAATTTACTTAGAAATGATATTTTGTGATCAATACATTATACATTTCGGGTGCCCACGCTCCAACTGATAGTACATGGACCTATTGTAAATCTGGCCGACTGTACCACGCTACCAATACGAATGACGCAGTGAGGAAGTGTGTAACCTAACACAACCCGGTGTGACTGAATCACTGTAAGAATGATATAGTGAATCAATGATACTTGGGAGAAGTTCTACAGTTTCACAGTGGTTACATCTTCACTTTCTTCACTCTGAATCAATTTAACTTTGAATTGATATTTTGTTCTTATAAATATACTTCGAGTGTCTACGTCTGCCCGATAGTACATAGAACTATTGTACATCTGCGGATAGTACCCTGTTTCCCCGCGACCACCTTACCAACAATCAGAGTGAATTGTTTTCCCATGTGATTGATAATTGTACGGAATGAATTCTACAGTTATGAAGTGGGAATTGACTTCTACATTTTCTTCACTGTAATTTGACTATTTAGTCATTACATGTGCTATCAACAGAAAGTGTTTCGATATTCGACGTCAGAGACAACAGACTCTTTGTTTTCTCCAAGCGCGTCTTTTCAAATGTGTGATTCCCTCGCATCTTGTGACGTCATGACAACACTCTTTTGTTCACCAGCGCGTCATTTTTCGAAAATTGTGACGTCAGTAACAACAGTCTTCGTTTTCTACCGCATCGTTAGTAATTTAATGTACTAAAATCACCTGGACGAAAATGTGACAATTCTTCGAAACTGTGTTTCGTGAACTCAACTTCACATTTCTGGAAATTCAATTTCACGGCTCTTCAACATCAGTTTATTGAAATCAGTTTCTCGATTTCATTTCTCATCTCAACGTTCATTTACCATCACTACTTTACTTCATTGCTAAGTAGTCGGTCATTCATCTATATTTCCCCGATCTATGGTTTCCCAATATATGGTGTCCCCATTTACGCATTGGAGAGTTCTGCGTTTCCCACTCTGCTTCGTCGTTTTCCCCAATTTACACCCTAACTTCATGCGAGATGTCCCAAATCAGGCTTCATCCCATTGAAAGGCAGACATCTGGCGTCTGTGCTGGTTCTACCACAGGCTTCTTAGAGTGCTGTGTTCCCTCTCATCATGTGGTTGCTGACCCTGTTCAAAACTGTGTGGTTCACAGTTAAGAGTACCAACACCATGAAGAACCACAAGAACCATTGGTATGGTTGCCTAATAATGTGAAGTGAACTTCGAAAAAAAAATCGAAAAAGTATGAAAATCATTAGGATAAAAGAACAATTTAAATAGGAATTTTATATTAGATTACCTTAGATGCGCATCATAGATAATTATTTTAATTGAGTAGGACATGGCCATTAGTTGAAGTTTTCTTTCTAACTCGATTTTTTCGATATCTTTAATAGATTACGCGAAATCTAATTACTGATACCGTTATTTCGAAATTGATTGAAATACATATTAACTAACATTTTTATGAATATGATCATTTTATCTTAAATATCTTATTTACAATAGAATAATTTTGAGAATTCATTTTAAATAATTTTGGTATATTTCTCACATTTAATGTATTGTCATCTGTACGTTATTTTGATTTTTTTATGTGACTATTTATTTCATATCCATTATTTTATCATGTCTTTTATCCTTATTTATTTTCATGTGATTAATTTAGGAATTTTTATCTGGTAAACATTGACTGATTTTATGTTCTGCATTTTCTAATGTCTTATGTAAGTTTATATTTGGGCAAATGATGAATAATCGAACTTGAAGAATTAAAAGGGCTTGTAATTAAATAATTGTTACATATATCGGTTCCAAATTTACCAAAAGTGTAAAGACCGTATGATAACTATGCGTTAAATTGTAAATAATTAAAATAATTATTGATCGCTTCTTGTTATACCATAGAGGATGTAATTATCCTTGGTAATTATCCAATGGTTTTCCTAAGAGTTGACAAGTTAATGCTTATGATCATAAAGTCTTAGGTAGGGAAATAACGCATGTGACTTACTGTAAAATGATTTACCAGTCACGTTAATTTTACCACGCCCTGTTTTACCGCGATAATTTGCCCAATAAAATAAACAACTCATACTAAAGTAGAATTTGAACATATGGAAAATTGATGGAAAATTTCAGGTTCAGAAACTGTTTATCTGTATAACTTATGTCATGTTTAATTCATAAAGTATTATAAAATTTTCAGTTCAAACTGTATGGAAAGAGTTTCTCACAAAATTTGAATGGCACAAAATCGAATAATTAAAATCATAAAACTAATTAAATTATTAGTTGTGAGTTTTCACCTCGCCTACAGATTTGAATCAATTGAAATTATTAGTGTGTTGTAATAAATAGGATGAAATTTTATTGATTACGAAATTTTCATAGTTTCTCAATATGATATTTGATTGGTCAATATTCTCTAATAATATTATAAGTAACTGTGTAGTAGAATAGAAATATTTTTATGTAACAATAGTTTAGGAAAAAGAAAATGTATAAAAAAGTGTAAAATTATGGCACTCAATATTATGTTAATATTTGTATTCCGTAGAAGGGTCCATTGAATATTTAATGTTGACTAGAGAATATTTAATATAATGTAATATTAATCTTAGCAACAGGTTGTTGAATTTACCGTTATTTGTAACGTTGTGAAAGAAAATATATTGGTTGTTAGGAGAAAAATTTGTGGTAAAAATCCATTGTTATATTTTTTAATATGATAATGTTGGTTAATAATTACCATTTGCAAACATGTGATACCACACGTATTGCATCCAGTATTGCCATTGAATTATATTTAATGTTGATAAATACTGGTATGGACTTATGAGAATTTAAAAATGAAATTGAAATTACATAGAATATTCTGTTGATATGGATTTAGTTCATCATATACCCGAAATATTCCCGTTTAATAATTTTATGAAAGCCCCAGTTAATATTTTGATGAGCCTTAAATACGGTTGGTATGAAATGCATTTCCAGTACAAGACAGTTAGACTCGATAATTTGTAATTATTTAAAGAGGAGTCATGTCGTATGGCGGATCTATTTTTACCGCAACTAATAATAATAATGATAATTGAAATAAGTACACTATCCGAATACTGCGGAAGTGTCGGCAAGCTGTAGATTCCATTTGAAGTTTGCTAGTTGTTCTCGGGAACGGTCCTTTCAATATGGGTGATTATACGATAATTAATCTACGTTAGGAATGGGAATATTTATGTCCCCCAAACATGGTTTGCTTTTGTATATTTATAAATAATGCCGAAGTGATATACCGCAATAATGGTACACTATCGAGCAAATGGAATATATTGCACATACCTGAATACCGAGCCATCTTATTACTTAACATTTAAAATGAGGGCATTTTACATTTTTCATCGGGTGAGGGGAATATGTTATGAACTATAATTTCAATAAGAATAGCTATACCTATATATTTTAATAACTCTTGAAATAACATTGTTTCTTTCTCAAAAGTATCGAATGATGTTAATTGCTTACATCCTCTCTTTTAACCCTTACCCTAAAAGTCCGTTAAAATACCACCGTAAGACATTCTTATTGTATCCGTAGGAATATTATTGAATATAAGGCCTAGGTATATAATGAGCTGTTTGTAGTCCAATTCGAAAATAAGCCTAAACTGATGCTTTCCTGTATAGTTTGGTCCTCTGTTAGATTGGCTCTAGACTTTGTGGAGTTAACAACCACGCTCTACATTTTACCCTCTTTTCGATTATCCGCAATAAGTCCATATTTGCCAAACTGTGTATTTTTATATTTGTGCCTATAATAAAATTGAACCGGTCATTACCCGCTTTCATTTCCTGTGTAATTGATATACATTAATTAGATCAGTTACTGAATTATGGAAATAAAGAATAAACAATTAGTTCTGAAGGGATAAATTCACATATATTCCCATTAAAATTTGAAAGTCTAGTGTCAATTCTCAAACCCAAGAAGTGAGCATAACAGTTACGGGATCATGATATCAATTAAAATACAAGTTTAGAAATATAAAGAAATACCTAATTAATTTTTCTACGTAAAATGTGGAACCCCATATCCAATAACTTTAAGCTTTCACACAGTGCAAAAATTAAAGCTCACATTATAGATAATTAAACTTATTAGATTGGTAATCGGACTTATTAGATCTATATATAATAATCATTATTTATCTTTTATTTCAATTGGTATCATGCCTTCCATTATAATGTTACTAATTAAATAGTAGTTAAATAATGATTATTGTATTTTCCTTTATCACGTGTTTTAAAAATGTAGACCCTAATATTAACTTTGAATATATATATATACCCTACTGCTGAAAATATTTCACAGAGTACAAAATTCCTTTTTTTTTCAACGAAACACAATTATATAAGTCAAAATATCAAACTAAAGAAAGTACTTTAAAAAAAAAGTACTCACCTATATATACTGAGTGAGAGTTAATCTATGGTCAAATTTTAATTAATTCATTCATTACTTTGAACTTTCATCACAGAGCTTTCATCTTTATCCCAAGTCGTGGCCTCAAAACATTTTCTTTAATTTGAACTCATAGAGAATGAATTTTTTAAGGAGCTACAATTATATAAAAATTTGACCCTCTTATTACTATTTGTAATGAGACTAAGTTATGGTTTTGGTTACAATAGCGGATCCTGCTTGTACTGTTAAATTCACTTTAAAATATCTCTAATTATCTCCGAGTTGTTTCATATCAATTTTTTTAAAGTAATATACATCCAAGGTGGCACATTGGCAGAGGTACTGACATGAGGACAGCAGGCTGCACGTTCGATACCCGGAGACATCACTTCATTTATTCCCATTTAATTTGTATATAACATTAATTAAATTGGTATGCACCTAAACGCCAGCAATAAAGTAAGATTTTTAAATTTTAATTTGTGAATTAATCAATTTATTTATTGGATGCGAATGGATATCGTTTCGAAGCATATTAGATATATAATGAGGCGTCAGTTCGATACTGATTCCCTATGTATGTTGGACGTCGTAATTTATCTTTCTATTCAACGCTGTTATAACGGTATCGCTTCGATGCCAAATATATACTTGATATAATACCGTTTAGCGGTGCAAGCGGATAGAATATTGATGTCTATTATATGTTACCATGTCTAATTTGTTACTGGTATTCGATGTCGGAGAAGCAGTTATAAAGAGCTGTGCATACATCGAATCGATACATTCATGTTTGCTGGGATACCATCCTATATTGTCCTACCAAATATCAAATATATGAAATAAAATTGATTTTAAGTTGGTAAATATTTATTTTAGACAAAATAGGATGATATTCGTAACTCTCGTAAAATTCTTTATGTGAATGTCATGAGAATGGTATGTAAAAAGCTGTTATTTATCTAACATTAAATATAAATGAAATAGCATTGTAAAACCTCGCATCTATAACGTAACCAAATACTACCGCACGGTTGTGGGGTGTGTACTGTGTAGGACACTTGAGTTCGAGCATGGTTGACAGACGTTTCGCCGACAGACGTTTCGTAGACAGACATTTCGTCGACAAGACGTTTTGTCGACAGGACTTTTCGTCGACAAATTTTCGTATAATGGATATTAACACTCTAATGTTACAAAACATGTACTTTGACAGAATAATGTATCAAACGATCAAATTATGAAATAGAATAATGGTAAGGAGGAAAACTATTAAATGCATTTCAATCGTTTGTCTACTTTAATACTAAAGCAAAACAATTCAATAATAACTAATTATTTTGAAGTAATTTGAAAAATTGTATATGTAAGACAAAACTAAAAAATATATATATATCTCATCAAATAATGAAATCATTGAAACCTATATTTTTTAGAGATGTTTCGTTTCCCTCTGTGGTAAATATTATTGTTGCACCCATATAATATGAGAAATCTATTAAATTCTTGGGTATATACGTGGATTGTAACATGAAATTCTCAACTCACATAAACTTTATTTGCTCTAAAATATCTAAGACAGCTGGTATTATTTACAAAATTAGTGAGAGTCTTCCTGCGGATTCTCTCGTAAATTTTTATTACAGTCTTGTATATCCTTATCTAATATATGGTGTCCTTATTTGGGGAAATTCAGCTGAAACTCACCTGCATCCACTAATCATGCTGCAAAAGAAAATTATAAGAGTAATTACATCTTCAGATTGTCTTGCTCACACTGCACCTCTTTTTCATAAAACAAGAAAATTACAATTTAACGATATCTATAGGCTTATTTTGGGAACTCATATGTACAAATTGCATTTATCTAATAGTATACCTTATCCCAATCATTCTTATTCCACTAAATCTTTAAGCAATGCAGTACCAGCCTTCCAAAGACTCACAGAATGTCAGCGGTCACTTTACTACAGCGGCCCGAAGTACTGGAATACTATACCAGCTGAAATAAGAAATTCACCTACCATAACTACCTTTAAGAAGAAACTTAAGAGCTATATTGTAGACTCGTATATATAGGTTTAAAATTGTAAAACTGTTAATTTATTTTTCTTTTCCTCACTTTAAAAAAAATATATTTCCTACCCTTTTCTATTTTTGTATTGAGTTTTCATGAAAATCCACTTTTTTTTCTTGCCTAGAAAGGTTTTTCTTTGTAAAGGCTTGAAGGTTTAAATCATACTAGTTCTTCATTTTTTTTTACTTTTTATTTCCTTTTTATGTAAATCTATATATTTTAGAATGTATGTTCTGTATAATTTTGTCCTTTTCAATAAAATATTAATATCACTATTACTATAATGTATCCACACACGAAGAGCATCCTTAAATTTAATTGTTTGTCTATAAGTAGCCTTGTGTGACAACTGTCTATTAGTATCTTGCCATGTCGGCTTGGATAAATGTGTCGTTTAAGGTACTTTAAGAATATTAATAATAATTTATTAGTTCTACAATATTATGTAACTAGTGTATTTGCCCGTTAAAAATAAAGGGTCTCCAATAGTAATTCATCACCCGTTGTTAAGTTATTTTTAGTAAATTAAAATAAAATTGATTTTTCTGAATAAACTGATACTTTTTTCATTGATAACAGCATTCAAAAAATTGATTAAAAACAGGGAAATTTAAATATCAAGTCAATATATTCCCGTGCGTATCATAGTTACATTTCATGTTCAATACCCGTCATTTAATAAATAAATAAATAAACACATTAAGGAAATTATTAGTATAGATAAGCTGATATCTTTTTTGGAGGATCACAAATTCCGCAGTTGTCGAACAGTGGGCATTTACCAACTGAAAATGACTTGTCAATTACAAATCTGACGAATAAATCTTATTATCACCAGTACAGTACCGATTATTGAATCTAAATTATATTCGAGTTCAAGTATGTATAATGGTACCAATATTCTGATTAAACAGAAAAATCTTTCAAAAGCAAAAATATGAATTTAAATTTATAAATAATTAGTGTCAATATTATCGAGGACTGTAGTCATGATACTGCCACAAATAATTTGTTTTTCCTTCTAATATGTATCTCTTAATATGTGACACACGGACGGACGCAGCTCTTATTATAGTATAGAAGATGAAACGTAAATTATTGAGATGAAATGTTTAATTTTATATAATCACACACGTAACTCGACCCAAAATTATTAAATTACTTCTAATTAATTTGTTATTATTAAGTAGTTGTGATTCAATATTAAAGAAGAAAACCGATTTAAACATATTTAAAGTTTTCCTCCTTACCATTATTCTATTTCATAATTTGATCGTGTGATACATTATTCTGTCAAAGTACATGTTTTGTAACATTAGAGTGTTAATATCCATTTTACGGAAATTTGTCGACGAAACGTCTTGTTGACGAAAAGTCCTGTCGAAGAAACGTCTTGCCGACGAAATGTCTGTCGACGAAACGTCTGTCGATGAAACATCTGTCGACGAAACGTCTGCACACCACGAGCATACCTTGTAATGTTATACCATGGCACTGCACGCAGTTGACAAGCGCAAGCCGCTTTAACTGACACGGTTGGCTGACATGCAGACAGTGCCAAGCAAGAAAAACAGTGTGGATTTGGAAATGTATTTTATATTTTGTGTTATTATTCACTATTGGAATTTCACAGAGAAATGATTCTATATGCAGTAGAGAGAAGACACTATTAGGTCAAAAACCATGTGTATGAAAAATTGATCGATCACTATTGAAAGAAGTTATGTACATAGGAATTGAAAGTGGGCAGCTATCTTCCCTACTCTATATATAAGGGTTAACACAGGAGTTACGAATTAGGATGATGGCAGTATATTTCGGAAGGAAGTTCAGGGTTATTGCAGCAGTTTCAAACTAGGATGGGTGTAGTATATTTCGGGAGTAAGATAATGCACCAGGAGTTTAGGTAACGGAGACTCGTCTAGCCTCGTTAATTACGGAAATCAGACTCGTCTAGTCATAAGACTAATTATCAGACTCGTCTAGTCATCAGACTAATAATAATCAGACTCGTCGAGTCATAAGACTAATTATCAGACTCGTCTAGTCATAAGACTAATTATCAGACTCGTCTAGTCATAAGACTAATTATCAGACTCGTCTACTCATCAGACTAATTATCAGACTCGTCTAGTCATAAGACTAATTATCAGACTCGTTTAGTGTTTTAGGAGAATTACAAACTGTAGTACCATCAAGCGTCTCAAACAAAAATGGTGACTCAGCAGCTGATGCTGCAATGGAAAAAACACTATGTCAAAATAATACGGAAAGAATGATTGTGAGAAATGAATATTAAACTAACACTGGTTGCCAAAAAATAAATATAAATTTAGAATCGCCCTGGCGGCAAGTAATAATTAGTGAGTGAAAAAAAGAAATAGAGCCCTACTTAAATGAGTGATTGTCTTACCTGCATTGATATAATATATAATGTGATTGATAAAATATACACTTTATTGTGAAAATGTTCTCTGATTTTGATGTTTTAAATAAATGATGAAGAATGGGTAGAAACGAGCTACAATAAATATAACTAGAAGGAAAAATGTCTCATTTCAGATACGCATACTTCAATAGCCAATATAGTCACCATTAGTCAGTATAGTGTATGATTAAAATTATTATAATATAACTACTAGAGTGTAGACTCTAGACTACAACTAGACAGGATAAGAAAGAGGGAAATTGTTTTGAAATTTGAATACTCAATTCTACGGTGACCGGTATATTCCACCCCGGTACATTCCATCCCGGTAAATTCTACCCCGGTATATTCCACCCTGGTATATTCCACGCCGGTATATTCCACCCTGGTATATTCCACGCCGGTATATTCCACCCTAGGTATATTCCACCCTGGTATATTCCTCCCAACTATACGGATTAGGTTTGGTTAGATATAGATATTAATAATTTCTTAATATTATATATCATAATGAGTAACATGCATTTTCATTGTAGCAAATTGAACGTTGTTGTTAATTTTCACTACAAATGTGATAGAACAGCAGAAAGACAGGTTGTGTGATCGCTGTTGTTTTATCGCACAACAGCGATAAAACCTGTAAAATGATGTCATATAGTACTTCTTGTTATTATAATCATATTATGAATTTGGTATTATGACTTTTAGTAAAGGTGGTATGATTTTTAACTGAAGACTTTTTTTTACACCGTGGGTATTTAACATATTTTTTTCTTGACCAGGAGATTTTGTTAGGGAGTTAGGGATTATTGCACCTGGTTTTCAGTCTGAGGAAATTATTGCCTTTTTTACATGGAGAGATTTTAACCGCGGGAATTTTTGTCCTAACAGCAACTTTTTAGCAAAAAGAAAAAACATTCGATGAGTTGTCTCTGCCAGCCGAACCCCTCAACTCCTCTTCCAATCATCGTTAGAAGAGTATATACTGAATGTTTATAATATTAAGAAAGAATTAATGTAAACATTCTCAACATGTAAACTTTGAGATAAACTCCCATATTATAAATATTTGTATTTTTTATTTCAGAATAAAATTTCAATTGACTTGAGCTACCTCTAAATATTTTGCTACCTCAGGATATCGTCTGAGTTATTTCTTCATGGCTACACAGTATTTAACAAATGGCCATTTAAAAATAATATCTTTGACTTTCTATTTTCACCTGAATAATCATTGTCACAGGGGTGGAATTTACCTAGGGGGAATATACCGGAGTGGAATATATCCTGGTGGAATTTACCGCGGTTGAATACATCGGGTTGGAATATACCTAGAACACAATTCTACACATTAAATAGTTACATTTTTCTAACCCCATCCCGCCTTCCCCACGTTAATAAAGTTGAACAAACCAGGCTACCATATTCATCATAAATTGTTTACCTTAGAAAAAATCCGTGATAAGAATCTGTATTGTTTCGGATTATTGTGTTCATTCAGTATATTAAACAAAATAGAAATTCATAAAATATAAACACCGTATTATCCTTTTCCATAAGAAACTTAGCTATTATGAAACTTCTTACAAAACTTTCCAAAAGTTTCTGCATAAAATTTCTCGATCAGCCATAGAATATTTTCGAGAAACTTTTACTGGAATTTGAGGTAAGTTCGCATCGAATTTTTAATTTATTTTGAAGAACAAAATACGACCGCAGAATTTAGGTTTAATCGAGAAAAATGGGAAAAATCTAAAGTATGAATTATTGTATTAATACAAAGGTACTGATGATGACTAACATGAGAAAATGTCTTAAAATTCTATATTTCAAACTCACTGAATATGATAATTATATTAAATTTTTATTATTGCAAATTGATTCACTGCCGATATAATTCAATTAATAATAACATTTTTTTAGAAATAGAGATTGATCGTAAAGTTATACAAATTTGTGAAGATGCGAGTAGAAAAATCATTTATGGATAAAATAGTTCAGTAAAAATACATAATATTTTTCTTAATAACAATTATAGATAAGCATAATACATGTGTAGCTTTAAGAAATGTAGGAAGCTTTTAGTCGCATTCCAGTATCTGAAATATTGCATAGAACCATGTGATAGTTTGCCGAATGGTAAAAAAAATATGAACAGTTACCGGTAGAGCAAACTTATATGGCCTGATCAATAGTAATAATAAATATTATTATTAATAGTACTGATTAATTTTTTGAATTGACTCAAAATGAAAAAAAAAAATATTTACTATGTTTGGTGTAATCCGTTTATAAGAGTAAAATTTTATAATGATCTTCTAGCTGCTCTATGAAAATTACATTGATCATCATTTGAATATATTGAATAAATTAAAAATTATCAAACTGAATAATTGAATAAAAGCATATCGTTATTAATTTGATTGGTGGCAGCATATTAGTCAGTTGGTTGATAGTGTGAACCTAGCAAAAGTGGATAACTGACATGATGCAATTTCGGTATATGATAGTAGATTTGATTATTTTAAACCCTAATGAGCTTGACGTGAGTTTTCTAAGCACACCCTATTTGAATTAATTTATAACTTTCATGCCATTCCTTTAAAATTATCGGTCTTTCTTGACTTTGTTCCTAGATAAATACCAAATATATTTTTGTATTTAAAAATTAAAAAATATTTACGTATCGGCGTACAACAGCGTAAATCACGAAAATCAAGAAAGTTAATTGTACTGTGGTTTCGTGTTGCAACGAAGAACGAACAAATACAGCTAGAATTGTGGTAAACACATTACATTCTACGTTTTCATGGAGAACAAACACATGCGCGAGCTGTTTTTAGTCACATTCTGCCAAATCACGGGTCTAGGACATTTCGGTCACGGACAATTCGTCCGCGAATTGCTTTATTTTGTATTTTAGAGTGTTTTTGGGATGTGTTTCATATTATTTTTCGCTATTTGATTATTAGCCAGGTGTAAATATACAAAAATATAATAGTAACTTAAGCCGTGCAGTTATAAATTTATATATGCTACACGGGTTGACTGAATTTTTAAGTTATTTACCTCGTTGATCGAAAATTAGAGCCGAAATAACGGGGTCCGAACAAGAATAAATGTGTGGATACGTGAAGAATTAAAGTTATTATAATAGAGGTTATAAATAATTGTTGTTATTATAATTATGTATAGAGAGGTAAAAAAAAATTATTAAAAATTTATTATATAAGTATAAGTCGAAAATATGAAACAGTTCAATAAAACGGACGTTCTTCTGTTTAAATAATTAAATCTAACAATAAGAATGACTAATATCTAGCTAATTTTTTTATATCATTTTTTAGTAGTATATTATATACATGCATATCATTATGTATGTATTTTAGATAGTCACTATTAAAAATATTCTATTATAGAACTAACTTTTGAACCAATATTGCATCTATAATTACCTAATCTGAATACTACTATTAATGATTATTGTAGTCACCGGGAAATAAACACCACAAAAAATTCCACTGTTTTCCCGTTTTCTATATTTAAGTACTGTAATAACATCGAAACATGCCAGGTAATTATTACAAATTTTATAAGAATCGGGTGTATTGAAAGCATGGCCTACATGTATATCATTGAAAAAGTTTTTATTTTCATTATTTTACTGATGCCGGCCAACAGGATAGAAAAAATTCAATAAGAATTTAAGCAAAGACCCATACATTTGTGATTACCATCAAAAAAAGTTGTTCAATACTTTTATGTTGCAGATTATATATAAATGATATATAATATAAAATATATGCACATAATAAATATAATACAAAATATAGCAATTCTCGGACGAATTGTCCGTTGGACGAAATGTCCGTGGACGAATTGTTCGTGGACGACTTGTTCGTGGACGAAATGTCCGTGCACGCCCAATCACAGCTCTCCTGTCTCAGCTGCCAATGTCTTTGCAATTATTTCTCCTTACCTGTACTATAATTTTACTTGAAATTAGGTACACATTGGTATAGTATATATACTAACAACTTGTATAAAATACAGTACCGTAGGTTTATAAATAAGACATGTGTTTTATAAACAAATTGTCAAACCTTCCTACACATTTTGATTCTCATACTCATCAGGGTTAATTAATAGATGATTATTTCACTTTACTTAAAATTATCCATTTAATCTCAAGAATTTTTTTTTTCATTTCTCACGATAAATGCACCAACTGAATTGATGCAGTTATCATCTATCCTAATTATGATGCGGGAGATTTATGCATGAATTTTTCAAGTCTACACTCATGAATCATTAGACCCATGAAAACTGACAGATATTAAAGCTAAATATCTAGATAAATCCCAGGTGACAATGAGATATTCCCGGAATATTCCCTCGATATCTATATATTCCCTAATTATCCGCTATCGTAAAATGATATCGATGGAATATTCCAGGGATTAGTGAAAATGAGCTGATCCCCTAATGATAACGAGGAAATATTCATCGAATTAGTGAAAATTAGTTGATCCCCTAAAGATATCGAGGGAATATTCCAGGAATTACTAAAAATTAGTTGATCCCCTAACGAAATCGAGGGAATATTCCAGGAATTAGTGAAAATTAGTTGACCCTCCAACGATATCGAGGGAATATTCCAGGAATTAGTGAAAATTAGTTGATTCCTATCGATATCGAGGGAATATTTCAGGAATTACTGAAAATTAGTTGATCCCCTAACGGTATAATAATTTAGATAAAAATATGTAAATTAGAGTTAATTCTGAGCATGTAAAAAGTTAACTACAGTCTGCCTCCTTGATTCAATATACGTATAATAAAAAAGAATATTACTAATATTATTACAATAATAAAATATTCAAATATAATAATAAAATGATATTACTATAATATAATATAATATTCAATATAATAATGTATTTATATTTAGTGGTGGTTAGAGATTGAATTATATCGTCTAAATATTATATAAATATAATATTTACCCTATATGGTTCAATATTTCTAACAGTGATCCCAAACGATATCGAGGGAATATTCCAAGGATTAGTGAAAATTACTTCACCCACTAACGATATCTAGGAAATATTCCAGGAATAAATGAAAAATAGTTGATCCCCTTATGATATCGAGGAAATATTCCAGGAATAAATGAATATTAGTTGATCCCCTAATGATATCAAGGGAATATTCCAGGAATTAATGAAGACTAGTTGATCCCTTTCCAATATCGAGGGAATATTCCAGGAATTAGTGAAAAATAGTTGATTCCCTATCGATATCGAGGGAATATTCCAGGAATTACTAAAAATTAGTTGTTTCCCTAACAATATCGAGGGAATATTCCAGGAATTAGTGAGAAATAGTTGATTCCTTAGAAATTATAAAAGAAACGATTATAAAAGAAAAAAAGAAATATTCTATGAAATATGAAATTATATTTATCGATGATAACCTAAAGATAAACTTGAGTTATCATATTGCATATAGTTCATTAAAAGTCCTACTTCTACTGTGTCCTGGATGGTCGACTGGCTAGGGTCGCAAGCAGAAGACAACAAGCTGCTGGTTCGAGACCCGGAAACATCACTTCATTTTTTTCCATTTAATTTGTATATAACAATAACATTCAACTAATTCATGTAAAGTTAAACGTACACTTAAAAATGCAGTATATGCTAGGAAATATTAACTTTGGTATTCTTATTTTTATATCCTTCCTCTATTCTAGATATCCAGGGAATATTCTCATTTGATCCCCTCGATATTGAGGGAATATCCTCTCACTATCCCAATTACTATCCCAATTTTATTCCCCCCTTGTCATCGAGGGAATAATGATATCGGTTTTCCTTGCTCTTCCCTTGTAATCGAGGGAAGATTCCAGGGATAATATATTTAAATCCCTTCATTGTTCCCTCTATTTTGTTTGGGGAAATCCCCATATCGCAAAAACATCAAAATAGGGCATCCCCTCGATAACGCTGGGGATATCAAAGGAATAATCCTAGGGAATTTTCCCGCAATATCCCGGGGATAATTTTTTATTAGGGCAGTGTGTCTTTTATCTAAGATAAAATAAGAATTATTGTTCAAATTGTTTATTTGACTGGGTTGTATTTTATTTCAATCTCATCATATTTTTAATAATTTATTTTCAATAATAATTCATTGAACCACACAATATTAATCACAACTTTGAAGAAAAAGCACACTGCATGATTGAAATATGTATAAGATCTCTAGTTGCTCTGTTTGAGGGACAGAATTCACACGTTTTTGGATAATGAGTCTAGGAGAATTTATCGGAAGCAATTGACCGAAAATAATTCATCGAAACTATTCGATTGAATGAAAAATTGATCGAAAGGAAAATTGATCGCACAACATTTGATCGAAAGGAAAATTGGTCAAATAGACCAGCTACTAAAAACAAAGCAAATATGAATACGTAAATACAACATAAAAGAAAAGTTGAATATTATATTCAATTCTCGGACTTTATTATTTGATACTTTATATATTCTTATTCTTTGTGTTTGTATATGTACTTATCTATCATTTCCATTGTCTTCCCATACAGTTTTTATCCAACAACTTATTTCCTCAATATTTAATATAACTTTTGTATTAGCCTTCATGGTGTAAGCATCTTTTATATTTCGTCATAAACGTTACTTTCCATATTTTAAATTGTTGACATATGCAAAGTTCATTTGTTTTACTGTGTCTTGATACTTCATGTAAAATATTGGCACAGTCGATCATTTAATAACAAGGATTTCAGATGCGATTAGGGTAGGATGGTCATCAATGGGACAAAAAACACAGAAAGATTGATATTTCATTTACTATGGGCGAAGTATGTAAAATAAAAAAAATCCATGTGTAATATAGATATTCCTTTATAAAATGAAACTAACTTGTATGCTATCACATATTCTGTTTACTAGAAGAAAATAAAATAAAAACAAAAAAAATTGTTCCATTGTATAACAGCACTGGTGAACAATGGGACATACCCTGGTGAACGATGGGACAGTTTATCACACTTGTATATTGTTGAGGTTATGGTCAAATTTCAAGTACAAATTATCTCTTCATGTTGTCCCACACTCAGTTGGTTCATATAATATCAGTTTAATGTCCTCTAGCCTCACTGATGCCATGTCAGGAACATTTATAAAATTGAGCTCATCGCACTCGAATATTCGCCTAACATCAATATTTTTGTATTTATCTTTTTCATGCTTTTGGCCAGCAGAATACGTTATAGAAAATTGAATCAAATTCTAAAAGTTCATAAACCTTTATTTCCAACGTTTTCGGTAGAGATTTAAGTTCTTCATACGAATGGATCAGTTAAATTAAGTTCTATACCAGAGTTCTATACCAGACCACGAACAATAGTTCACTGGCCATCTACGGCGGATACTTTATGAAGTGATTTCGAAGGTCTTATCCTTAGTGTCACCAGCAAAAAGCTATTATTTCTCTGGTGTATCCCTTGCAATCATGCTGCGTCTTTTTCTTTTATTAGTGAAATTTTTTTTCAATGCTGTGCTTTGTGATAACCTCATATTGCTAAAGCCCTTGAACATGGGTCGCAAGTCCCGCTTCAGCTGGAAGCTCTGTTTCTACAAGAAGCCCTGAAGCTACAGTTCACGTTATTGTATCAAAAATAGGTATTTATTGATTCATATGGAGTAACTAGACAGTTTGGTTGACAATAGGACACTGTCCCATTGTTAACCAAATTTTCTGTACCAATGATCATCATGACGCCATTTTGAAAACATATGGGTATAGCGGCTCAACTACAAAAGTATAAAGGTAATCCTTTCATATGATCACATTTTACCTATTACTTAATATTATGTAAAAATGCCGTAAGCATTACATGTTAAATTAACAGATTTATAACAATTGAAACAAAGTACGAAAAATTTAGTTTTCCCACCTCTAAAACACGTTTTTACTTTTACACAGGGCTGACTGCACCCCAACCGCTGAATGCAATGCGAGTGAATGCACTGAAGTATGCCTAATTTATCATTGAGATTTTGTTGCAAATTAGTAATTACCCACAAATAAAAAAGTTATTCAGAATGTCCCATTGTTCCCAGTGTCCCATCGATGACCATCCTCCCCTACTCTTAAATGTGATCTTGGAATTTTGCGTAAGGTTGGTTCGTAGGCTTCATTTACTATCACCACTTCATTTTCCTCTCCCATCTGGAAGACCACAGGGGATCTATCCTGAAGCTGTCTGTCTTGAATGGAAGAGAATGGGGTTCCATGGGCCCCGAAATATTGTTATTTGGATTACGTATTGTCATTTTTAAATTTTTACCACATCTTTCAATATTTAAAGATACTTGCAGTTTTAGAGGATAGCGCTAGGGTTATGCTAATCAACTACAAAGTCTTTTCATTTTCTTCTTCCATCTGTGAGTGTAGCAACCGGTGCTTGTGTCTCTTTTCGTCCTATTCCATGGGAAGTTACTGCATTCACGCAGTAGCTTTTCTGCATCCATGAGCAATGTTACTGAAAGTGTTAAGTGAATTTGTTCATGTAGCCACACTGCTCTCTGGTTGCTCCTTCCTGTCCCTTTTATTAAATTCCCCTTTGACGTCAGTGATAGGGCTTTTGGTTCCGAAACAGAAGTTAACCCTTTACCGGGCAAGTGATCATATATGTTCACTTAAATTCGCACAATAGAAAACGTTACAGCACTAAGTGTATGTTGTTCACAAGTCAGAAACACACATCCAGCCAATCATAGTATTTAGGGCTATCATCCGATACGTCACAATTATTTTAAATGGCAAAGGGATCGAATGGGGTAGACTTGAATTTACACTGTGTAACCGCACATCAGAATTGGTAGGGTAGAGTGTATTTTTCTGTGATACACTTGATGTGTAGCAGCTCCAAAATGAATGTGAGTGCTTCTCACCCTATGCAATATCTTTATCATATCCTATATCACATATATTAGTAACTATACCTATGAGATATTCATATTTATTAAGAAATCGCCACTGAAAAATTGAGTTGAACATATATGATCACTTGACCGATTCATCGGATATGACAAGTGATCATATATGGACAACTGGCCCGATATAAGCATTATTGTAAATGATCATATATGATCACTCTGGGTCGAATATAGTGATAACTTTGTTGTTTTGACATTTTTTAAATTTTATATAATAATATCATAAAATGTTGAAAGATATACTTGGTTAAATGCAAAATCTATGATGAAAGTATCATAGCAAATTTTTCTTTATGAATACTTCCTTAAAAGAACAAGAAAATTTGCTTACATAATCAAATAGCCACACAGTTTAGGGTTTTTTAAACGCAGGAGGTCACTTTTTTTGACACAGCAGGTCAATTTTTTTTGGCGCAAGAGGTCACTTTTTTTGACGCAAGAGGTCACTTTTTTTGACGCAAGAGGTCACTTTTTTTTGCTGCAGGAGGTCACTTTTTTTTGCCGCAAGAGGTCACTTTTTTTAACGTAAGAGGTCACTTTTTTTTGACGCAAGAGGTCACTTTTTTTGCCGCAAGATGTCACTTTTTTTTGCTGCAGGAGGTCACTTTTTTTTGCCGCAAGAGGTCACTTTTTTTGCCGCAAGAGACTTTCTTTTTGCCGCAAGAGACTTTTGTGACGCAAGGTACACACGACACTATTTCTCACCCCTATTTAATTATCTCATCTATTCTTCTATTAGCAACATGTGTAAAATTATAAGTGCATGCTCCTATTACAACTTGAAGTAATGCACTCGAGTAGAAAAATAGTACTTAAATCATAGTTCAGAGATGGTTCTGTTATTTGATCATGGTGGCCATACTTAGAAAGATGATGCTGGATGGTTATATATACAATATTATTCAGAGTCAAAATCCTTGTTCACTCACCAGTGTCATTGTCTAAGAGTCCTTTGACCAATGATATATTTTTCTAAGTATTTCAAATGGTCAGATAATCCAAGAAACTGTGATAGATATTTGAATTTGAAGCATATTTTTCCCATATCGTCATGCTAAAACTCAGGAATGTTTAGGACATTAAATAGAAATTTTATTTTTATTGCATAATATGGAAGTGGCTAATATCACTCCTATTTATTTAGATAGCTGGTGTTCTATCAGTTATCTACCTATGTTCTTGTGTTAATTTTCATATTTATAATGAGTGTGATCATTATTTAAAAATTATACATAGCTAACTCAAATTGAGAATTGTTTATGATGATCTGTATTGCTCCCTCTGGATATTGTTACTTACTAGGCTTTTTTTATATATGTTGTTGAATTTGTTTGTTATATATGTCAAAACTAATGTTCTTCTTTTCAGGAATATATTTATTCAATACATTACAAAAGGAAAATAGTTTGATGAAAAGTTTGGGAGTATTTGTATGTTTCAAACAATCAAGGATATTCAGTTCAAACTATAACATGTCTTTAGATGATGAAGAGTAGATGATGCTATTCAATATGAAGTATTAGGTAAGTTCAGCTCTCTTTTCGATCTTGAATCAAATAATTGACACAATGGAATTTACTAGAGATGCACTAATACTATATTGGTAACTGATACCAGTATCAAGTCCAATACCAGTTATTTTTTTAAAGTATGATATTCAAGCCAAAAACACACCAAAAATATTAGTTCTAGGTAGGTATCTGGGGTTAAATTTACCACTAATTTATAAAGTTTACATTTACCTAGGTCTTTAGGATCTTCATGATATGTGATTGTTGCCTAGGTGCTTATACCAGTATACTACCTATGCAATAATGCATCCTAACGTCATAGCAATAAATATAACAATTCATTGTCTAACGTTAGAAGTGAAACTCTACAAGTGTTACTTGCTCAGTGTAATACCTATAAATTTCATTTGTTAGATTATTTTTGTGTTATTGCAATTAGCTAAAGTGTACCTAGTTTTGAACTACGGTGTGCCTAGTTTTGAACTACAGTGTGCCTAGTTAGCTTTGAACTACAGTGTGTCTAGTTAGCTTTGAACAACAGTGTGCCTAGTTAGCTTTGAACTACAGTGTGTCTAGTTAGCTTTGAACAACAGTGTGCCTAGTTAGCTTTGAACTACAGTGTGCCTAGTTAGCTTTGAAGTACAGTGTGCCTAGTTAGCTTTGAACAACAGTGTACATAGTTAGCTTTGAACTACAGTGTGCCTAGTTAGCTTTGAACAACAGTGTACCTAGTTAGCTTTGAACTACAGTGTGCCTAGTTATCTTTGAAGTACAGTGTGCCTAGTTAGCTTTAAACTACAGTGTAACTAGTTAGCTTTGAAATACAGTGCGCCTAGTTAGTTTTGAACGACAGTGTGCCTAGTTAGCTTTGAACTGCGGTGTACCTAGTTAATTTTAAACTGCAGTGTGCCTAGTTAGCTTTGAACTACACTTGTGCCTAGTTAGCTTTGAAGTGCAGTGTGCCTAGTTAGCTTTGAACTGTAGTGTGCCTAGTTAGCTTTGAACTACAGTGTGCCTAGTTAGCTATGAACTACAGTGTGCCTAGTTAGCTTTGAACTACAGTGTGCCTAGTTAGCTATGAACTAGAGTGTGCCTAGTTAGCTATGAACTACAGTGTGCCTAGTAAGCTTTGAACTATAGTGTGCCTAGTTAGCTTTGAACTACAGTGTGTCTATTTAGTTTTGAAGTCCGTTGTACCTAGTTAGTTTTGAAGTGCAGTGTATCTAATTAGTTTTGAAGTGCGGTGTACCTAGTTAGTTTTGAAGTGCGGTGTACCTAGTTAGCTTTGAAGTGCGGTGTCCCTAGTTAGCTTTGAAGTGCGGTGTCCCTAGTTAGTTTTGAAGTGCGGTGTACCTAGTTTGCTTTGAAGTGCGGTGTGCCTAGTTAGCTTTGAAGTGCGGTGTATCTAGTTAGTTTTGAAGTGCGGTGTACCTAGTTAGTTTTGAAATGCGGTGTACCTAGTTAGTTTTGAAGTATTATTATTCATCTGTTGGTTAATTACAACAATATCAGCTGTCTAGTTGAACATAAATTTACTATTATAAACACGAAATGTAATTATTCAGTGAATTGTTTATAATGTTCGTTTCAATTTTCAGAAACACTGTCCGGACCCGATTTCAAACTAGTTCATAAAAACATTGGAATCTCCCTATAGAATTCTGGCGATTGGGATGGACATAGAGGAAGGAACATACGCTCCCACACCTGAGCACTCTACGTACCGAGGAACGGGGTACGGTCAAGAGCCGCCCAGGTCACGAGCCCCCCCCCCCCTCCCTGTTTTTTGTTAATCCTTATTTAACTAGTTAAACAAATGAAGAACTGCTTAGATAGAAATAACTGAGAGTTGCTAATGTAGTTTGTTGTACTGCACACTTCATGAATGTTTAATGACCTGGCAGGGGGGTTCGGGGGGGGGGGGCGGCTCGCCCCCGATATACATATATCTTATGTTTAATCAGTAATGAACTACAAAAGTTTCAAAAAGGATTAAATAATATAGGTAAATAAGGATTAAAAAACGGGGGGGGGGGTGCTTGTGACCGGGGGTGGGGGGACTTATGACCTACACCCCCGAGGAACACGTTATCAAAGTTGGCAGTTGGTGACCTAATCTTTTACTCTTCTCCCAATTTATATTTGTAAGTATGGTTACATTTTTTATTATTAGTAACAAGTTATACTCATTTTACAAACTTTGACAATCAGTTAGAAAGAAAAATATATACGTAAGATTTACAATGTATAGCTTAAGTTTACCAATAAATAAATTTAAAGATATCTACTTTACTTTTATAAGCTTACCACTACTCTTTACAGTCTATTATATCGTAAATGGAAAAGGGGATGGTGTCCCTTCAGCCCCGAACTGTTGTAATTGGGAATGTATTATTTTACCTTGTTTATTTTTTAACGCTACTTGCAGTTTTGGAGAATAGCACAAGGTTACATTCATCAATAGCGTGGTCTTAGATTTTTGTATTAGGAAGGCTTCATTTCCCATCACCTCTTCATTTTCCTATAGATATATTGTGTGAGGTAGGCTCGTAGGCTTCATCTCCTTCTTCCATCCACCATCGCCACAGGTGCTTGTGACTCTTTTCGTCACAATCCTTGGTAAGTGACAGCATTCACGGAGAAGCTTTTTTTCCATTCATTAGTATTGTCACTGACGGGTGGCAGGTGACATTGTTTATAGAGCCACTTTTCTTTCTGACTGATTCTTCCAGTCCCTTCTATTTAATTTCTTTTTGATGTAGCTAAACCACATGGCCTTTTTGTCCTGAAACAGACATTTAACCCCTACTAAATAATTTTTTCCCTAACTCGAAACGTCAATCACATTAATTCAACTAGCAATTTAGATATCATGATCATTTTTTACCCTCATGGTAGATATTGACTGGAAGATTGCTGCCGAATAACGTCACATTCACAATGTAAAGTATATATGCGTTAAACGCGTCATATTTTATAGTATGAATATGTGCGTTCATATTCAGCGCAGTCAATATCTGCCATAAGAGTATTTTTTCTCTACTGTTTCATGCGTGGTTACCCCAAGCAACCACAGTTAATGGGGCCAATGTGGGCATTGGGTCCCATTCAAGCCCGTAATCTGATGACAAATCATATTGGTACTGTGTGGTTATTTGCAAAATGCGCCAACGTGGTGACAGCATGGGCTACTAATGTTGAAACCATCTTGGCCCAAGATGTTGTCGCGGTTGATGGGGCCAAGGTCGTAAAAGAACTGGCAAGCTGTATTAAAATCAACTTGGTACTAGGTGGTTTCCATATGACATATGGAAATACCACATTGGTACTGTGTGGTCATTTACAAACTGGGCCCAGATGGTGACAGCATGGGCTACTAATGTTGAAACCATCTTGGTATAAGATGATGCCGAGGATGATGGGGCCAGGGTCGAAAAAGCACTGGCAACCAATATTGATATTACTTTGGTACTAGGTGGTTTCCATGTGCTAAATAATAGTAATATGGCACTGCCATATTGGACCCATTTGGTCGCAATAAATAAATCATAAGGTTTAATAAATTACTTTTGAAGCCATGAATAGATTAATAATAGAGCATTGTTATTAATAAAATGAATATCATAATGATTAAGACAAATAAAAATCATCTTCTAAATTTTCATTTATTTATTCGTAGATCGTTACAACAGAAGAGTAGAACGAACTTAAAAAACCTATCCATTAAAAAGGTGATTCAACAGTAACATTAAACAATACATTTAGCTTTATATCATAAGTATAAAGAGTGATTATAATATAGTATAGAATAGTTATATATGATATTACAACTAACATGACTATAATAAAACGCTGACTATAACCCTGAGATCAAAACAAAATTTATAATCTATGGAAATCGACTCAATCGAATTACGTAGCTAAGAAAGACAAGCATACAATAATTTAGTGAGAGGTCTAATAATTTACATCCTTGTCTATAGGTTCGTCCACATTCTATTGCGCCTATTTTTCCTTCCGTTATTGCAGTACCTGCCTTGTCTATACCTCTCAAAATTTGATGCTTTTCTTATGGCGATGGTAATGACCACTACCCTGAAAAAGAAAATATTAATTACTTAATCAATTCTCAATATCACTTGCAGAGTTCAGTAGCTGTATTTATTACAGTTACATTAATTACCTATATTTAAATATTTACTTAATTTGCAAGCAAATTTTGTAATTATCAGAAATGAACAAGAGTACGTGTATCCAAATTTGTTGTAACTAATAGGTTATCTCTGTAACTATTTTAAAATTAAATAATAGGTGCCCACATACCTAGATAGTGGAATTATATACTTTCAGAAATCGAATATCGCATTTTAAATTTAAATTATTATATTTAAAGTGAAATTTAAATTAATATTTCATGGTAAGTTCCGAGTTATCGGACGTTTTCACGTTTCCGATCAAGTTTGAAAAATTATTATCATTTAATTTTCAGATAGCTATAGTATTTATTTCTATCAAGATCGAGAAAAAGTGACACCTAAGATTAGTTGATAACTCGAAAATTACCCTAGGTACACATATTTAGCCATAGGCTAAAGAGAATATTATTCAGCTCGGTACCTAATTAGGTACTGCACCTATAGAAGCAGGCAATAACTATATCGAATACTCTAAATAATATAACTTTAAAATATCTATAAGTATATTTTAAGAACTTCAACTCACCATTTTATAACTTTAAATAGGCCACAGAGTGCAGTTTTGAAGAATTTTCTTAATTAATTAAGGGAATTAAAACACTAATACCTCTTCCAACGAAAAGCACAGACAAACTACCTGAATGGTAAAATTTCACTATGTATAACCAAAATACAAAGCAGGCTCTTACCGGAAACAAATAAGTTCAATTGTTCAGTTTAGGATTGCACATTATCCTCTATTCGTAATTTATCGTATAAATATTTTGAAAATGTATTAAGATGGTCACAATTAGCTAACAGTAGCTAATTAAAAAAATAGCCAAGCTTCATAGAAACTAGCATCTGGCAACCACGCTATAAAATCACTCAGTGCCACTCACCCTTCGTCATCATTTTACACATTCATAAAGCTTATTTACCTATATTTTATATTAAAATTGTGTTCTTTAAAAACTATAAATTTCAAACCTTGAAACTAAAACTTTAACTCTTTATCGTTCATGTGATCATCTTCGTCTAGTCACTTAAACTTAGTATTAAAAAAATAGTTTTGCTGACCGATTAATAATTTAATATTAATTTGAAGACATTTTATAAATTACGATTGATTGATTCTTTCCTATTCCAGGAAATAGTCTTTCCAATATGTTAATAAAGCTTCCGCCATATAATGTTGATAGGCTATACAGTAATCATGTTGGGCCAATATGACAATTCAATGGGATGGATTTGCAATATTGAACCAACCTTCTCACAAGGTAACAACTCCATGAGAATGGAAAACCACATTATCCCCATATAATTTCTAGGCTACTTTTCAGTCTGCAATCTCTTGCCCATCTACCCATCTAGTGCACATGTTGGCACAATGTGTCATGGTTGCTTGGGACGTACGCTACGCGGTCGCGCATTAGTAGTTAGGATGCGCGTGTCAGCAGTTTAGGGTAGCGCCCCAGTGTAGTTCAGTGCAGTGGGGGGACGTAGAATGAGGTCCCCAAAAGCGGACAAAAATTATCTGTCGCGGCCTTCTGCCTGCCGTGATGACGGGCCCTGCGCGCCTTGTCTGCTGCCCCTATCCTGCACCGAATTTTAACTGGGTAAGTAGCTCTAAGCAAAATTCCTGAAATTAATGTTTCATTACAAAAGACTTTGACGTAGAAGATTTACCCAGTTAAAATTAAATTACAGTCAACTATTCCTTTCGTGATTGTGACATTTAATTAACCTTATATAAATGTAACATAATATATATAATATATACTCGGTATAAATAAACTAGTTAATTATTGAACTATAGAGTTATGGTAGATGATTAAAACTAGCGATATACTATTATACATTATAACTATCAATAGACAAATATGGCACAGAATTGTTCAAATGATGTCATTCAGTTAATATGTATTACCAATTAAATAAACGATGCAGCAATAAACTGATTTTGACTAAACAAGTATTATATAGTTTTTGTGAGTGGAATTTAAGGCTTTCATTAGATGGATTAAACTAGTAACATAATAAAGGATTAATCATTTATACAATATAGAAACAATATGTCATAGTTCTAGTATAAAACAGCTATAAATATATGAATTGGTGAATTACAGTTTATATTTAAGATCAAGTTCAATAAATTTCAACTATTATTTACCATCGTACGTACAAAATGATCTTTCATAAACGCATTCGATAATAACAGCATAATTAAACAGCATAACAGCATAATTAATAACAATGGGTGAATTTTATTATTCACTCTTGTAGAAAAGTCACTGAAACTATGTATACCTATGCAAATTGAAGTATTAAATCACTGAAAAGTAATCTAAAGTAATGGACAAAGAATAGATATAGGTAAATTTAAAAATTGAACAATTTTCTCAAGTAATCATTTGATTAAGGCCCATAATAGTGTTTTGCACCACATTTTACATAGGGCATTGTTCTTTGGAGTTCCTAATTAACTCAAACTTTTGTTGTAACTTTTGCTGCACTGTGAGAACATAAATTTACAAGGCATGGAACAGTTGGAGTAAGTTATGCTCTATCTTTAAAAGAGGAATATTGCCACTATAGTCAACTGTCCATATTTTTTTTTATATATAGCAGAACAGTTTTCTGTAGTTGAATTGATAACATATTAAGTTTGTTTTATATCATACACAAATTCAAATTGACTTTATATTTATCTTCTTTTATGTTGATCTGATCTGCAAGCTGCTTTATTTATAACAATTACATATTTCCTTGAAGACCCTGCATGACAGACACCGAGTAGTTCTGAGAATTTCCTTCAAACACGAATCGATTGAAGTACACAACCCGTATCTCTCCATTTTGTCAGTCTCAAAAGAACATCTTTGGAATTCAACAATTCCATTGTAAGTACAAATCTTCCTTAAGTAAGTTTGAAAGTTTATTCTAGCCTAAATTCGTTCAATTCACTACTCTCAAAACTGTTTTTATGTTTCTTTGCTATAATGCTTCTGAGTTCTAACTGTTCCACTGTCACTCATTAAGTTTTATATATCCCCTGAGTATCTGACAGACAGCTCACTGCATTGCGACATTACTATTAGACTAATCCTTTTTGTTGAACTGAGGTAAAGTGTAGAATGTTGATGACCATTTACAAGATATTTTTATTGTCTGATTGAACAAAAGATAGAATTAATAATTTTCTGGCAATTTATAGTCCAAATAAACTTTGTTCAGGTAGAAACATAAAAAAAAATTCCCAAAAAATTACAATTCTACTAATTATTTCGTGATATAATTCTTTTTTCACAACATATGTATAACAACCAATCTCACTTAAACCATTCACAAGTAATCAATTTCATATTCATTCTAATATTGCAAATTATTCTCATTTCACATAATAGGTTAATAAAGATTGGCCTACTTTAGTTTTCATTGTATGTATTCAAAATTATATTTGATTGAAAAAATAATTATATTGAAGCGAAAAAATTTGATATTCATATAGTCACCAATAGATATGGAATTCGAAATTTCGATAAATATTTAATTGGGTTATTATTGTATGATAACTTACTTGAAAAAAATTCTTCAATGTTCCTTGGTTTTAAGCGTCACAGAAAATATAATTGATTTTCATTCAAAAAAAAATCTTTTAGGAAATTTTCAATCTGATTGAAGTCATTCTAACTCTATATTTATATCATATTTTATTGTGATGCTTTGAAATACTCCTTAATTCCCTTTATAGAAATGAGCATTTTATAATGAGGTGAAAATATACCTCTCGATGGTCAATGGTCATTATTTGGGTTGTGACATGATGCGCTTAAAATCATAGATCCCGAAAATATTATGGACGAAACAATCCGAAATGGTGTCTAATACTATATACCGCTGGTTTAGAGCATTCAGTACTCTTTAATTGTCACCGTCTATAATATTTTAGATATCTATAATTTTAAACTCATATTGTCACAACCCTAGTCATTATTAAAATCCTATTTAATACACTTGTCGATCAATTTTTCAATATAATAGATATTATTTATATAATTTTCTATTTATCTTATTAAAGACTGATGATTTGCGGTAATTATTCATTTATGGTTTGAAAAAATATTATTAATTAAATATGGTCTATGAATTAAATAATAATAAGCAGTTCTAAATATGCCTAATATGACTGAAATTGATTATTCAAGGATTAGATACAACTTTCAATGAGCTTCACATAAAATTTATTAATTATTATTGGTACACAATTGCAACTTACATATGTGCATTAATAAATATGTACTGTATAAATATGGTATAACTATTTAAAATACTATGATATTTAATAGCATCAAAATAATACCGTACTGTTACACTAATAGTGTGCACTAAATTCAGATATTGGCAGTACCTGAGTACTTACTTAAGTACTTCTGTTGTACTTGAAAAGACTGCTTAAGTACTCAAATTGACCAGTGATTAGAGAGTGTTCAAATACCTTTTATAGTACTTAAGTTTGAAGTATTTAAGAAGAGTATTTAAGTACTTTAATCATCATGTAAATAAATAGAGTAGTAACGTACATTTAATGAGTACAAAGTTCTTAACTCTTGATCGATCAAGAAAAATATATCGTACTACTACTACTGCTACTACTAACCTTAGTAACCTAGCAACTTGATTGGCTGAGAAAGTTCTCATTGCAAAATAATGACAACTTCAATTTTTATTCGATTTGAAGCTGTATTTTCATAACTTTATTTTTCCACATGAATACACACGATTAGACAAGAACAAAGGTGGTAAATTGTAACATATTCCGTGCACGGACATTTCGTCCACGGACAATTTCTCCACGGACATTTCGTCCACGGACATTTCGTCCAACGGGGACATTTCGTCCACGAAATGCTTTATTTTGTATTATATTTGTATTGTGTATCAATTTTATATTGAGCATTATTTATATATATTTTGCAATATGAAAGTAGAAAACACCCTTTTTTTATGGCAATTAGAAATTTACGGTATTTGCCTTAATTATTATTACAGTCTTCTTCTCATGCTCCTGCTGGCCGGCAACAGTGAAATAATAAAACTGAATACTTTATTTAATGATATGCAGGCAGGAATCGCTTTTATTTCACATTGGTCTAAAAAATCTGTATTAATAACGAGGCATTTCTCGAATTTATTAGAGTATATGAACATTGAAAATAACATAATAACAATAACTACAATAAATACCAATATTATTACTCAGATTAGGTTATTAGAAGCAATATTGGTACATAATTAGTTTTTCATGACACATTATTTTTAACAGTGATTAAATAAAATACATACATTGTACTTGAGTGTTCCGTGCAACAGTCGAAGAAAAGTGCATCCGTACCTAATGATTTTATGACAATTTACTATTTTTTATTATTTCCAAAATTAACGATAGTAATTGTAAATTTGTAATGCTTGTAGATATTTTAAATTTGGTCTGTGTATTCGACTACAAATATGTAAGATTTGAAAATGATAGAAAATTAGGAAACTGTGATGTGATCAATTTGTGAGATATACAGTATGTATACACATCATGCGGAGACTAACAAAGTGATTGTTAATAAATATGTTATAAAAGAATTAGGTAGATATTGGTACTTTTTAGTGTTCCCTTTATTTATTTAAACGTAAATATGTCCACGCTATCTGACCTTTTCCATATTTTGGAACTCATAATAAAACCATATATATCATTAATATTTACCTCGATTATAATTATTTCATTCTCTTTCTTACCTTTCCGAACAATAATTAGTCTTGTTAGTACACTGTTATTACAGTTTCATATTTTAAATACTCATAACTCATTAATTAATGCAAAATATTAAAAGAGGTAAATAACTTAAAGATACAGTTAAACCGTTCATCATGTCTAATTTAATAACTGCAATCGATAGGTAAACATTTTCGTATGTGTTCATATGAAATGGTTGGGAATAATTCACTATAATAATAACTGGCTATTAATATAATAGCGAAAAATGTTATGAAATATAACACATATACACTTTAAAATAGAAAATAAAGCAATTCGTGGACGAATTAATGTCCTAGACCCAGTATATTCATATGATAACATTTATTGATATTTAGCAGTCGTAATTCAGTGCGCTCTCGAGGCATAAGATGTAATACCGTGTTTGAGTACATAAGGATGTATATCTCACTAAAAGCAAATATTTAAAGCCATTAACGAGTTAGTGAGATGTGTCAAATTATTGCACACATCAAGCTCCGGACAGAGTGACTAATAGTAATAGCTGAAAATCTTTTGCATTTAACTTAGCTTGTCATTTTATTTTTATTGGAAAAAAAGCTCTTGTATTTACCAATGAATGTGTGAATATCAAATAAAGGATTTAAAACAAATAATCAAAAAGTCATTCCACTAAGATTTCATAGATTTATTGGAAGTTGGCTCGCTCGATCCAGCTAATATGTCAGTGAACAAAAATTCGAGGGTTAGGTTAGTAGAGTAAAAATAAATTAATGTTGAAAGTGGCAACATAATTATAACGAATATATCCGTTGAGCTATTGTATGTTACACAAGATATTGCGAGGCTCAACGCATTGGAACTTGTATGCGTGTGTTGTCACTGTTGAGGCTTGCCGCTGTGTAATGTGTATCTGCAATATCATCAACCACTGCATGGCAGTGTTACGGGACGGAAGAGTGCCCCTACAGTTTTATCTAAATATATAGCTCCCCTGGAACTTGTCTTTCGGTGAATGGAACGATTCTTTCCACGCTCTTCATTTATAAAATCCTGTCTAGAACCATGCATCCACTACAAACCAATTTTTTTTATAATAAGTCTCTTCCAATTAGTTATGATATAATAAAGTAATCAAATTCAAAGGCGGTACATATTACTTATTTATATGTTCCTTTACCTTTGACATTTCTTTCATCAATTTGTATTTAATATATATTACTGAAAAACACACATTCCTACAACATTCATAATATCACAAAACACACACACATAATTATTGCAAATATGAAAACAGTTAATGTAATTCTCAATAAATAAACAATATTTAGTTTTAATTAAATATATAAACCTAATGGGTTATAGAAAACTTATTACTGGAGGGGTCCTGATACTTTCAGGTATTTGAATACAGTACGTAGGTCAGTACAGGCAAGCCTCGCCTTTAGTACAACTCACTTAAGTAAAAGTGGTACTTATTTCGAGTCATGTTTCGAAATAAGAACCGTTCGTAGACATAGAAAGCGGAGACAATTTTTTGTGTTTATTTCACGGTAACTAAAAAAACATCAAAATTATAATCCAGATGAGGTTATTAGAAGCAATTGGTTCAGAAATTCCACATGTCCTATTTTAGGGTTAGTTCCGTGTCATTGCACGGTTCCTATTTTCGAACACGTGAAAATCTTTATATAATAATCATTATTTAACTTTTATGCCAATTGGTAACCATGATACCATTTAGAATAGAAGTTAAATATTAATGATACTTTTTTCTTTTCCATGACGGGTCCGAAATTGTCCAACCAATAACTTGGAACTTAGTACCCTACTACCAAAAGCATTTCATAGACCATAAAATTGCGGTTTGTTAAATGTAGCAAAATAATTATAGAAGTTTAAGTATCTACATATTAATCACTCACCTATACTGAGAGAGAGTTAACCCTTTACCGGGCAAGTGCTCATATATGGCCCCTTAAATTTGCGCCAAAAAAACCGTCTCAGCGGTCAGTATATGTTGCTCACAAGTCAGACACATGCATCCAACCAATCACAGAACTCAGGGCTATCACGTGATACCTCACAATTGGCTAGAAATGGCACGGGTATAGAGTGAGCTGGACTTAAATTGTCAGTACGGAACTGTGCGTGAGTGTGGGTGGTGTAGCGCGTGATCTGCTCTGATACTATTGATGTGTAACAGCTCCAAAATGAATGTGAGTATTTCATATCCAATGAAATATCTTTTTTATAGCCTATACCACATTTATGAGTGATTATACCTATGTGATAATCCGTATTATTGAAAAACTGCCATTGAAAAATTGAGGTGATCATATATGGTCCCTTGATCGAGTCATCGGTTTCGTCAAGGCACCATATATGGACAACTGGCCGGATATTAGTATTATTGCAGGTGATCATATATGATCACTTGGCTCAAATAATGATAACCCTATTGTTTTGATATTTAATTAATTTTATATAATAATAGCATAAAATGATGAGTGATGTACCTGGTTATATGCAAAAACTATGATGAAAGCATCATATCATATTTTTCGTAATGAATAGGGATTAAAAACTCATGAAACTATTTGTATCTTATAAAACGATCACACAGTTTAGCTATGAGTCATGAATTAATTGAATTATTACCCCTACTCTTTCTCATATAATTGACATAGCTAATATCCATTATTTCAATTTCTATCCAACAGTTTAATACAAGATCATTTTATTCAAAACCAAAGCGCAATAACCAGGATTTCTCGTGTATTATCCCACTGACTGCTGAAGATAGCGAAGCAGAATTAGATGAAGATGATGATGATGATATGCTCGACCCAGATTTTGAAATTGATGATGTTATTGATATAATCAACAATAATAATGATGACTCAGACAATGACCCTCCAGATAATATGCCAGAGAATGTCCATACACCAGAGAGAAATACACCACAACCAAAACGCAGGAAATGTGAGTAAATTGTTAATTTACGAATTTCTTCCACTTCATATTCTTTGTAATAACTATTTGTTATTTTTTAATATTGAGATGAATTATTCAATTTCAGATGAAAAGAAAAGAGGAAAATTAGTTGTTCAGAATCAAGATGAAGATGTCGAAGTTGAACTGAATGTTACTGATCAGGCAGTTCCTGTATGGAAAAGAGAAGACATTGAGCCATACGAGTCTTCCACTTACATCCATACAAGACCATTGGCTTTACAAAAACCACATGAATATTTCATGAAATTTTTCAATGAAGAGCTGGTTAAAACAATCACATTTGAGACTAATTTATATGCAAGACAGAAAAGTATTGATACCCAGTTCAAGACAGATGAGGAGGAGATTCTGAAGTTTGTAGGAATTTTGATGTACATGGGTATTTGTTCACTACCCTCACTAGAAGACTATTGGGGCTCTTTCACAAAGGTACCTCAAGTTGCAAATGTCATGAGCTCAAAGCGTTTTCGACTCTTGAGAAGAATGATTCACTTCAATAACAATGAAATGTCAAGTGGATCTGTCGATAGAATTTACAAAGTGCGTCCATTGATAGAAGCAATGCGAATGTCTTTCATGACGGTTCCAGAAACTCCGAAACAATCCATCGATGAGGTGATTGTAGCCTACAAGGGTAAAACAGCTGGAAACCTGAGGCAATATATTAAAAATAAGCCTGACAAATGGGGGTATAAATTATTTTGTAGGGCAAGTGATGATGGATTCATACATGATATTATATTCTACCAGGGACAAACTACGTTCACAAATCATGCCACTCCTCTCACTGAAAATGAAGCATCTATGAATTTCTCATCAAAAGTTGTCACTGCTTTAGTGAAGACTCTACGACAGCCGCATTTAACAACTGTTTTTGCTGACAATTTCTTCACTAGTCTCTCATTGGTGAACTACTTGAAGGCAAACTTCGGTTGCCGTTATACAGGTACTGCTAGAGAAAATCGAATCGGGAAACCTTTGCTGACAGATAGCAAGATCATGATGTCTCGTAATGTACCGAGAGGAAAATTGGACTTCAAATCATCAAATGATGTGCTTGCACTAAAATGGAAAGATAACAAGGCTGTTACCATGCTCTCCAATGCAGCCGGAATCGAACCAATGTCATCAATATCGAGGTACTGCAAGGACGCTAAACAAAGAGTTGATGTTCCATGCCCAAAGGTGATTCGAGAGTACAACTCACATATGGGTGGTATCGATAAGAGTGACATGCTTGTCCACCTTTACAAGATCCCTGCAAAGGCTAAACGTTGGTATTTAAAAATTTTTGGATACACATTGGATCTTTGCTTAGTAAATAGTTGGCTGTTATACCGACGGGATTGTAAGAGCATGAATGTAGTTTCAATGCCACTGAAAGATTTCATTCTGAATGTATCAAGCTACTACCGTAAGCAATATGTGAGTGGAAACAGACATGATAGGAGCCTAAGAGAAAGAGCAAGCCCAAGAATCCTTCAATTGACAGTACAGCCCATCGGACAACGTGCTGTTCATCCAGAAGATGAAATGAGGTTCAACTGTTCATTGAAGCATCGTCCACTTTATGTTGCTAAAAGACTTTCATGCAAGTGGTGCAGCACGAAAGAAACTAAACGTCGTTCAAACTTTGCTTGCTCCATCTGTAACATTCATTTGTGTTTGAATGAGAATAGAAATTGCTTCTATGACTACCATGAGCCTAATTGAAAAGGTTTTGAACCCTTACCATTTTGTATTTTCTTGAATTCTCTGACATAGGAATATCTAATTTCAAATATATATGACATAAGTATATCTAATTTCAAATATATTTAACTTTTGTGATAACACATGTATTATATGGATAGTTTTTGTTTATTGTTATTTCGTTCATACTGTTTCTTTGTTTTTTTCTTCATATTTTTCATTATTATTTTCACTATACAAATGGAGAAAGCTTTTATTGAATTGTCTCATATTTTCTGTCAAAATATTTTTTCAAAATAAAGTGATTTGCATCTTATTTACAATATTCTTTTCATTTTCATTAATTTTTCGAAGCAATCTATCCAGTTGAAGTGATCATATATGATCACTTACCATATCCCAGGTTTGAATTAAGTGATCATATATGATCCCTTGTCGTATATGTGGAACCGGGCGGTATGCCATATATGATCCCTTCAATATATCCAATTTCCATGAAAAATAGGCCGAAAATTGAAAAATTCACATAAATAAAGTTGTCTTAGAAATGAATTTACTATAAGAGTGTGTAATTGAAAATTTGAATTTTGCTTCATTTCTTCATTGGCCCGGTAAAGGGTTAAGCTATGGATGGATTTTAAAACAGTTAATAAAATGCACGACTTTAAACTTTTTCATCACAGTCACGAACAATGAAAGACTATATTTTTAATAATATTCTTATATACGTATAGTATTCTAATAACTCTAAAACAAATTTTCTTTCTATAACTGATAGAAAATGAGATATAATCGACGAGAGTCAATAATAAATTTCTTGTTACTTTTATTCACTTTAGTTACCGTTTGGTAACTGTGCGATCTTTTGAGTTATTTTTAAGGGAGTCCGGGGAAGTGATATGCGTGTGATGGTGGTACAGACGATTCTGAAATATATTTTAAAAAACCTATATAAGTACATTGAATAAAATATAACTCTAAAATACAATTAGCAAAGATACAAAATATTTACCACAAAAACATTATACTTCATGTATCCTCCACTCCCCTGCTATATGGTAGGGAAGTCCTATCCTTCCTAAGTGGAAGGGCTATCTCAAATTTTCCATTTACCTTTTTACAGCTGTCCTTGACAATCTGAAGCCAAATCTCGTCTTCGACCGATGGCCCCTTATTAACTGCCCCGATGTCATGAAAGCCCGAATTAAATGCCTTGCTCACGAGATCGTTCAGTGTTACATCTCTTACTGATATCTTACCAACCCTTACGTGATAGTTATTATAGCTTGAACCAATGCCGCAAACCATCCATCCAAGCCTTGTTCTAACAGCATAAGGGTCACCTTTTTTAGGAGCAGAGATGACCTCCAAGGGCTCGGTTGCGGAGGGAACATTTGCTCCAATTATCATTTCGACGTTTCCTATTTCCCTCGTAGTTATTTCCTTCAAGTGATTCCATTTACGTATTTGCTCTCCATCCGCAGCATCTTCTTTATCAACTGGGATATTTTTCACGGCGTACACCAGTGGCAAAGGTATATCATCACCGCTATCTCCCCTAAGCGAAAGTCCATCAACAAATCTGCCATCCATGACACATTCTCCCCCAAGTGTAACTACAGTTAGATTCGTTGTCGGAACATTATAACTTGAAACCTCCAGTCGACGAAGCAGAGCTCTACTACAGAGCGTCACAGCGCTTCCACTGTCTATCAGAGCAAACGTCTCCACAAGATTTCCTTGACTGCAGATAACAGTAACCGGTAAGATGCACATTCGACCAGTCTGTGATCCATATGCATGGCTCGATTTATTTCCGGCTCGCACTGGTCCACCAAGAGGAGTCCTCCTGTCGAAGTAAAAGCTCTTAAAATTATCAAGTTCATGCGTAGAAGTTTCACCTGTATCCTTAGATTTCGTAAAACTTCGCATTAGGTTAGTCTTTGTCCCCTCCATTTCTTCTTCTCCGTTCCATATGTGCTTATTTTGGTTCATGCCAAAGCTATTATCTTTCTTATCCCATCGACGATAAGTTGGGTTTTCTATATGCAGAAGAATATTATGCTTCCCTCCACATTTTCCACATCTTTCTTCAGTTTTACATTCAGAAATTATATGGCCCCTCTCAAGACAACCAAAGCAGCACTCATTTGACCTCAGGATTCTCACCTTTTTGTCATGTGGATATTTGTGGAATGATGTACACTTACGGAGGTAGTGTGCCCCACCACAATTTACGCACTCCTCTTTTTCTTGTAAAGTGCCAACTAGCACCTTTCTTTGATGTACCGTTTTTATCGATGGGCTAATTCTTTTCATAACAGCCTTACCATAGAAGGGATTATTGGCTACACTAGCTTCACTCTCTACGAATTTAAGGAGCTCTTTGAACCCAGCTGGTTTACTGGTACTGCTATGCATCTCCGTCGCAATCCTACTCCACCTCTCTTGCATGGTATATGGTAGCTTTGAGATTATCTGTCTGATAGTGTTAGGGTTCTCCAATTCATTAGTGCTGTATGGAATTTGAGACACGGCATTTGAAGTCATCATCAACACTATAGAAAACTGATCCAATGCACCAGGGTCATCCCTTGGTATATCTTGGAAGTTCAAGACACGCTGGATGTGTGCTGCTCCGATCCGCTCTGATGATCCATATCGCTTCTGGAGAAGCTTCCACGCTTGTCTATATCCCTCCCTGTCATTCATATACAGACAGCTTTCGACTAACTCTCTGGTAGTTGCTTCAGTGTACTGATAAAGATAGTGAAGTTTCTCTCTATCTGTTAGATTAAAGGAGCCTACTGCACTCTCAAATGCGGTTTTAAAGAGAACAAACCTTTCTATTTGACCTTTGAAGACTTCTATCTCTCTTTTAGGTAGCATCGCCCTATCATTAAATTTAATTAATTCTTTAAGCACATGGGCTTCACTAACATGTTGATGTGGACTAGGAGGTATTTCATTCACTGCATCATTTATATTCAGAACCCTTTCTTTCTGAGGCCGTAGTTGATCTGTAACTTCTTTTTGCACGTTACTATTTTCGGTTTGTAACATATTAAACACGTCACCTGTACCAGCATTAGCTACCCAAATGTTAACCCTATCATCGGCACCTTCTTCGTTAAGTGGGTCCTCCTCCCTCTCGAGGGCTCTCCATGCTTCCTCCTCGGCTTCAATTTCTGTTTCCGCGACTTCTAATTCCAATCGTCTTCTCTCTTGTTCCCTTTCCATAATTTCCCTTCTTTTATCCCGTGATGCCTTCATCTTTGCGTAATTCACAGCTGCTATTCTGCGCCTCTCTGAGGTAGACGCTGAGGAGCGAAGGGAACTCCTGCTAGATGACGACGATGCAACTGATTTTGTGCGATGTACCTTAATAAGAGGTTCACGTGAAGCATCATTCCTCATATGGTGACCTCCAGGATCAGTGACCTTTAAGTGAGGGCTAACGACAGTTACTACCGCCTCGACATGCTCCTTGTTCAAGGTAATATCGGATGAAGGTGGTTCCTCTGATCCTTTAGGATCGGATAATTCCTGCAGAGAAGATGCAGAGCCTACACCATGCTCTGGGCTTAGCACAGGATCAGCAGGTTCTTCCGGAGAAGAGGCAGGGTCTTCCTCAATTGCATTCATCATTGCCACAACCACGTAATCATATGTAGTTTGGTTATCATTGAAGTAGGACTCCAACCTCTGTCTCAGTTCAGCCTTTGTACCACTGCTCTTCAATTTCAGGAATTTTAGAATGGACTTCAGCTCAGCCACGTTGCAGCCTTCCATCCTCCCACTCCCGCTATAGATTGTGAATTTTGATGTGCGATCTTTTGAGTTATTTTTAAGGGAGTCCGGGGAAGTGATATGCGTGTGATGGTGGTACAGACGATTCTGAAATTTATTTTAAAAAACCTATATAAGTACATTGAATAAAATATAACTCTAAAATACAATTAGCAAAGATACAAAATATTTACCACAAAAACATTATACTTCATGTATCCTCCACTAAACTCACCACAATGTATAGTTATCCGGACAAAATAAGATCACGCATCAGTCACAGCATATATGAATAGATATTCATCAATCCACAATTACGAAACTACAAGTTCATCAGTACACAAAAGGAATAGAAATGATAATTCACCAATTCACAAAGGTAAGCAAATGCTAATCCACCTGTAATTCAACATGAATATTAAGGCAACTCCACATTATCGCTAACAAATAGTCAAGACGCTACCTTTCAAAGAGCGCACTAGATTGCTAAAACTTTAAGTGCAGAGGAGCTAAAACTTTAAGTGCAAAGGAGCTAAAACTTTAAGTGCAAAGGAGCTAAAACTTTAAGTGCAAAGGAGCTAAACTTTAAGTGCAAAGGAGCTAAAACTTTAAGTGCAAAGGAGCTAAAACTTTAAGTGCAAAGGAGCTAAAACTTTAAGTGCAAAGGAGCTAAACTTTAAGTGCAAAGGAGCTAAAACCTTTAAGTGCAAAGGAGCTAAAATCTTTAAATGCAAAGGAGCTAAAATCTTTAAATGAGATGCTCAAATATAAGGAAGAATCAACGAATAGAAAACAAAGTTACACAAAATAATTCACACAACATATACAAAAACTTTCCACAATCTTATTGTTTTTTAAAAGGGCAAACACATCAACTAACTGCCACAATATACACTGCTAGTAAATACTGAAACATTAACAGGGTTTCGAGTGAAACAAGATTTTCACGCCGATCAGCTTACAGAATAAGGCTATCACCTGCTGAGGAGCATATAATTTATATACGGCCATTTGGACGGAACAGTCCCCTCCCAAAACTAATGTTTTGATATTCGAGCTTATAACATATCCTCGTTTTCCATTACCATGATCAATTTACTAATAGGCCTCCTGTAGGTTTTCCCATTGGTTGATATATCAACACTTCTCACGAGACCTTCTGCTCCTCTTATTGTTCTTGCTACCCTTCCAAGAGGCCAATGGCATCTTGCTTCGTTTTCATTCACAATCAGCACAACATCGTTTTCCTTGACATTTCTTTTGGTTTTCGTCCATTTGCGTCTCTCTTGGAGCGTTGTCCTGTATTCTTTACACCATTTTCGCCAGAATTGGTCTGCTAGAAACTGCACTTGTTTCCATCGCTTCTGAGAGCAAGAACCGCTACTGTCAGTGTTGCCCCATGGCAGTGGGCAGCTTCCAAGTGTCAAGAGTCTATTTGGAGTGATTACATCTAGATCAGTAGTATCAGTCGTTACAATTGACAATGGTCTACTATTCACAGCCAACTCTGCTTCACAGAAGAGTGTTCGTAAACTATCATCGGTTAGAGATTGTTTACTTAGAAGCGATTCAAGCACTCGACGAACGACTCTAATAAGCCTCTCCCATGCTCCTCCAAAATGAGAGGCATTAGGTGGATTTAAAATCCAATCTATTTCTTGTTTATTGACCTTGGTCCTTATGCTGTCAGACGTGAGTGCCTGCAGTATCTCTTTTCTTGCTCAAATAAAATTTGTTCCGTTGTCAGATACAAACTTCTGCACAGTTCCTCGACGAGCTAAAAATCTTCGTAGCACATTGCACATGCTATCTGTACTCAAGTCTTGCGCCACTTCCAAATGTATCGCACGCATTGCCAAGCACGTGAATAAAACTCCGTAGCGCTTTTCTGAACGGCGACCAATCTTGACCGTGAAGGGGCCAAAACAATCGACTCCGGTGTGAGTGAAAGGTGCAGCCCCAGACGAGATGCGTTCCGGTGGTAGATCCGCCATTTTTTGTTCCAGTACCGGACCTTGCACCTTACGGCATTTCACGCAAGTTCTTAGAACCCTTTTCACTGTTGAGTGTCCCTTTGTAATCCAGTATCGTTCTCTTGTATCTGCCAACACAGTTCTCAGACCAAGGTGACCCAACCTCTCATGACTTTCTCTTACGATTAGTGTTGTGATAAATGAATCACACGGAATAACAATTGGGTGTTTCACATCGAATTCTAAACTGGATCTTCTCAATCTTCCACCTACCCTCATCAGTTCATCCTCAAGAAAAACGTCTAATCTCCAGAGAGGGCTTTTCTTACCAAGTCCCAGGCCCTTATTAAGGAGTTCTACTTCTCTTGCGTAGGACTTCCTTTGAGTGTATTTTATCAACTCGTGTTCGGCTTCCTTAAGGTGATTTCGAGATAGGGAAGGCACTCTCGATATCCTATACATTTTAACCCGCTTGTATTCCAGTAGCCAAGCAACGGCAATTTTTAACTTGGTCCAGTCCGAGAAATAACTCAGGAGGTAGTCAGTTGCTTTATCTCCAGCTGACAAGACATTCATAGTAGTTCTTATCTCTAGAGCGGCTTCCTGGACAGTCTCTATTTCCAAATTCTCCCTTGGCCATTTGCTTTCATGTTCTAGTAAGAACTCAGGGGCGCTGTTCCATCTCTTAGTCAAAACCGCTCTTGAAGCATCATCTGCTGGATTTGATTTTGTGTCAACATATCTCCATTCATCAATCTTAGACCTCTCTTTTATGAGTGTAACCCTATTTGCGATGAAGACATTAAACCTATCTTTTTCATTACGCAGATATTTTATTACAGTCAAGCTATCTGTCCACAGGAACACCTCGTCTAGTCTCATTCTCAGGCACTCCTCCAATTTCACTCTCATGTGGGAAGACAAAACAGCAGCCACCAGTTCCAGCCTTGGAATAGATACATCTCTCATAGGATTCACTTTAGCCTTTCCCCATACAAACCGGCACCTGACTCCAAAACTACTCTCAGTTCGAAGGTAAGCTACAGATCCATGTCCAGACAGACTTGCATCCGAAAACAGGTGGAGTTGGTGCTTGCATTGTTCTTCATCGTCTTCCATCAAATTCAGAGGTACAGATACATCATGAACCATCTGCAACTCCTCAACCCAAGAGTCGATTTTCACCAGGGAATGTCTTGGAAGGGGTTCATCCCATCCCAATTGCTTTTCTTTTCTAAATGATTCTTGCAGCAATAACCTTCCCTTCAAAACAATGGGTGCAATGATACCAAGAGGATCATATATCGACGCTAGTACAGACAACAACTGCCTGCGAGAATTTGGTACTCCGATATTGGGAATGGTCGGTTTCAGTTCGTCTTCACCTAGATTCCAAATTACACCAAGTGCACGAAATGTTGAATTATCTGTTATAGACATACCCAAGTCATCAAATCTGAAGGTGCCCTTATGTTTGCTAAGTTTGAAACCAGCAGTCCCACAGAGCTCCATCACTTCCGACGCATTCTTTCTCAGAATAACTTCATTGTGTCCGGACTTCATACAGTCATCGACATAGAAGTTATCAACTATTGTATCCTTCGCTCGAGTAACCTTGTTCTGCAACTATCTGTCTTAAAGCGTATGCAGCGATACTTGGCGACGAACATGCACCAAACAAGTGTACAGTCATTCTGTATTCTGTCAATGTACATTCGCTATTGAAATTGCGCCACCAGAAGAATCTGAGATAAGATCGGTCTCTCACTGGGACCTTCACTTGGTAGAACATTGCCTCTACGTCGGCTGTGTAAGCATGTTTTCCTTCCCTGAATCTCTGAAGTATATCAAACATTTCATTACCTATAGGTGGCCCAGTTAATAATATGTCATTTAAACAGGTTCCATTCACCTTTGCAGCGCAGTCGAAAACTATACGAGTTTTATCAGCTTTTTGTGGGTTAGATACTGAAAAATGAGGGACATACCAAGATCCGACTACTGAGAGGTCCTTCGGTGGGACCTCCTCGGCATATCCCTTGTCAAGCATTTCAGACATAGCAGCACTATACTTTTGACAGAGCTGCTCGTCTTTAATGAGTTTCTTCCTAAGGCTCCAGAGCCTCATCAAGGCATATCCCCTGCTATATGGTAGGGAAGTCCTATCCTTCCTAAGTGGAAGGGCTATCTCAAATTTTCCATTTACCTTTTTACAGCTGTCCTTGACAATCTGAAGCCAAATCTCGTCTTCGACCGATGGCCCCTTATTAACTGCCCCGATGTCATGAAAGCCCGAATTAAATGCCTTGCTCACGAGATCGTTCAGTGTTACATCTCTTACGGATATCTTACCAACCCTTACGTGATAGTTATTATAGCTTGAACCAATGCCGCAAACCATCCATCCAAGCCTTGTTCTAACAGCATAAGGGTCACCTTTTTTAGGAGCAGAGATGACCTCCAAGGGCTCGGTTGCGGAGGGAACATTTGCTCCAATTATCATTTCGACGTTTCCTATTTCCCTCGTAGTTATTTCCTTCAAGTGATTCCATTTACGTATTTGCTCTCCATCCGCAGCATCTTCTTTATCAACTGGGATATTTTTCACGGCGTACACCGGTGGCAAAGGTATATCATCACCGCTATCTCCCCTAAGCGAAAGTCCATCAACAAATCTGCCATCCATGACACATTCTCCCCCAAGTGTAACTACAGTTAGATTCGTTGTCGGAACATTATAACTTGAAACCTCCAGTCGACGAAGCAGAGCTCTACTACAGAGCGTCACAGCGCTTCCACTGTCTATCAGAGCAAACGTCTCCACAAGATTTCCTTGACTGCAGATAACAGTAACCGGTAAGATGCACATTCGACCAGTCTGTGATCCATATGCATGGCTCGATTTATTTCCGGCTCGCACTGGTCCACCAAGAGGAGTCCTCCTGTCGAAGTAAAAGCTCTTAAAATTATCAAGTTCATGCGTAGAAGTTTCACCTGTATCCTTAGATTTCGTAAAACTTCGCATTAGGTTAGTCTTTGTCCCCTCCATTTCTTCTTCTCCGTTCCATATGTGCTTATTTTGGTTCATGCCAAAGCTATTATCTTTCTTATCCCATCGACGATAAGTTGGGTTTTCTATATGCAGAAGAATATTATGCTTCCCTCCACATTTTCCACATCTTTCTTCAGTTTTACATTCACAAATTATATGGCCCCTCTCAAGACAACCAAAGCAGCACTCATTTGACCTCAGGATTCTCACCTTTTTGTCATGTGGATATTTGTGGAATGATGTACACTTACGGAGGTAGTGTGCCCCACCACAATTTACGCACTCCTCTTTTTCTTGTAAAGTGCCAACTAGCACCTTTCTTTGATGTACCGTTTTTATCGATGGGCTAATTCTTTTCATAACAGCCTTACCATAGAAGGGATTATTGGCTACACTAGCTTCACTCTCTACGAATTTAAGGAGCTCTTTGAACCCAGCTGGTTTACTGGTACTGCTATGCATCTCCGTCGCAATCCTACTCCACCTCTCTTGCATGGTATATGGTAGCTTTGAGATTATCTGTCTGATAGTGTTAAGGGTTCTCCAATTCATTAGTGCTGTATGGAATTTGAGACACGGCATTTGAAGTCATCATCAACACTATAGAAAACTGATCCAATGCACCAGGGTCATCCCTTGGTATATCTTGGAAGTTCAAGACACGCTGGATGTGTGCTGCTCCGATCCGCTCTGATGATCCATATCGCTTCTGGAGAAGCTTCCACGCTTGTCTATATCCCTCCCTGTCATTCATATACAGACAGCTTTCGACTAACTCTCTGGGAGTTGCTTCAGTGTACTGATAAAGATAGTGAAGTTTCTCTCTATCTGTTAGATTAAAGGAGCCTACTGCACTCTCAAATGCGGTTTTAAAGAGAACAAACCTTTCTATTTGACCTTTGAAGACTTCTATCTCTCTTTTAGGTAGCATCGCCCTATCATTAAATTTAATTAATTCTTTAAGCACATGGGCTTCACTAACATGTTGATGTGGACTAGGAGGTATTTCATTCACTGCATCATTTATATTTTAGAACCCTTTCTTTCTGAGGCCGTGGTTGATCTGTAACTTCTTTTTGCACGTTACTATTTTCGGTTTGTAACATATTAAACACGTCACCTGTACCAGCATTAGCTACCCAAATGTTAACCCTATCATCGGCACCTTCTTCGTTAAGTGGGTCCTCCTCCCTCTCGAGGGCTCTCCATGCTTCCTCCTCGGCTTCAATTTCTGTTTCCGCGACTTCTAATTCCAATCGTCTTCTCTCTTGTTCCCTTTCCATAATTTCCCTTCTTTTATCCCGTGATGCCTTCATCTTTGCGTAATTCACAGCTGCTATTCTGCGCCTCTCTGAGGTAGACGCTGAGGAGCGAAGGGAACTCCTGCTAGATGACGACGATGCAACTGATTTTGTGCGATGTACCTTAATAAGAGGTTCACGTGAAGCATCATTCCTCATATGGTGACCTCCAGGATCAGTGACCTTTAAGTGAGGGCTAACGACAGTTACTACCGCCTCGACATGCTCCTTGTTCAAGGTAATATCGGATGAAGGTGGTTCCTCTGATCCTTTAGGATCGGATAATTCCTGCAGAGAAGATGCAGAGCCTACACCATGCTCTGGGCTTAGCACAGGATCAGCAGGTTCTTCCGGAGAAGAGGCAGGGTCTTCCTCAATTGCATTCATCATTGCCACAACCACGTAATCATATGTAGTTTGGTTATCATTGAAGTAGGACTCCAACCTCTGTCTCAGTTCAGCCTTTGTACCACTGCTCTTCAATTTCAGGAATTTTAGAATGGACTTCAGCTCAGCCACGTTGCAGCCTTCCATCCTCCCACTCCCGCTATAGATTGTGAATTTTGATGTGCGATCTTTTGAGTTATTTTTAAGGGAGTCCGGGGAAGTGATATGCGTGTGATGGTGGTACAGACGATTCTGAAATTTATTTTAAAAAACCTATATAAGTACATTGAATAAAATATAACTCTAAAATACAATTAGCAAAGATACAAAATATTTACCACAAAAACATTATACTTCATGTATCCTCCACTAAACTCACCACAATGTATAGTTATCCGGACAAAATAAGATCACGCATCAGTCACAGCATATATGAATAGATATTCATCAATCCACAATTACGAAACTACAAGTTCATCAGTACACAAAAGGAATAGAAATGATAATTCACCAATTCACAAAGGTAAGCAAATGCTAATCCACCTGTAATTCAACATGAATATTAAGGCAACTCCACATTATCGCTAACAAATAGTCAAGACGCTACCTTTCAAAGAGCGCACTAGATTGCTAAAACTTTAAGTGCAAAGGAGCTAAAACTTTAAGTGCAAAGGAGCTAAAACTTTAAGTGCAAAGGAGCTAAAACTTTAAGTGCAAAGGAGCTAAAACTTTAAGTGCAAAGGAGCTAAACTTTAAGTGCAAAGGAGCTAAAACTTTAAGTGCAAAGGAGCTAAAACTTTAAGTGCAAAGGAGCTAAAACTTTAAGTGCAAAGGAGCTAAAACTTTAAGTGCAAAGGAGCTAAAACCTTTAAGTGCAAAGGAGCTAAAATCTTTAAATGCAAAGGAGCTAAAATCTTTAAATGAGATGCTCAAATATAAGGAAGAATCAACGAATAGAAAACAAAGTTACACAAAATAATTCACACAACATATACTAAAACTTTCCACAATCTTATTGTTTTTTAAAAGGGCAAACACATCAACTAACTGCCACAATATACACTGCTAGTAAATACTGAAACATTAACAGGGTTTTGAGTGAAACAAGATTTTCACGCCGATCAGCTTACAGAATAAGGCTATCACCTGCTGAGGAGCATATAATTTATATACGGCCATTTGGACGGAACAGTAACTAAACTGAGTCGTGATTTGGTAACTAAAGCGGGGGATGCCTGTATCTATTAATTTGTGATTTGGTTTTGGGAAGAGGGTGGTAATTACCGTCAACTCTATAATGGATTAACACTGCAGTATGCGTAAGGCGATCTATTTGGGTACGTACACAGTATTGAATTGACTAAAATGGTGTATAAAGAATATAATTTTTTTTTTAGAAAAAGTGATCAAAAGATTATATAAGGCTACAATTCGGCAAATAATTTTGTGAGTTTAAACAGCCTAAAAATAATTAATTCATCACGAGAATTCCTTGCTCTAAAACCACTGAGCAAGGAAAATTACTCCACAAATTAGTATGGCTAATGTGATAAAGAACTTAGCGTAAAGTAAATGTTCTAAATCTACTTTCTATTGAACTGAAAGATATATCAGAGAAAGGTAAATTTCAGATTTAAATCACTTGACGTAACAGGATGGGATACAAGATATCAAAAGTCACTTTTATTTAATTAGAATGGGGAATAGAAATAGATCAGTTATAAACGATGAATAGACATCACTCACTTACCAATCCATTCCCCAATACTTTGTTCAATGCCTATTAACATACGAATAATTTCCCTTCCTCTTATTTTATAGTCCTAAAAAACTTTTATAACACAAAACCCAAATAGCGTTCATCCTTTCTCTTCCGAACAATACTCTTATTGATATTTCCAATGATTACTTCTAACTATTAAACTGATGAAAACACCCATAGCTACATCCACAGTGTTATTTTTTATTGATTTATGACACTAATTTTTAAATAAAAATCCTCTCATCCCTATTCAATTTATCCTTTATCTTTATCCCTTTACCGGGCCAATGAAGAAATGAAGTGAATTTTTAAATTTTGATTATGAATATATATAAAAAATTCATTTCTAAGACACTTTTATTCATGTGCATTTTTCCTTTTTTTTCATAGTTTTAATGGAAATTTGATGAATTGAAGTGATCATATATGGCCTACCGCCCGGTTCATCTAAAAGGACAAGTGATCATATATGATCACTTGGGATGGATAGGGTACCTCAAAAAATTTATTATAACGAAAAGAATATTGTAAATTAGGTACATTTCCTTTGATTTAGTGAGAAAAATTCGGATATAAAATATGACACTATAGCTACTATAAAATATATCTCCATTTTAATTGAAACAATAGTAATGGAAAAAAATTATGAATGGTAAGAAAAAGAAAATTAATTAAATAATCCAGGTTATGTGTCATCTAACGGCATTACAAGACAGTATAGACATTCGAAATTAGAAACTCCTACGTCAGAGAGCTGAAAAATGATAAAGTGTTGTTTATTCGAAATATTTTTAATGAGACTGATGGTAGCTAGTTTTAGAAGTATTTTAATACTCATTCAAAACAAATGTACATTGCCGACGGAATAAGCAAAGTATGAATGTGCATGATATTTTTATTCGCCGTCTATATCTTATCCATTCACCCTCCTGCCCTTCTTCTATTTCTCTCTGTTTTGTCATATGTTTCTCAAAAGCCTTCTTATTACGCTTTTTATCTCCACTGTAATTCATACTAATGTTCTTCACTATCACCCTGTTTTTCTCTGTATATCCCTCAATGTGCCTTCTTCGTCATCTTAATCACCTTCATCAGTTTCTTTTTTTCTTCATTCATCTAACTATGATGACCAGGTGATTGAATATCTCCCATTCATATTCCTTTCCCTACCCGTCATTACCACTCTCATGTCTCTGGCAATACCAGTCCTCCTTCTTTTCAACTTCTCAAAATATGGGTTTCTTGCCACTCTTCTGACGTTAAGCATCATCAGGTCCTCCTTTGCCATTCACTCCATCAGCCAATCGCGTCCTCGTAAACATGCGTTTCGCAAAGTGGCTGGTGCATGTTGAACCCTTCACATTACTCTTATCTATCCTCCTCTCTTCCCCTCTTGGTGGTACATAGATGCTAACCAGACCCTTCTCTCTCTTCCTGCTTATTGGCACCACGAACAACTGCGTTCCTTTCCTCACTTCTCCATACCCTTTCATCATTGGTATTTTGTCCCTCTCACTCGGCTTTGTTTTTTAAACCATTACCGCATCTAACTTATCCAACATTAGCTCTCTCAGCTCATCCTCCTTGCTAGAAGATGACCGCAAGCCACCATTCCAGAGGCTCGTCTCTCAGTTCTCCTTTCCATTACTCCTTCATCCGCTCCTCTCTTGGGTCTACTACCTCCTCACAGCTCCTTAACTTCCACTGTTCTTTCCGTACTCCTCTACCCAGCGCACTTCTGGTGATTGATTTTGCTACATTCTGGCAGTGAGTGGTCTTCTTTCTCTAGTGAGGTTCTGCCGGCAATCTTGGTACTTCTTGTTCTACTCCACTGCAGCTCCATCTCTTGCTCCTTTGATAAATTTTCAGGATAGTGCATGCTTTGTGGATCTCCATCCCTCACTGCACCTCCGCTGTTTTTCTTTTGCAGCACCTTGCCACACTCTGCACAACTGACCCCTTTTTCTCTCTCCACAACACACCGAAAGCTATCCTCTCTTACTTCTACCAGTCACCTGACACAGATAAGGCTTGTGCTCCTCCCGAGGATACAGCGTTTTACTCGCTTCATGCGACTAAATGATGATGGGTAAATTGATATTATGGATTTTATATCAATTATATGACAGAGTTGGGTTAAAAGTTGATCTAATTCATGACTCAACCCTAATCTGCGTGATTATTTTATTATATATACAAATTTTCTTGATCTTTTAAGCAGTGTTCACTACGAGAAATATCTTATGATACTTTCATTACAGTTTTTGCATTTAACCAGGTAAATCATTCATCATTTTCTGCTACTATTATATAAATATAAAAAATATCAAATAAAAAAGTTATCACTATTTGACCCAAGTGATCATATATGATCACTTATCATATACGATGAATCGGTCAAGTGATCAACTGATCATATATGATCAACTCATTTTTTCAATGGCATTTGTGTAATAACTATAAATATGTATCTCATAGGTATAGGTACTAATATATGTGGTATAGGATATGATAAAGATATTCTATAGGGTGAGATGCACTCACATGCATTTTAGAGATGCTACACATCAAGTGAATCAGAAAAAAATACACTCTACACTACCTATTTTTATGTGCTGTTACACACTGCAAATTCAAGTCCACCCCACTCGATCCCTGTACCATTTAAAACGAATTGTGAAGTATCACATGATAGCCCTGAATACTGTGATCGGTTTGATGTGTGTGTCTGACTTGTGAACAACATAAACTTCGTCCATCGCTTTATTGCAGATCACTATTTTGTGAATTATTTTGATAATATTGATCGTACAGTAGTGAAACTTTGGTCACTGGAAGATTGCTTCTATGTTAGTATCTTGATGAAATATTTTTTGAATCCATGAGAAAAATGGAAATTTATGAACGTTTATGTATTTTGACATAAACTCTGTCCCACGCAGGATGTCCCTCTCTGTTCCACGCGGGATGTCCTTCTCTGTCCCACGTCTGTCCCACGTGGGATGTCCCTCTCTGTCCCACGTGGGATGTCCCTCTCTGTCCCACGTGCGATATCCCTCTCTGTCCCACGTCTGTCCCACGTGGGATGTCCCTCTCTGTCCCACGTGGGATGTCCCTCTCTGTCCCACGCGGGATGTCCCTCTCTGTCCCACACGGGATGTCCCTCTCTGTCCCTCGTCTGTTTTAAGCGGGAAAAGTACGCGGGATGTCCCTCTCTGTCCCACGTCTGTCCCAAGCGGGATGTCCCTCTCTGTCCCACGCGGGATGTCCCTCTCTGTCCCACGCGGGATATCCCTCTCTGTCCCACGTCTGTCCCACGCGGGATGTCCTTCTCTGTCCCTCGTCTGTTTTACGCGGGAAAAAGTTATACCAAAAAGGTATATCTATCTCAAGCTTTAATTATTTACGTATCATAACTAGGTAGGTATTCATAAATAGATGTAGGTATCTACTATCTAGGTAGGCATTGATGAATAATACTAGGTAGTAGGTAAGTAGGTACGGATTGATGAACACTACCTAGTAGGTATACTAGGTAGGTAGGTATTGGTACTGATAGGTATCTAGGTAGGTATTGTCAAACAGTTATAGGTAACTAGATAATCATTGATAAACACTAGTAGATGACTAGGTAGGCATTGAAAAACAGTTGTAGGTAACTAGGTAGGTATTGATAAATACTAGTAGGTAACTAGGACCTAGATCGGTATTTATATAGTTGTAGGCCACTAGGTAGGCAATGTTAAACACATGAAGGTAACTAATTAGGTATTGATAAGCAGATGAAGGCAACTAGGTAGGCATTGATAAACACCAGTATGTAACTAGGTAGGTATTGACAAACAGTAATGTAGGTAACTAAGTAGGTACTGATAAATGCTACGTAATAGGTAAATAGTGATAACCACCAGTAGGTACAGATTGGTGGTCATCACTTGTAGATTACTAGGTAGTTATAAATAAACTCTAGTAAGTAACTAGATAGGTATAAGGTAGTGATAAGTATATACTGTTGTGAAAAATTCGGCCCTTCCAGATCTGCCGTCTAAAAAAAAAAATACGCTGAAATTACGAAGTTGCTATCTTCTTATTATGAACCGGAACCAATAATAATATTTGAGCGTTTTAAGTTCAATAAGCGGGACCAGTTATGTGGAGAGTCAGTTCAAGAATTCCATTCAGAGCTGAAGAAAATGAGTAAGGATTGTGACTTTGGTGAATTTTTGGAGCAGGCACTACGCGACCGTTTTGTATGTGGTTTGTATGATGATAAGATACAAAAGCGTCTCCTCTCGGAGAAGAAATTAACCATAAAAGGAGCTTTAGACATTGCAATGTCATGGGAGACTGCGGACAGGGAAACTAAACAAATGAACACTGAAATTCAACCGAAACATGAGAGCTTCCATGTTAATGCATTCAAAGATGTGCAAAACCGACCAATGGAGTGCTATTCATGTGGTGGTAATCACTTGCGCAAGACATGCAAATTTAGAAATGAAAGTTGTTTCGTTTGTTCCCAGCGAGGTCATATTACTAGAGTATGCCCTGAAAAGAAGAATACTGATAGGAGGAACTATAGTAATTACTCTAGGAATAGTGGGAGGATGCAGAGACTTCAAGAGGAGGAGTACTATGACGAGGAGCAAACCACACACAAAGGGGTGGAGCTTAATCGTAACAGGTGTGAAAAGGAGGAGGAGCTTCATTTTCTAGGGTCAGTATATGAGATTAGATCGTCAAATAGCCCTATCAAAATAGATCTGAAATTGAATAATATTCCATTAGCTATGGAACTAGATACAGGAGCTAGTGTGAGTGTAATTAATAGTAAGATTTGGCATATGTTAGGTAGGCCAAAGTTACATCCAGTCAAAATTATTTTGAAAGATTATTCAAATAATTCTCTTGACATTTTAGGCGAAGTTAATGTTAGTGTAACACATGAGAGTTCTGTTTTAGTATTACCAATAATTGTTGTGAATATTGATAGTCCTCCTTTGATCGGTCGAAATTGGTTAAAGAAAATGAAAATTGATTGGTCAATATTTCAAGTGAATAGAATTGATGAAAACCAAATCTTGAAATCTTTGTTAGATAGGAATTCAATGTTGTTTGATGATAAGTTAGGCAAAATATCTGATGTTAAAGCAGTAATTTCTATGGTAGATAATCTATGCCCGAAATTTTATAAAGCTAGACCTGTGGCTCATGCATTGAAGGATAAAGTTAGTTTAGAAATAGATCGTTTGGAAAGGTTAGGCGTGTTGAGCAAACTAGATTACTCTGAATGGGCTGCCCCTACAGTTAATGTATTAAAACCAAATGGCGCTATTAGAATGTGTGCAGATTTTAAAGTATGTGTTAATCAACAAGTCAAAATTGATAAATATCCTATTCCAAGAATTGAGGATTTATTTGCTTGTCTATCTGGAGGTATAAAGTTCACTACTCTTGATTTATCGGATGCATATTTACAAGTAAAATTATCAGAGGAATCTAAGAAATATTGCGTTATTAATACTCACAAGGGTTTATATCAATATAATCGTCTTTGTTTTGGGATTTCTTGTGCACCTGCTATTTTCCAAAAGACTATGGATACTGTTTTGCAGGGTTTAGATGGAGTAATTTGTTACCTAGATGATGTTTTGATAACAGGTAGAAATGACCAAGAACACATTAAGAATTTAGAACGAGTGTTAGATAGATTTAGAGAGAGGGGTTTTATTTTGAAGTTAAATAAATGTAAGTTCATGAAACCACGTGTCAGCTATTTAGGACATATTATTGATGCTGATGGTTTGCATACTAATGCTGATAAAGTGAATGCAGTATTAAATATTAAAAACCCTGAAAATGTGCCTGATTTGAGGTCATTTATTGGACTAATTAATTATTACGGAGGATTTTTACCTAAGTTAGCTGATTCTTGTAAACCTTTATATGACTTATTGAGGTCTTCTGTTAAATATAATTGGTCAGAGAAATGTCAAAATAGTTTTTTGAAGTTAAAAGAAACCTTGGTAAATAGTCCCGTATTATGTCATTTTGATATCAACAAACTCATTGGTTTGTCATGTGATGCTAGCTCTGTTGGTTTAGGTGCAGTGTTGTTCCATTATTTAGAAGATGGGAGTGAGCGCCCGATTGCCAATGCTTCAAAATCCTTGTCAGTAAGTGAAAAAAGTTATTCACAAATTGAAAAGGAAGCATTGAGTATTATTTCATCAGTATCTTTACGCTAACCAGTTTAAACTCATTACCGATCATAAACCTCTGTTGAAAATATTTGGTCCAAAGGATGATATTCCAGTTATTGCTGCAGCTAGATTGCAAAGATGGGCAATATTGCTGTCAGGGTACAATTATGAAATTGAATATAAGCGATCGGAAGCTCATGGTAATGCAGATAGTTTGTCTCGTTTGCCTCTACCTACAACAAATTCTTCATTTAATGTAGGCGAGAGTTTTGTTAAAAGTATATTTGATGAACAGTTGGGATTAGTACCCCTTGATAATTCTGTAATAGCTGAGGCAATAAAAAGTGATTCAATTTTAGGTTTAGTGAAAGATTATGTAATTAATGGATGGCCCTGTAAGGTTAAAACTTGTTTGATTCCATTTAAAAATAGGCAGGCAGAAATTACTATACATTGTGAATGTTTATTTTTGGCTAATAGAATAATTATTCGTTTGGTTTTTTGTAGGCAAATTTTGGGGTTATTGCACGAGGCGCATCCTGGAATGGTAAAAATGAAGTCTTTGTCACGGTTACATGTTTGGTGGCCAGGTATTTCAGCTGAAATAGAAGCCTTAGTTCGGGGATGCGTTTCTTGTAATGAAAATATGCATAATAACAGTAAGGTTTCTTTGCATAGTTGGGAACCATCTGTTCATATTGATTTTGCAGGCCCATTTATGGGGTACATGTGGCTTATTGTTGTTGATTCTTATTCTAAGTGGTTAGAAGTTTCAGATGAAATCTACTGTATCGAATGTCACTGTGAGCGCTTTTTTAACGATATTCTCACGTTTCGGTTTTCCAGAGGTGTTGGTCTCTGACAACGGACCACAATTTATTAGTTCTGAGTTTAAACGTTTCTGTTCCTTCAATAATATAGACCATGTCTTAACACCTACTTACCACCCTAGTAGTAATGGTTTAGCTGAGGTTAAGGTGAAATTGTTTAAGAATAAAATGAAATCTTTAGTTAAAACATTGCCCAAGGCCAGTTTAGTTGATATTTGTCAACTTTTTCTTTTGAACTATAGGAATAGCCCGCATTCTGTTTCTAATGTTGCCCCAGCTGAGCTGGTGTTGGGAAGTGTTGTTAGGTATAATCTGTCTATTTTATCTAATAAATCCATTGATGTTATTGATAATTGTAAAAGTGTTTCCATTTGTAAAAATTCTAATAAATATATCTTTTCTGTAAGTGAATTTGTTTGGGCCAGAGCATACGGTGGTCCTTCCAAATGGGTGCGGGGAATAGTAAAGGCACGAAACAGTTCTCGTACTTATAAAGTCTAGGTTGGCGAGAAGCTATGGCATCGACATATCGATCAATTAAGACGCTGTCATGCTGATGCGGGGTTTCACGCTCTCTCCAATGATCCTCTGGACTCTGACGATACTTACATGTACATTCAGCCAAATGGGTTACATGTGGAGACTCGGGTGTCACGAGGAGAGGAAGTAGCTACGACTGACGAACAGCAGATCAAGCGCTACCCAGCCCGTGACAGAAGGCCACCTATTCGTTTAGCCGATACATTTTCATATCGATAGGAACAATATTGATTTTGTAGTTTTAGTTATTTTTGTAATTTAGAAATTTTGTATAACTTATTAGAATCATGAATATTAATAACTGTTTAATAGCTTAGGAAGGGAGATGTTATATATGTACTGTTTTTGTGTAACCGGTAGGTGATACAACATCTGTGTGTGTAACTAGACTCTACTACTATCATGTACTTATATCACAATAGCTTTCATTCATATCAGTTAGTTATTACAAGACCCTTGTCATCTAATCGTTGTGCTGTTAATAAAACCTATACAGTCGTATTAGTTTTCACTATACACTTCACATTACCTCCTGTAGATGGTTACACATACTTACTAACAATCATTGATCGATTCAGCAAATGGCCTGAAGCTATACCGATCAAGGATTCAACTGCTACTACAGTAAGTGAAGCTCTGGTTAGTCAATGGATCTCAAGATACGGAGTTCCACGCACTCTGACTACCGACCGAGGACGCCAATTCACGTCTGCATTATTTGAAGAACTGACCGAAACGTTAGGTATTCATCACATTACTACCACAGCATACCACCCTCAAGGTAACGGAATCATTGAAAGATTTCACCGAACACTGAAGTGTGCCTTGAGAGCTCAACTCGATGGAAATCATTATTGGGTACAGAAATTACCTTTAACTATGCTCCATTTAAGAACTGCAGTAAAGTCAGACTATCCCTATTCATCGGCTGAACTTCTTTATGGATGCACTCTCACGCTTCCATCACACCTAACAACTCCTTTCGATTATAAAGAAACCACAACTCAATCGGAATATGTCAACTTACTGAAGGCACAAATGAATGCTATCTCGACGCTGTCGCAAAGAAGCTACAGTTCAAATCACTATATACCACCAGGATTGACTACAGCTAGTCATGTTTTTGTCAGAAATGAGGCAAAAAGATCATTAGACCCAGCATACAAGGGACCATATAAGGTTATCAAAAGATATGGTAAATATTTTACCCTACAACTGGATAGAGGACAAGATAATGTCCACATAAACAGACTGAAACCAGGTCACACTGAGGAAGAAATCCTTGCAAATTCAGAGCTAGAATTGATTCCTCCATTAAACATTAGCTTACCAACAAACGACCAAACACCAAACATTAGAGCAAATGTTAGGACACCAATTAGAACATCTAAGATACCACTAGCTATTCGCACCACACGATCTGGTAGAACAGTTAAAAACCTGCTAGGTATGTAAATTAGGAGATAAAACATCACTCCGTGACTCAGTTAAATTGAAATCTAACTAAGCCACTAGGAGGGGAGCTGTGTTGCAACCCGATTATTGCATATTTAATTAACAACAACTAATTATTAATAATCAATTACAACCACTACAGTAATTTGCTGATTAAAATACAACGCAATTGAATTCAAAGGTATATCTAAACTTTTGGCAACACTCTAATTTCCTTCTAGAAACATACGCGCTAAATACAATTAGGCCTAGCTACTCTTTGTTTAGTTTCCGCCCACGATTGTAAGGATAATTTTTACCGGTTAAACGACATTAACGAGTCTGATACAACAGAGTGAAGAGTGCCGATACAGTGCTAGTGTTTGTGAACTGAAAGTAGATTATAAACTCTAACCAATTATTAATATTAATACCTTTATTGCAGACATAACACCATCCAATTTATATACTAATTACAAAGAAATAAACACATTGTTCTCAAGAATTGTCAATAACAGCAGCCTAGGATTAACTCCAAACCAATTCCCCAAATATTCTTAGCTAAATATATAACTAATAATTATTCTCTCCAAGTTATTTGTATAATATTATTCTTAATAATGCCATATTTATTATACTGAATTGCCATATCAGCTAGTGCCATAAATATACTGATATTTATAGGATTTATTAGCTAATTAGCTCCAATTAACATTATTAATATGGTTAACTATAATAACAAACTATTATTAGAATTAGTATCCTTATTCACAATCAGAATTACGTTATTCCCATTTTGGAAAAGTAAGTACACACCCCAGACTCTTCTTACATCCTGTTTTCCAGGTTTGAAGACATGACCATCCGCCCACATTTGACCAAACTGCATAAGTTGGGATAAATTTTGACAGTATTAAAAAATGTATAACATTTGTTAATAATATTCTTCTAATTAAATGCATATTTAATATATTACAATTAAGTTTTACACAACATATTTCAACTTCAGGATTAGGAATTTAATTATTTATTATAATAATTAAAAGGCCATTTGAGGAGTAACATTTTGCTCAATTCTCAATTATTGTAATATTAAGTACAAACTATTTTTAATGCTTCTACATTTTCCAAAGTAATTTACTTCTCATATTAAATTAACTACAATTATTATTAACTATTTATTATGAACATGAAAAATGCCAAATAATAATTCAACTCAACCTAATTAATAAACATTAGAAATAAATATTCATAATTTAACTCATTGAGATTAGTTTTAATTATTGCTTTTTAACTGGCATAAATCTTAATTCACAATAATTGGTAAATTAGTAAATTATTTCAATTGATTATAACGTAAAGAATAATTTTTTCTTTTTATTTTTTATTGTTATTTTGGCAAATAATTGTTGAAGGAAATTTAAGTCCAAATTTCTTACTGGATTTATTATTCCAGGGTCCCTGTTTAGGGAGATGCACAGGCCAGTCTACGGAGACAGTAACTTCCCAGTCTACGGAGACAGTCATTCCCAGTCTACGGAGACAGTCAATTCCAAGTCTACGCTAGTCTAGAGAGACCAGCACATTCTAGTCTACGGAAACACGACTTAACCTACGGAGAACTCACAAATCTACGGATACTTCAAGTTCCAATTTCCAACCCTAGCATACGGACGCAGCAAACACCAATCTTGGCTACATAGCGGTAACCGATTATTACGCACGAAGGAAGTACCAAAGATTATCACGGCAGCGATACCTCACTCGAGAACTACTCGAACCAAAACTACGGACCAATCTGACTCAAGACATAAGCTGAGTACAATAGGAATAAATAGATAAAAATTTACTCTTGTTTGATTGTCACATTTATTAATTCATCATTTATTTATGTATTAATTAGAACTGGAAAAGAAGAAAATAAGAGGATAGGCTATATCTAGATAAGTAATAATTAAGTAAGATAAGTGTGTAGCTTAGAAGTGGATATTTATTAAAACACTTTCTAAGACTAGAGAAACACATTGGAAAAATCTTACACCTCCTATTAGACCAAGAAATTTTTGATACTGTACTGGAACAAACCTCGTACTAGACAAAACACAATTTTTGTCACCTGACAGTTATTCTAGTTTAAATATCACAAGGAGTAATAGTTACAATACTGTTTTAAAGATAAATTTCCAATTTTATTGATGTATTATATTTATTCATGCTGTTTTTAGGATAAAACATAAGGCAGAATTGGTTTAGGATTTAATGGTAGAGTCTGTGCTAAAAAAATTGATGTGAAAAGTTACAGAAAACTAGATACAGTGACGACTATTATAATTTCATAAAATGATAATTTAATTGAAAAAAATATATATATTTTAATTGAAACAAAAATAATTATACTGTTTCTAAATGTGTTTCCCTTCAAAATTGGTATGTTAGTCACCAATAATTTGGCATTAAAGTAATAATAATCAAATAGAGCTATCGAAATATTAAAGTCACTGCTTTACTTTTAGAGAAAACGATTTTGGTCCAGTAGGAAACTACTGAAGTGAGTTTCTTACTAGACCAAACAAACTTGGAACGTATCTCTGGTCTACTATGAGTGTTTGCTGTATAATACTCTTTATTATACTCTTCATTGAGCACCAGACTCAAATAAGTGTGGAGCACTACACTGACTACAGTCTCCGGCGGTGCCAAAATACGAACAATATGGAGGGGTGGGGGCAACTGTAAACATTGTCGTAAAGGTCTGATTTTCCGGCACATACACCAAAATAAGCTCTTCTTCAGCTATCTTCCCATTCTAAATGATTAAAATCAGAGTTTATGAGTTTTTGGCCAAAATGTAGTAAAAAATCACAAAAAATCTTACTTGTCTGATATTTGAAACGCTTGGGGGCAACTGTTGATAATATCAGAATTCACTCAAATTTCAGTACACGTACCTTTACTTGTCATATCAACTTTATATCACTATTCCATAAGTAATATCCAAAACGTTATTTTTGGCCTACCCTATTCTACACTTTTAGTTGCTTTAAATTTGACTTTCGAGTGTTGCTCTGATGACGTGACGCACACTGTGATTGATCAAGGCATCCCAGATATGTAGCTAATCTCGCGCGGGACTTAAATATAGTTTAAAAGAAATAAAAAGATGATTTAATGTTTTAGACTTTGATCATTTCACATGAAAGTTTTTCATAGTTAATTATAACCATTATCCATTCGCTAGAATAAAAATTTAAAAAAAATGGTGCAAAGTTAATCCTGAAAATTGTAAAAGGCTTGTCGAATTCATAACTAACCGCATAAAGGCGGTGATTACAGCCAAAGGGGGCTCGACCAAATGTTGGAATAGTTGTTCATTGATTAATATACAACATTCATTTGATTAGAACTAGTTTCATCACTTTTACTTTGAAAAGCTAAAAATTCGTCGTGGCCTAATACAATTGGCCAAGGCTGTACATCCCATTTCAGCGGCATAGCCTTTCAGTTAACAACTGCCTCTTCATTGACCACAAGAAATGGCTTCTCAGTCGACCAAGTAAGGCAAGGTTTTTCTATCAACTTGGAGTGTGAATGAAAAAACTTAACAATTATTTAAACGGTATAGAATTTAGGGAAACGATATTTCATCCTATCACTGAAGAATATATTATAACGTAGTGCTAAAGAGTCGATAACCCAAACTTCCAGTCAGCAAGGGTCACTGGGGTCGTTGGATATATGCTAGTTGTTCACAGAAAATGATCGAAAACTTAGGAACATCAGTAATCGAAAAATTGATTAGACGATATTTTTGCAGTACAATACGACCAATATCATCGTCTGCCCCTGTTGAGAGACTTTTCTATCAAGCAAGGATGATATTAGCGCCAATAAAAGGTCATCACTTTAAGACATAACCTTCGAAAGGTTGGTCTTAATTCGAGCCAAAGCTTAGAAGATCTTTAATTATTGAATTAATGAATATAGATCTTTCTACAGGATGACGAAAAAATCAATGTTTTCATATTTTAATTAATGGCATTATTTTTGTTAATTGATTATATACCTTATGCACATTCTCGGTTTCAGAATACTATTTTCTAATATTATTGTATATGCAAAACATATACTTGAATCAAATATAAGTACATGCGGCCCCGCCTTCAGTACACCCCTTTTGAAAAAAAAACATTTCTAATTGCGAGACATGTCTCGGAATTAAAACAGTGCGTAAACATAGGAAACGGATATTGATTCCGACAATAGTCACTGCAACACTGTAGTGTATACACGAAAGTTAAACTCTAAAAACAATTTTCTTTCATTCTGCCTTATTGAAAATTAGATACTTGAGGAGTTACATTTATAATTGACTTGAATCTTTAACCCGCTATTAGAAACATTTATTTGCAATAGAGAGTCATTGATTTGTTCATTAAATCAGGTCCACCATGTACTTATATTTTAAGTACTCATTACTTAATTTTTATTCATTTATTTTATAGTACTTAATACTTAAGAACAGTGCTCAGCTCTATGTATACTGATAAGTATAATCGTATAATTATTTCTCCTCTATTATTGTACTGTTCGATGTTCCAATAATTTCACCAATATCTAATATCCATATTCATTTCTTATCGGAAATGTGAGATGAGAAAGTTATTGAGCATCTGTAGGATTATCCTCACAGTAATGAGACGAGAAGTAAAATATAATCTTAATAATAATTCTGAGTGGTAATCATATGTCGGTAAATTCTGCTGAAACTGTCACAGATTTTTTCTGTAGATTCTGAAAGTAGGATTCATTTATATTAAAGTTAATTCGATCATATATATTCGAGAATGAGATTACTAGGGACAGAAAATATCAAAGAACTTTCTATATACATAATATGTTGACTTTGAAAATTTATTATTATTTAGCATTACTGAATATTTCTGCTTAATATTATAAAAAAATAAGTACATAATATCCAATATTAATTTGAATCTTATTTTCAATAGTATTTGATACTATATTCTAATATACGATTGTAAACAAAGTTGGTTAGAATATTCATATTGCAATGCCTGCTCAATCGATTTTTATTGTCTATAATTTTGCTCATTTAAATACGGTTCTCAGGTATATAGTCTACGTGTGAAGAGGGTTATTCAACATCAACGTTGAATATATAATTGGTTTCTAACTGTCGAATAGAAATATATATATTCGTCACCAAGAAAAGAGTGAAAAACTAGAACTAAACAAAGATTTTATAACATTCTATATTAGCTTATCAACTTATATTGTATCATGTTTTCCTTATATAATTATTCCCAAAATAATTTTGAGATTTCATAGAAACAGTGGAATTGATCTGTAACTACTTAATATTTACAAAATCATTCTTCTAGAGCCAAATCTACCTCTGTAAATCTATTATAAATATAAGAGTTTTATCGTTAACACTTTAAGTATACCTCTCTAAACTCATACAATTTTAATTCCTAATAGAAGGCTCTATATTCACTCTCCGACAATTCTTGAATCTACTATAAGGAAGCTCGATTTACCAATCCAATAATCTCTATAGCGACATATTTGCGTTTTTTTTTTAGTTTACCTTTATATATATTTTACATTATAAATAACCTACAGTTCAATAATAAATATTATTTTGTAATAGACCTTTTTTATCCTAATAGTGTAATGATATGCTTATTAATACTGTGAGCACTTCAAAGCCTTCATCAGTGGAATTGAATTTGACATATTTACTGATCATAAACCCTTGATCTGCATGAAGAATATGTTAATACACAGTTCTTGAGTTCAACGTACCATGGAGGAATTAAATGAGTTCATTTTCAAGATAAGATATATCCCAGGTAAGATTAATGATACTGCTGATATCCTGTTTAAAATTGAACAAGTTCAAATTGAAGATAATGGTCTAGATGAAGGCTTAGCAAAGGAGCTGAAGGTGAATGATAAAATAGATGGAGGTGGCGACTCAATGTCCAGGCATTACTCATCGCTATAATGTACGTTCTAGAAGATGAAGATCTACCCGAGAGTCACCTACAAATGAAAATAGAAGCTATCACAGAAATAATGGGAATTATGAATAAGTAAAATTTGATAATTAATGAGACAAGCTGAAGCCAATGTTGAATGATGGTCAGTTACCATTTAATGAAGCTCTTCCATGATATGAAAATACCTGTAGTATATTTAGATGATGTGGAGCAGAACAAAACTGAGCTGAACTTACAGTGTATTGGGGTTTTCATTTCAACCCCATGCAATCACAAAGGAAAATTAAGATAAGTAAAAATGTTAGAATGATATATACTATAGAGACTTTTACAAATAGTAAAGATTATTTTGTGTATGAGGATGATATGGAAATGAAAAGCCTATTTAAAATTAATATCAATTCTAAACAATGTACTCACCTAACTTTCAATGGCAAGACAATGTGCACCATGGTTGACACAGGAGCCAAAGTATCCCTCATTGGAGAAGAAACCTGGAAAAGAGTGAGGAATGGCAATGAAAATGTGATAATAGATAACTCTGTAAAATTACAAGACGTGTCTAGGCATAGTTAAGATAGAAATGAAATTTGAAAATTGTGATCCTGTTGATGAATTTTTATTTGCTATTGTTGAACACAGTATTCCCGTACCTTTGGTGAATTAGTATTGAAGAATATAGATATATGCATTAAATATGGTTATGAGTTAATATGATTATATGCTATTAGGAAGATATTCAGTTTATGCAAATTAAAGGAACACCAGGCCTGGTTTGTTTTTGTTGCATTTCCACAAAGTTGTAAATAGTTATCCAATACAATAATCTGCATTCAACAATAGTTCACTCTATTTCAACCCCATACTCAACCAAACTACTTTTTAAACAATAGTCTATGTTGTGAGACACGCCCCCCCCCCTCCGCCCCCATAATGTTTTTTTCTAATTTTGCACAATATGAAGGAGTAATCCATTTTCTATTCATCCTCCAGAAATGCCCACAATTTTACCACGCTTGTTCAGTTTCTTCTCTAAGTAAAGTCTCAAATTGTTGTTGCCAGAAATTTCAATTGCCGTATAAAGGTCCAAAAGGATTGAGGCTCAGCATAAGCAGTATAGAGTGGTTGATTCCAAACTGAAAAATGGTAGACTTCCCAAAGCATTGCCAAGCGATGGACAGTTAAAATGCATAAACGTTCATAACTTTCCAATTTTCTCATGGATTCAAAAAATATTTCAGCAAGATACCAACATAGAAGCAATCTTCCAGTGACCAAAGTTTCACTACTGTACGATTAATATTATCAAAATTATTCACAAAATAGTGATCTGCAATAAAGCGATGGACGCAGTTTAAATCATTCTTGGAACCGTTTTCCAATTCCAATTGAAGTGTCACTTGGAATTAGAGAGAAATATTGGAATTCATCCAGTGGTGGTCAACCGAACGTGAATGAAATATAAACTGAGTGGATGGAAAAGAAAAATTCTTGTTATCACATTCCTTCGTAGAATAAATAACATTATATGAATATTGTTATATACATGATATAATTATAGTTATTTCTATTTTTCCTATCATATAATGATTGATTAATTAATAAATATAAATTGTTATAATTGTTATTTCTGTTTTTGCCCTCATGAAATAATTGTATTATTAATAATTAATACAATTATAAGCAGACACCCGCTAAAGCAGTGGTTCTCAAACTTTTCAATATATTTTACGTGGCGGTCCCCTAGAACATTTTTTCAAATCAAGGTCCCCAGAATGGATAAATATATGGTAGGTATGATAAATACCATTCACATAAAATAAATATAAACAGTGATACAAGTAAAGAGGATCGTCCTCCTTACTAAAGTTCAATTTTATTATGCACCAAATTTTTTTATATTTGATATACACTAGCAGACAAAAATGTGGGACAATTCAGTTTTTTTACCATTTCTGCAATATTTTCCAATGGATTTAAATAATTTTTACACTCAATGTAGCCACTTATAGTGTTAATAATGATATACAATTTCAGCTTAATACATAGGATAGAAAAAAAACTTATGGTGGAGTCAATTTTTTTCTCAAAATCACAGTGCCAAAAGTGTGAGACAATGTTTGAAAAATACTATTTAAAAGCAGTTTAAACTCAGTTTATCCACATTTCTCACTTTGGCAATGAAGAAAAAGTCAATTGCCCCACTTTGTTTACATTTTAGCCGGTTACATCATAGCAATGGCACCGAAAATGACCGCCTCCATGAAAAGAAGAATTGTACAACTTTATGAAGATAAAAATTCAGTCTGCAAGATAGCCGAGGACTTTCAGTTGTCCAAAAGTGTTGTGGGAAGAATAATAAAGTACTACAAGGAGACTGGAAAATTTTCACCACCGAAGAAGAATGGTAGACCGCGAAACAACACTCCTAGAGACGATAGGATCATGAGGAAAATGGCAATGAAGGATATGTTTCAGACGGCAGCAGGTATTTCTCGTGAAATGAGTACCTCCTACGATATCAATGTTTCTAGTACAAAGTATAACCGTGTCTAGACGCCTCGGCGAAATTGTTCTCTTTGCAAGGTCACTCGCGAAGAAGCCTTTGATTAGCCTCAAAAACAAGAAAGTTCGATTGAGCTTCGCCGAAGATCATGTACTCTGGACTGACCATCAGTGGCAAAATGTATCTTTTCCGATGAAAGTAAGTTCAATCTATTTAGATCTGACGGGAAAAAATATGTAAGAAGATTTTGTCACGAAAGATTCGATAAAAATTGCACCAAGAAAACAGTCAAGTTTGGTGGGAGCAGCGCAATGGTGTTCGGAATGATTTCATGGGAAGGGACGACTGATCTCGTCCGTCTAAACACCAGAGTTAATGGAACCATCTACAAGAACTTGTCACGAGATCATGTCATCCCAATACTTAGACATTCTGCCTGCGAATCGCCCATATTTATGCAAGATAACGCCCCCTGCCACAAAGCTAAGCACGTGATGGATATTCTTCGGGAGCAAAATGGGGCTGTTATGGATTGGCCCCCACAAAGCCTGGACCTAAATCGAATAGAAAACCTGTGATCCACTTTGGTGAAGAATGTGAGTGCCAGGAATTCCAACAACACTGAAGATCTTTGGCTCAAACTCAAAGAAGAGTAGACAAAAGTGTCACGAGATGATTGTCGCCGTCTCATTCAATCCTGTGGTAGAAGGTGAGCTGCAGTCATCGATAACAAAGGCCTTTTCACTAAATATTAATATTAGTCTGAATTTTTTTGTTTATATGAAGTTATTTACATTTTTGTTCACATTGTCCCACACTTTTGGCACTGTGATTTTGAGAAAAAAATTGACTCCACCATAAGTTTTTTTCTATCCTACGTATTAAGCTGAAATTTTATATCATTACTAACACTATAAGTGGCTACATTGAGTGTAAAAATTATTTAAATCCATTGGAAAATATTGCAGAAATGGTAAAAAAAAGTGAATTGTCCTTCATTTTTTTCCGCTAGTGTACATATAAATCATCAACTGAGGATTTTTTTAATCATGGTAAAACAATTTTCATAGAAAACGACATGTGGAAGAAAACGAGATTATAAGTGGTGCAAGAAATGTACCTCTTCTGTCAATTTTTGATATATGTACAGTGATTTAAAGACTTGGACAACAACGTGTTACGTGTACTATACTTTGTTTGGGAATTAGTCTCCAATTAAAAGTTATGAGGTCCCAAGTCTGAAATAATCTATTTTATATTTTGGACAGAACACTTTTCATCCCAATTTTAGAGCCAGAATTTTGAAAAAAATTCTACTCTTTTTCCAAAGTTTTTACGCTTCCGTGCAATGGTACCTATATCATCATGGCACTCCCTTTAAATGGCGATTTCTCTCATATCCCATTATCAATGAATTATTTGTACTTTTTAACAAGGACAACAGAAAAATTTTCATTCATTATTTTAAATGGGTGTTAAATTTCAGAGTTTTGGGATGCTTTATTAAGAAACATCTTCGTAATTGAGACGATCCCCTCAATTGATGATGGAGTCTAACAATTTTCCATCAGAGAACTAATTACCTTCGCAATCTTGCGGAAGGTTCTATTTTCATTGGAATATATTTATTTATCATCTTGTTATTCGCTTAACTGAGAAAGTGTTCAATCAAATTGCCTGAAATTTGGTGAAATGATTGGTCCATGTCCAATGACCTACTGCTAGTCTTTTGGGAGTGACCCGGTCAAAGTTCAAGTTTACGGTCATTCATAACTCAAAAAGTATCGAGCCATATATTGCATGAAACTTGGTGGAACGATTGGTCAATATGACCAGGAACGATCTGGTATAATTTTGGAAGCGATCCGGTCAAAGGTCAAAGTCATTTATAACTCAAAAAGTATTGTAGCATATTGCATGAAACTTGGTGGAACGATTGGTCAATATGCAGGAACCATTTTGATAGATTTTGGGAGTGATCAGGTCAAAGGTCAAAGATCAAGGTCGAGGCCATTTGTAACTCAAAAAGTATTCAATCAAATTGTCTGAAATTGTATGGTACAATAATTGGTCAAAGACCAGGAACGATCTAGTAGAATTTTGGGAGCGATCTGTTCAAAGGTCAAGGTCATTTATAACTCAAAAAAGTATTGTACCATACTGCATGAAACTATGTGGGACGATTGGTTATTATCCAGTTAGCAGTTTCCTTAATTTTGGGAGAGAACGGGTCAAAGCGGATGCGGAGGCATGCGCTCTAACGAGTGCACATAATCTAGTTGCAAATGAAGCCAAAATACATACAACCATGTGTAGTGCAACGAATAAAAATAAAGAAAACATGAAAGAATAATAAATATCAAAAAAGTAGTTTCAATGAATAAAGGTAACGTTTACATTGCAAACAGTGTTGCCATTATAATGCGCTGGTGCGCAGTAAAATTTAAAATACTGCGCAATAAAAAAAAGCTGCGCAATAAGTTTTCATAAAGATATGGAATATATACAAAATATTGAACAATAAAACCTATAACCGTAGTAAGAGAACTTTTTTGAAGCTTAGCAATAAAATCCATATTAATTAATTAAAATAGATTGATAATGTTAATCTGTGAATATAAAAGAACAGATACAACGTCAAATTATTCCAATTGCACACCCACAAAAGACAGATTCAGAATTGCAGTGATTATTCTATAACAAACCATTGAAGAACAATCAATTCTTTACCAAATCGCTCAGATATCAAAATTTTCCTATATAAGCAAAGAACAATAACTTCAAAAACGTGCAATGTTTCAGCCTATGTACTTTTTTGTGCACCTAAATGCAAATGATGCGCACATGAAATACTAAATGCATAGTGAATAATTTATCAGGACTAACAATTATTATTGTAAGAGTTTTGATTATGTGACCCAACATTTGCACTTGGATCATAAAATGCAGATAAATGCAGTTTGAGTGGTACTTGTCACGTGGTGTTTGAAAAGACATAAAAGTCTCTTAAGGTGGTTCTACAGAATAAAAGCGACGCAACCTCCCGCGGTCCCCTGGAAACCCATCGTGGTCCCCCAGAGGAGCGCAGTCCCCAGTTTGGGAACCACTGCGCTAAAGAATACCAAAATAACTAAACACATAGTAAACAATTATGGAAAGCCACAAAATCTTTTTTAAACAATATTAACAAAATTTGAGGATTTAATGATGATATTTAAAATGTCTGTATATTTATAATTACCTTCTTGGTAGTAGGAAATGAGAAAGGGAATTGAGAGCTCTAAGAGTACCTTTCTGTGAGACGACTAGTGAGATAATGAGGTTAAGGGCAACTTGATACCTATGGGAAGCAAATATTCCTGCGAGAAGAAATCACGTTCTTATTGAGAAATAATTCAATAAAACCAATAAAATATACTGGAAAGAATAATACAGAAAAGAATAAAGCGACAAAAATTTATATTATAATTATTTTATTAGCATGTCAACTTAATCAAATAATACATAAAATTGATCTCATATTAATTATTCAAAAAAAAAATATAGTATCGAGCGTCATGGAGAAATATTCTTCACGAATGACAGTTTCTTGTTATCTTCAATAAAAAAAGTTTTTCTCGTTCATTTTCCTCACGTCGCATTTGTTTCTAAATTCCGTTTCACGGACGCAATAGGGTGAAACTATTGAAAAGAGCAAAATATATGTTTGGTTCAAAAACTAGATGATGAATATTATACAAAATACATATTTTATAAATGTAACTCGACTCTAATTAATACTAATTTATTGTGAACAAAATCCTTTGATTATTAAATTAATTTCACATAAAACTCATTATTTTTCGTAAGCGTGTAAGTAATAAGTAGAGCCTGTATTTTAGTTCTTATGCTATAAACGCTATTTTGATCATAAAATTATAGTTTCATTGCGCTATTATCATAAACGGTATCTTGACCATAAAAATAAAATTTTATAGCGCTAATAGCATATTCGCTATTCTGACTATAAAAGCTATTTTGACTAGGAATAAATGATAAATTAGTAATTATGGTATTAACGACTATAAAACATATGATAACCCATCCTATGCAAGTTTTACATACGAAATATATTTTTAACTGATAATTAAATTATTGGTACAATGAATATTCAAGAGACATTCAAATTAGTATGACATTTCATTCATATTTTTATAGTAAAATTCTATTGAAAACGTACGACCATAAATATTATATTCTTATACCTATAATAATATTATCTTAACTAATGGATTAAAAATTTTGTTATAACTTATAGGTTATGTTTATGTTTACATTATAATAAATTTTCGACAAGTTTTTGTCCTTTTTATATATTTTCAAATAATTTTACAGTTATTTATCGTTAAATGAATGATGGGATATATTTTTATTTACTTATAGAGTCATTGATTATGACTCATTTTCAACGTACTAATATTATACTTTTACTAGGTACATCCCATATTTTATTTTTCTCGTTTTATTTGAGATTGAAAACAAAATTATTATTTAGTAGATATATTCAATTATTAACAAATCCAAATAATTAAATAGATTTTTTTTTTTCATTTTTTACGTTTTTATTTCTACTATCAATTAGTATCATGCAATCCCAAATTCGATTTCATCATTTAATGTAGTTTTTTTGTATCCTTTAGTTTGTAAATATATATACTTTTACATTTTGTCTATTAATTTTAATTGGTGTCCATTAAACCATTTATAATATCTAGAAAAAATATTAAATTATGTATTTTAACTTACATGATCGGAAATGTGGAACTATCCGATAACTCAGAGCTTACCCTATATTCTAAAAAATATGTTCCTCTGTTTCAATTTCCTTACCAAATATGTTATCATCACAAATTTCGCAGCGGTGATTCATATCAATGAGTGCAATAATATTACAAATTTCTGAACAGTTTAAATCTGAACTTGTGTTATTTTATGCATTCACGGATCGAGTAACTTTGCTGCTTCCATGAGTATCGTCACCTACGGTGGATGGTGATTTTGTTCACGGACCCACTTTCCTTTCTGACTGCTTCTTCCAGTCCATTGTATTTGATTTCCTTATGATGTCAGCGATATGGCCTTCGATTCCGAAGCAGACAATAAAACCCATACTAAAATTTAATATTAAATCATTTATTATAGATCACTAAAACAAATACAGTTAGCATTAATGTGTATGAATATTTATAAATTTATTTAATAGAAATATACGTATTATGTATTCGAATATCAATCACAATTTTCATTTAAAAAGTTTTTATTACGGTGATAATACTTTGTGAGTACCTATTAGTATATTACATTTCGATCAATCTATCAGATGATGAGTAAACTGTCTGGAACAAGAATGCTTATAATACATGCTCTGTATTTCTTCTTTTGAATATTGTGATTAAGATGAAACCTTGAATTTAAGGTTCAGTTACAATAGGACATCACTCAGTTTCTTCTTTATCGCGGTTTAATTTTATGAGAATGTACATACAAACCAATGTTTTATTAACATTTTTTTTAAAAGTTTTTATATGGAATATGGTTATTATTCATAATTCATGAATGACACCAGCGTCTCTTTGACGCAGACGAGTGGCCAGGGCAGGGTACACGAGCGTCTTTTCCACGCAACGGGGAATTAATCCAGACGCATAGAGAGTGACATACACTAGACACACTGTATCTAACTAGTCACCCTGTAGATAATCTAACTAATCATCCCGTAGAAAAACTAACTAATCAATCGGTAAGCTATCTAACAAGTCATACTCTAGTCTATCTAATCAGTGGTTCTAGAGGAGTTGCCACGGGGGGAATTGCCACTGGGTGAACTGCCCATGTGGGGGAATTGCCACCGGGGGAACTGGCCGTGTGGGGGAATTGCCACCGAGGGAACCGCCCATGTGGAGGAATTGCCACTAGGTGAACTGCCCATATGAGGGAATTGCCACTGGGTGAAATGCCCATATGGGGGAATTGCCACTGGGTGAAATGCCCCTATGGGGGATTTGCCACTGGGTGAATTGATACTAGGTGAATTGTACGTTCTGATGATACCTGTACGTATGATACCTTAAACTGTTAAACCCTTGAATATGTACAGTAATAATGTTCCTTTCAATATGTCCTCTTTAGAGTGTTGTGTCCTATTTATCAATGGAAATGTGTATAATTATAACCAAATGTACTACCTATTCCAAATTATTGTAAGAAATCATCTATATGGTTTTTAACGAAGATTTTCTTCTGAATATAGATTCGGATCTAAATCATTTTTCTGAAATTTATCCTAATTTACAACCAGATGTCAACAATGTAAATTATTATACATTTGATACATTGAATGCCATTCGCAATGTTAATCAGCTCGATTTGAAATTAATGCATTTAAATATACAGTCTTTAAACTCAAAATATGACAATATTCTAGCTGAATTAGATCAAGTGGGATTTTCTTTTGATATACTCTGCTTCACAGAATCCTGGTTAACGGAAAGTAATAAAAATCTTATCAAATTTGATGGTTACACTGCTTATCATTCTCTTAGGGAGGAGGGGCGTAGAGGGGGCAGGATTAGTGTTTATATAAGGGACTGTTTTTCTAGTAAGGTTATGCTCTCCCACACATTATGTTTTAATCATATCGAGAGCCTATTTGTTGAGATGAAATGTGGGCGGAATAGAATAATTATCGGTACCATTTATCGACCACCAAATGCTGATCATGACCTTTTTACCGGTGAACTGTTGAGAATATGTGGGGATATATCTGTTACGTCAGTCAAAAAGTTTATTCTCTGCGGTGACTTTAATTATGATTTGTTGAACTTTGATAATGATGCTCATGTTCGTAATTTTACTTATACTCTGAATTCAGTATATCTAATTCCAATGATCACCAGGTCTACTAGAGTAACTGACAATGGTGCTACTCTGATAGATAATGTGTATGTGTCTGAATGTAGTGATGTGCTTTCTGGATGTATTGCCTCGGACGTATCAGACCACTTTCCTGTGTTCGTGTTCTGTAATGATGTTCTTTGTGATAGTGATAGGGAACAGGGCCGAAATTTTTCTTACAGGATCAATAATGAACATACACTTAGTAGTATGAGAAGAGAGCTGTTTAATTCTAATCTTGATCATATATATAGTGCTGAAAGTGTAAGTGACGCTGTTCAAAGGTTGCATAACCTAGTGTTCAGTTGTTTTAACAGTTGTTGCCCGTTGAAAACTAGAACAGTTTCTTATAAAAATTATACAAAACCTTGGCTTAATGGTTTGATTGCTCATATCAAGAGACGGCGGAACCAATATTTACTTTACCGAACTGGAATAATAAGTAGAGTACAATACAAAGAATACAGAAACGAAGTGAATCGAATGATTAGAAGAGCGAAGGTTGAGTACTTTGAAGTGAAGTTTTCTGACTACCGAACAAATATTCGTGCGACCTGGAAAGAAATAAATAATCTAATAAAATCAGATCAATATTCAAGGAAAACTGATATTAGAAAACTGATAATTGGTGAGGAAGAGATAGTAGGAGATAATGATTGTGCATCAGCTTTTAATGACTTTTTCACTAGGATCGTTGGAGATATCTGTGCTTCCGCACCTCCAAGCCGAGTTAATTTCAACTCTTATCTCCGTGAAAATTATCTACAATCGTTCTCCTTTTCACCAGTTCTGCCTATTGATGTAATCAGAGTGATAAATTCCCTGAAAAACAAGTCTTCGTCAATCGAAACTTATTCTGTTGCGATTATTAAAAATCTATCTCAGTGGATTGCTCCTATATTATCATTCATTGTTGATAAATCTTTTACAGAAGGCGAGTTTCCTAAATCAGAAAAAATAGCGAGGGTCGTACCCATACACAAAAAGGGTAACGTAACTAACACTTCAAACTATAGACCTGTGTCCATTCTTCCAATTTTCAGTAAGATATTTGAGAAAATAGTATACAACCAATTAGTTACATATATAAATCGTCATAATGTAATATCAAGTGAACAATATGGATTTAGGAGGGGCAGAACTACTTCTAATGCATTTGTAAATTCAACAAACTACTATTTTAGAGAGTTAGATGGTGGAAGTTTGTGTTTTCTTTATTTTTAGACTTTCAAAAGGCTTTTGATAGCGTTAATCATGATATATTACTTTACAAAATGTATCACTATGGTGTACGGGGAGTTGCATATGAGTTTTTCCTGTCTTATCTCTCAAATCGTTACCAGTTTGTCTCTTTGAATGAAACATGCTCCTCACAAAAACTGGTAAAGCATGGAGTGCCCCAAGGATCCATCTTGGGTCCCCTGTTGTTTCTTGTATTCATAGATGACACAGTGAATTCTACGAATGTGTTTAAATTTATATTGTATGCTGACGATAGCACGTTGTCATTGTCTTTTAGGAGAGATCAGCTTCAAACAATTCACAATTGTATAAATTATGAGTTGACAAATCTTCAAAATTGGTTGGATGCTAATAAGCTGGTAATAAATGTTGACAAGACTCATTATATGATCTTTTCATATAGGAAATTGTAAGTATTGGTGATATTGTTATGGGCTCTACTCAGATAACTCCTGAGGAAAGCATAAAATTTTTAGGTCTCCACTTAGATAGCCATTTAACCTTTGTACCTCACATGAATTATATAACAAACAAAATATCTAAATCTATAGGTGTAATCGCACTCGACAAATTTAGTGGATTAATATTTTTTATACTTCGCCTTGCTATTTATTCTGGCCTCAAATTATGTGTTCTTTTTTATTCATTTTAGGTAACGCGTTTTATTAATTGTTGAAGGAATGAGGATGGAGTTAAATGCATTTAGAGATTTGTAGTTTTGAATTGTTGATCAGAGAAACGAACAAAACGGTACCTGCAAGCAGATACAAAAACTAACTTTAAATTAACATAATAAACAAATTACACAAATCTACGACAAAATAAAGGTTTTAAACATAAACATGGAAAATATGATAGTAATTAAAGTCGCATTTTGAACTAACTCAAATCGCAAACTTTTTAAGAGAATTTATAGACAAACAAAAGAAATTAAAAGGATTCAAAATAGCACACAAATTTAAGCTAGAAATTCAGATTTGAAGGCCGTAGGACAGGATAGGATTGGAATTTTTAGCGTTAGCACGATAGGGTGAACTGAACACTAATAAAGCATAAAACCTAAAAAAAGAGTATAGTGCTAACGCTATTCTCAACAAATTATTAACAAAATATTACACACAAATAACTCTTACCCAATTTGGGGAACACAGTTACTATAGGCACAGATTTTTAGGTGTTTACTTTAGCATGTCCAAAACTAAACTGAAACCCATGAGGTGAAATCTCTAGAATTTGGTTTCTAATTAATAAGACAGGTGGCGCTAATTACTTATGATAAATATATGAATATAAATGAAAATATAATCTAATTTTAAATTCGATTACACCGCCTCCCTTGAAGCAGTAGCTTCAACAGAAGAAACAGTAAATTTAGATCTAACAAACATGAACCAACGTTACATACTTCGATTCATTAAACTTACAAATTTATTTAATTTTTAGAGTAACAAGAACTAAATGTTTAAGAACTAAAAGTTAAAGAAAAAGACTACTCAATTAGAAACCTACAAACATAGATTTAAACAAAATACGACAATTTTAATTTCTAAATAGTTGCCTTTCAAACTAAATTAAATTCCTATTACAAAGTAAAATACTAGCTACAACAAAATTAGCTAGGTTTCAGAAAACTTTCTACCATATTATTAAGGACACAACAAATTTTATTTCACATTGGGTACAAGGTATTCAACAGGAAGTAGCAAAACAAGTTTATTGATAGGCCTATGGATGACAGAGGTTTCAATTTTAAGGTTCTTTCCTTCCTTAAACTTGGACACTTTAACCTTCACGTATCTCACGTGACCCTTGTTCATAGTTAAGTCTACGATTTTACCAAGGCACCAGAGATTACGCGGTAATTGTTGATCAACAACTAGAACCAAGTCTCCTATTTTATGGGAACTAGTTTTACCAAACCACTTCTGTCTTTCTATCAATAAGGGTATATACTCTTTACGCCATCGAAACCAAAATCTATCCGCTATGAACTGAATCTGACGCCACTTACGTTTTACGTAACAATCATTCTTATCAAAAATTCCGGGAGAAAAACAGATATCGTAGTTCAATCGCAAGATATGATTAGGCGTAAGTACTTCTAAATCTTAAACATCATTTGAGACAGCATTAAGGGGTCGGGAATCGAGTATGTTTTCTATTTCACAGAATATAGTTACGAGCATTTCGTCATTCAAACTAATCTTATTTTCTAGTTCATTTATCAGGCAATTGAAAACCTTCCGAACAGTTCGAATTTCACGTTCGTAAACTCCACCGTAGTGAGACGAGTGAGGAAGATTAAAGGACCAGTCAATATCTAGTTGTTTACAAAATTTACCAATCGAAGCTTCGTTCCAGGATTGAATAGACTCCTTCATTTCTCTTTTACCGGACACTAAGTTCGTACCATTATCGGATACTATGTAACGGACAGGACCTCTACGTGAAGTGAAACGTCTCAAAGAGTTTATAAAGCTATCGGTATCAAGCGAGTGAGCCACTTCCAGGTGACAAGCTCTACTTGCTAAGCATGTAAATATTACACCGTAACGCTTTTCCTGAGCGCGTCCCCTGCCCTTCGTAACCATGAAAGGGCCAAAAAAGTCTATCCCGGTACTGTGAAATGGTGGACGATCTCCGGTAACTCTGTCACTGGGTAGATCTGCCATGAATTGTTTGCTAGGTTTAGCATTAACTTTTCTACAAATTAAACAAAGTTTCAAAATATTCTTAACCAGTTTCGTGCACCCAATTACATAGTATTTCAGTTTGATTTTAGAGATCATGGCTTCTCGGCCCCAGTGACCTAGCGATTTGTGAATGCTTGATATCAAAAGAGATGTAGCTAAAGCTTCTTTAGGAACAATAATGGGATGTTTAGCATTCTCTTCTATATCTGCATTAGCCAATCTACCTTTTACTCTAATAATACTTTCGGTGTCAAGGTATGGGGACAATTTACTAAGAAAATGTTTAGCGGGAACATTTTCTCCCTTATTTAAGCAATCTAAAACATCTTTCAAATATTTACCCTGGTAGTATTTCCAAATTTTTAATTCAGCCTGATTTAGTTCTGAAACTGAAAATTCACCTTTGTGAACTACCTTAGCCCTAAGAAAATCAACTAAACGCAAATATGTTGCAACGCGACATTTCAATTTATAGAAACTTTAAGAACTATTTAACAACATGTCAGTAGGCTCACCATCGACCTCTTCAGTGGCAACATGCACGGCTTGCTTCATTTCTGGATCATCGAAATCTCATTCTTCAATTTTAAGTACAGAATGACTGCTAGTTTTGCTGAATTTAGTTCGATTCTAGGAACAGTTTTTAAAGAACCTCTCTTCAAAGGAGTGAGTCGAACTTTTGACATTACTAGCGAACAACTAACAACTCCATCAAATGACAAAAATCTAAAGTAAGCACAGGCGCCATAGGCAGACTCACTGCCATCACAAAATACATGCAGTTCTACTTTATCAAATCTAATACTAGTGTAACATCTAGGGATATTAAATTCAATTAATTTTTTCATGTCATTTAGCCACTTATGACAGAATATCTTCGCATCCAGCGGCAAAGCTTCGTCCCATCCTAATTTCAACCTACAAATTTGCTGGAAGAACAGCTTAGCGGGAATTACTACCGGACTTAAAATAAACAAAGGATCGTACAACGAGAACATAGCTGAAAGGACTGTTCGTTTAGTTACAACATCTACAGTTGGTTTTATATCAAAGCATAACTGATCATCATTTGCGTTCCACATTAAACCTAAGGCTCTTTCATTAGGTAAACAATTATCGAGACTAATGCAATTTTTTAGGTTCTTTGACAATTTTTCAACAGGGCAAACTTTCAAAATTTCCATTGAATTAGAGCAAACTTCCGTTAAATTAAAGCCAAATTTAGACAAACATTCTGTCGAACAATCTAGTAATTCCAAAGCAATATTTTCGGTATCAACTGAAAGCAAAAAGTCATCTACATAAAAGGAAGATTTTACTTTACTTTTTAGGTTCTCATTGTCAATGTTAGAAATGCATTTCTGAAGTGCATAATTGGCACAAGATGGACTGGACTTCGCCCCAAATACATGAACTCTTAACCTAAAGGCTACTGGTTGGCTATAAATGTCATCATCTCTATACCAATAAAATCTAAGAAAGTTAGAATCTGAAGATGGTACCCTTACGCAGTAGAACATTTTTTCTATGTCAGCAGAAAGAGCTATTTTACCTTCCCTGAAGCGAAGAAGTACACCTACCAGATTATTAACAAGATCAGGACCTTGTAAAAGCATGTCGATAAGAGAGGCTCCAGCATACTTGGATGAACAGTTGAAGACTACTCTCAATCTCCCCTTCTGCTTGTGGCGGACACCATGATGGGGAAGGTACCATGCCTTCCCAATTGGAGTGTCAATTTCATCGCTGGGCACCTCTTCTACAAAGTTCTTCTCTCTCATCTGCCTCATGAATGCGCAATAGTCAGCCTGTAGTTCTTCGTTGCTCCGCAGTTTTTTATTCAAGCCATTCAACTGCGCCAGAGCAAACTTTGAGTTATTCGGAAGGGAAACTTCTTCTTTGAAAGGAAGAGGTATCTCATAACAATTATTGTCCAACTGTTGGATTCCCTCCGATACGATGTTCTCCCATTTTTGGTCATCAAGGGATAGTTTTGCATCACTGTGTTCGTCCTCAAAATCCTTGGAGAAGTAATTTTCAATCATTTCACTCAATGAATCTTCTGAGGCGAGAGTTTTGAAACAGAGATGATCAGCATGACCAGATACTGGTCCATTGAAAGCCCATCCGAACAAGTGTCTAGAAGCGTATGGACCGTCTTTTGAAGTTTCTACTATTTCCAATGGCTTCAAAATATTAGGCATGTTCATTCCTACTAATAGGCCAATATTTTCATTGACGAATTTAAAAGGAACATCTTTTAATTCGTTGTATTGATTCAAATCTTTTTCAGTTAGCAGAGTAGATAGTTTAAAGGGCCATTCCTTTTTTGCGTACAATTTTGGGATACAACAGGAGTCGTTGGACGTAAGAGACAATATTTCTAAATCTTGCACTATTTTGACAGGTATCCGGCTACTATTTTTATTCATAGTAGTTAGCGATAGGTAGTCGGATTTCCCTGTAATATTCAGCTTCTTTAGTAGTTCTTCGTCCATGTAGCAACCGGTCGCATAATTGTCCATTGCCATGTTAGTCACGATGAATGCAGACTCTCCTTTCTTACGAATACCGACAGGTACATATGGACAGTTAATTCTGCTACTAGTCATAAAAGAAGCTTGTAAAGCTTGCTCTTCGTTGCTTCTAGGCTCCTCATGTTTGTAGAATTTGGTAGAATGGTTATAACCTTTGTTAGGGAATTGGTGCGGAACCTTGCTAGTAGTTTCTTTGTGAAGAGAAGTTGGGTGGTTTTTGGAACATTTCTTGCACGAAAGTCTTGCAGGACAGTCTTTGGACGTATGGCTTGGCAAGAAACATCCGAAGCATAATCTATGTTTTTTAATGAAGTTCTCTCTCTCCATTAGGGATTTCTTCGCGAAGAAAAAACAGTTGTCTAAGTGGTGATTATTCTTTCCGCAACAAATGCAACTATTCTTATCGCTGTGAATAGTTTCGTTAGTCGAACACACCTGAAAATTAGGGCTCGAATCTTTTACAAGTTTCGGTTTTAGTTTCATAAGTTTAGGATCTTTAATGTCACCAAATAAGGGTATTTTCAAAGTATCAACTTCACTCTGCACGAAATATACAAAAGTTTCAAATAGGAGCGGCTGGTTTCTCCTGGTGAGGTCAGTTACTTTGCTCCTAAATTGTCTTCGCATATTATATGGAAGTTTTTCTGACATCTTTTTAATCTCTTTCCAGCTGTTTAAAGCATTCAAATGGGAATTATTAGGCATCATATTTAAACAGCTTAGGAGATAAATTGAGAACTCCTCTAGAGATTTTTTGTCTTCTGGCTTTATCATAGACCACGTATCTAATCTGTCTAGATAATTTTGAGCAAGAATTCTCATTTCCGTAGTATTTATCTAGGACTCTCCTTGCATCCTCGTAACTTTTTTCGAAGTCGCTACATAGACAGCTTTTAACTAGTTCATGAGGCTGTCCACGTGTATAGCGCAGTAATGAATAATAATTATCAGAAATACTATGACTAAATCTTGTGACGGCATGCTCAAAAGAGAGAATGAATGACCGGTAATTAGTCACATCACCCTCAAAGATCTCAGGCTCAAGTTTAGGCATCTGGTAGACCATAGTGGAGATAGGGAGAGTGGAGGGAATTGCGCCATGAGGGGAAGTGGAGGGAATTGCGCCATGAGGGGAAGTGGAGGGAATTGCGTCATGAGGGAAAGTGGAGGGAATTGCGCCATGAGGGAAAGTGGAGGGAATTGCGCCATGAGGGAAAGTGGAGGGAATTACGCCAGGAGGGAAAGTGGAGGGAATTACGCCAGGAGGGAAAGTGGAGGGATTTACGCCAGGAGGTGAAGTGGAGGGAATTACGCCAGGAGGGGAAGTGGAGGGAATTACGCCAGGAGGGGAAGTGGAGGGAATTACGCCAGGAGGGGGAGTGGAGGGAATTACGCCAGGAGGGGGAGTGGAGGGAATTACGCCAGGAGGGGGAGTCTTTTTAGGCTTGTTCATTGATGTTATAGATTTCTTTGAAGTGTCAATTGCTTTATTCATGGCATCTATCTCCTCTTCTTCGTGTTTCAGCTTCATTGTTTCGACATCTTTTTTATGCTGTAATTTAGCCTTCTCTTGCTCCAGCTGAAGTCTAAATTTCTCTTCTATCGCTTTCTCTTCCAATAGAATTTGCTCTTCAACTTGTTTTCTTCTCAATTCAGCTTTGACTTTCTTTTCTAATAGCTTCATTTTTACTGACGAAGTTTCAGAACGACTTTGTGCCACCTGTGAAACACTGTCATTCGGGTTAATTTGAGATTCAGTTGTGTTTTGCAGTAACCATTCCTCAATATTGGTTATGAATATTTGGGCAGTTCCCAAATGATCACTCTTCCATTTCTTGAAATCAGTCACATCTGCTGGATTCAAATTATCTCTGTTCTCTTCAGATATACAGCACTGCTCGAAGTTTTCGAACTTTGTCTTCAGTTCAATTAATAATTTAGATACAAGTGCGCTATCTTTAGTCTCAGATTCTAGTAGTTTAGCGATCTCATTTGCTTTTCTAGTAACCGCACCCAATCTACCGGATGGGTAATTAATGCAATCAAATTGATTATTTTCTTCATTTGGAAAATCTACCAGAGAATTAATTCCTGCATCACCTTCACCTTCAGTGTTTTCAGAAGTTATCAAATCACTCATTGTAGATTAGTTTTTATTCTTTGGACCATGCAAAAATTTTAGTATTAAATTTTAAATAGAAGCAGGCGATATTTTAAGTTATTAGGTACTGTAATCGCACTCGACAAATTTAGTGGATTAATATTTTTTATACTTCGCCTTGCTATTTATTCTGGCCTCAAATTCTGTGTTCTTTTTTATTCATTTTAGGTAACGCGTTTTATTAATTGTTGAAGGGATGAGGATGGAGTTAAATGCATTTGGAGATTTGTAGTTTTGAATTGTTGATCAGAGAAACTAACAAAACGGTACCTGCAAGCAGATACAAAAACTAACTTTAAATTAACATAATAAACAAATTACACAAATCTACGACAAAATAAAGGTTTTAAACATAAACATGGAAAATATGATAGTAATTAAAGTCGCATTTTGAACTAACTCAAATCGCAAACTTTTTAAGAGAATTTATAGACAAACAAAAGAAATTAAAAGGATTCAAAATAGCACACAAATTTAAGCTAGAAATTCAGATTTGAAGGCCGTAGGACAGGATAGGATTGGAATTTTTAGCGTTAGCACGATAGGGTGAACTGAACACTAATAAAGCATAAAACCTAAAAAAAGAGTATAGTGCTAACGCTATTCTCGACAAATTATTAACAAAATATTACACACAAATAACTCTTACCTAATTTGGGGAACACAGTTACTATAGGCACAGATTTTTAGGTGTTTACTTTAGCATATCCAAAACTAAACTGAAACCCATGAGGTGAAATCTCTAGAATTTGGTTTCTAATTAATAAGACAGGTGGCGCTAATTACTTATGATAAATATATGAATATAAATGAAAATATAATCTAATTTTAAATTCGATTACAATAGGTATCATTTATAAATTAAACCATTTCTTACCACAATTCATTTTTAAAAAATTGTACTTGTCTTTAATACATCCATATCTCAGTTATGGTTTAGAGGTGTATTTTAACACCTTTGAATGTCATCGCAATAAACTATTCATCTTGCAAAAAAGAGCCATAAGAGCTATTTGCTCCCTCCAGTATAACGAACATACCACTTTGTATTTTAAAGAAAACGGTATTCTTAAATTAGCTGATTTGCATTTTTAACAGACGTGTATTTATTTTTACAAGACTATTCACCTCAATTTTGATAGTGACCTGTTGGTGTATATTAACAATAATAGATCTGCGGGGAATCATCATTATTCTAGTAGAAATTCGTTATTAATACGCACTCCTTTTATTAGGTCAAATTCACAGAGGAGCTTTTATTATGTGGGAGTAAAATGTTATAATTCTCTGACTGATAATGTCAAATCTTGTGGAACTGTGAATAACTTTAAAAGGGTGACTAAAAGAACATTAATTGAACAATATTGACTCGTACGTAATTTAGTAATGTTTAGGTCTCAGTTTTTCATTATTGTTTATTACTTTAAACTTCGGAACTTGACTTTTCTGTTTATAATCTATGTAACCATTCCTTTCCGTTATTGTGACTCATATTGAATTTTTCTATTGTTTTCTCAGGTAGTGTCTCGGAGCGATATCGTCGGTACTATCATCGTATTCACCCTAGTTGAAGATAGCTATCCATGCCCAAGAACCGTTAAATCGGTTAATAGGGCTGTTGAAATTATTAATTTGTAAGGCATTTTGTTGTGTACAACGATTGAGATGTTGATGTACAGTTTATTTTTTTATTTTTGTGAAATGTATTATAGATATTTTAGGTAGATCACGTTGTGTATCGTATGTTTCATGTTGTTGTTCATAACTATTGTATTCTAATTTTTTATTTCAATAAAGTTTTTCATTCATTCATTCATTCCTTATTCGTTCTATCTCTATTCATCGTTTTCGGATGTGAAGCACCCCTCGACCCTCTTATATTAGGGAAGGGGGGGAGGGGCGAGTGTGTGTTTTGTTTATCACGTGTACTTAGTGATGCAGTCAGTGAGAGTTTTGAAAGTACGAAGAGTAAAATGTTTATTTTTTCTATCCTAGATATGTCAAATTTTATAACTTCAAAGGCACCTATTGAACTAATTAACCAAATACATAAGAGAGTATTCCCTACACACCCACCGCCCCCGGAATCTGAACACAAACTTACACATGGTTTGTAAGGCGCACCTCCTGCAAGGGTCTTGGTAGGAGGATGCACAAATGTAAATACGTTCACGTCTACTGGTCTACTGCTAACTGTGTAAAAACAGTAAGTGAATGACCCGCACAAATTCAGAAGTGGTTGTAAATTCTTGGTTGTAAATGGTTTGCGATAACGTGTCTGGTAGTCCTGTACAGGAAATTATTAGTACCATTATGGAGTGTAAATCTGAAATAAAGAAACTTAAGGAAGAACGAAATGTTCTAGCAAGAGAACTTAGAACTCAGGCTCAGAAAGATGCCGTAATTACAAGGAGAATTGTGGTATATCAAGGTATGCTGATGCAATTTACCTATATTTCAGTTCGTGAAAGGTTCTTAAAGGGACTTCTAATTAAAGATTTCTGCTCCAATGAGATTCTCTCCTCAATTGACATATTCATGCTAATATTTCTTAATTTCTCCTATTGAAGGTCGGAAAGATATTGAACCTAGGATGGTTGACTTAGCGAAGCTTCTCTCCATGGATTCTTCGGAACCAAAGATTGATGACGGACGTCATTTTCCAATCAGGAAGAACTTTCTTGATGGAGAAATTTCTTCGAAGTTTTAATTAAGAGCGATGGATGGACAGATGTTAACAGGGTTAGAGACGACGATTTTTCATCGTCATGTGTCCCCCCTAGTGCACATTCAATAAATCAAGAAGCTAAGGCTTACGTTGAATCGTTTGCTCCCAATGTGGGCGAGGAAAAAAAATCATGGAGGAAATTTCATTGAGGAATATAGTTCTTCCAAGATCGACCATGCGCAGAGTGGCTCTTCTAACGAAAAAGGAATAGGAACTGAAAGCCAAGAGGACTAGAGGACTAACTAGTCCGGACTCTAAGAAGCTTAGGGCCCCGAAGAGAGGTTATCCCTCCTTCTGTTTTCGACCCAGCGAAAAGACGATCCATCTTTAAGTTCTTTAGCAGTTATGAACGCTACTTTGTGTTAAAGTATGAGGGTACTGAGAGAAAAATGGCCATGCACTTGGAGAAATATATCTCTGGAACAGCCAGGTCTGCATATAGTGCATTGAGAGGTTCTGATATAAACTACGATGACTTGAAGGGGAAACTAATCTCATGGCACGAGTCACAGCAATTAGACAGGACTGATAAAATCAGGGAGGACTTCATTAATGCTACCATGATTCCTGGAGACTTGTGCTCAATATACTGCTTGAGATTTGAAAAATTGGCGGAACGAGGTTTCTGTGAATCTCCCCGCGAGATGGAATCTCAACTGAAAAGGAAATTGAAGAGTACTGCCCCATACTCATTAGTTCAGCAGATAGACATTGCCGAGGGCATTTTCAGTGTGACTGATGAGGGCAGCCTTTCTTGGAAGCGGCTGAAGAAGTTAGTGGAACAACACGATAGGAAATTGATTTTCAAGTCATTAGTTCCGCTTAAGGATAGTGTCAAACCTGTGACCTTGTTCAGTAGCAGTCGATGGACAACAAAACCGACTGATGAATTGGAGAGTTATCATCATCAGCTCGATTATTGGCATTGTATATCACCAGTAGATCGCAGAAGAGATGTTTATTGGAATAGCTCAAACCATACAACTCATTCTCAACTGGACGAGACAAAGTTCTTAGTCGTCCAGCCTTTCAAAGTAATGATCAGCGATCTCCAAATTATGGTGTGTAGAAATATGCATTTCTAGGATTTTTAAACTATTTATTCCATATTACAAATAAATAAATAAATAATTTAATAGATATTGTATATAAATTTTTAAAAGAATGCCCCCACAAAATTTGTATTGCACTCTACCTTCGTTCTCACAGTGTTGGAACATCTCTATCTACCTGTGAGAACGAAAACAAATAATTAATCAGTCTTCTCCAGTGTCTCTCAGTGCTTTCCAGTGTCTACTTGTGTCGTGAAGTCTCTCCAGGGTTTTTACAAATATTACTACCACTCCGATGCAGCTAACATTAGGGTGACTGGATGCATTTCCGGCAGCTAACTGATGCTGAACCGTGATCGGCGATCTACACTGGAATTACGCACGACATTGCATTTTTGGAAGCCACTAATAATTGAAATGATGGACTAAGGACGCCCCCGGGGGATGAGCGGACAACACTGGACAGCCTAGATGGAGGTTAAGGCAACTGGATAATAGCATGATGGCCATTAACACAGTGAGTTCGTTGTGTAGGGGCAACAGAATTTTGTGGGCCATTAGGTAAAATTTTTGCTTATGAATTTTAAAGCCTCTAGATCCCAAATTTAAGAATAACCTACATAACTTTAAAAATCTTTCAGCTTTTAAAAGAAAGTTAAGCTATTGCTATATTAAAAATTAATAAATATTAAAAATTAATAAATATTAAAAATTAATGAATGTTAGAAATTAGTAAATGTTAAAAATTAGTAAATGTTAAAAATTAGTAAATGTTAAAAATTAGTAAATGTTAAAAATTAGTAAATAATTAAAATTTGGTAAATATTAAAATTTATTCTTGATAAAAGCAACGGTTATTTAAGTGGCTAATTTTTTCTCTTAGGTCAGTTCGCTGTTTTTTCCTTGGTCGCTGAACTTCTTATGAGAACTGGCTGTAGAGTGAAAGAAGTTTTGGTAATAATCTTTGGGTAAAACATGATTCGAAATAATTCTTTTTGTCTTTCAGTTCTACCTATAAGTAACCGAATGCTTTATCTTTGCAGTGACTGATGGCAGCTGGATCGCTTCTGTTCCATGATGTTTGGGCGTCTCAGTCTAGTCTCTTCACTCCTAGATAACATTTAGTCTATTCAAAATTTTAACGTTAAATCTTGTGAAAGTTGTTAGTTAGTAATTAATTAAATAATTATAGTTCTATAATTAAATAAAATTTTCTTTTAAAAATCCCTACTTTAAAAGAATGTTAAATAATTTTTGGTTAATTAAATCATTTAAAAAATTTAATGATTCAAATGATCACTAAACTAAACTAGATCAAGCAAGATTAAAATCAGATATTTTGAACATTTTTTGTACATGGCGCCCAAACAGGGACTAGAGGCTGTACTTCTATCTTTGGTTTGTCCTTTGTATCTGCCCCCCCCCCCCCCATCTATCCTAACTCCATTTATTCCAGATTTAATATTTAGACTTTGATAATCTTTCGATATGTCTGAATCCATTGAATTACTCGTACATTCGCGAAGATTTGTTCGTGCCTCAATTACTAGACTTTATAATACTACTGATTTTCATGGTTTAATTGAAGAGGACGAAAGGAAAGTTAAATTAATGAAAGTAAACGAGCTAAAAAATAGAGTTTTGGATTTAGACAGCCAAATTTTCAAAGTAATTATTACCGGTGAGAGAAGTGAAGATGAACTTTCCTCAGAAGCTATTGCTTCTGAATCCTACCAGGATAAGTTGAGGGAACTCTTGGTTTCCTTAAGTTCCACTTCAGAAGACTCTGCAGTTACCTTCGCGTCACCGGTGGTGGATACTCCTAGGAGTCTGTTGAAGAGTCCTACAGCACCTCTACCTAAGTTCCACAGTAAGCCAGGTGAGAATTTGGAAACTTTTCTTGTTAGTTTTGAGGAGACTCTTTCTAAATTCAACTATACCGAATACGATAGACTGTTGTTGCTTAGGCAACAAGTTGAAGGAAGAGGTACTTTCTTATTAGAGTCCCTTGAACCTGACAAGCAAACTTATTCTGAGGCTAAGAAATTACTAGTTTCTGCTTTTGCCTCTGTTGATGTACAGAAGTTTAACACACTTAAACAATTATCCGAAATGAAACTATCTATTTCTGAAGAACCATTCAAATATATTGGTGAAATGAGGAAAATTTCTCAATCATTCGACTCATTGAAAATTAATGTAGATGATGTCATGAGATATTTTTTTTATAATGGAATGAATGAAAAGTTTAAAGCCCAAGTAGTTGCGGTAACTAATAACGTGAGACCTTCGCTGTCAGAATTGTTTGCTAGTTTCTTTGATGCAAATGAAAGATACTTAGCTGCGCAAAAAGAGAGTAGAGTTACTAAATTTGATAACTATAAATCTACTTCTTTAGCACTCTCCGCTGAAGTTAGTTCCGATAATCCATTTGTTAACTGTACTCTTTGCAGAAATGACAGAAATTCTGATCATGCAATTAATAAGTGTAATAAATACCCTCTTGCCAGGGAAAAAATGCTGAGATTAAAATCACTGAATGGGTGTGAGAAGTGTGGCAACTTAACTCATAACAGTTCTTCATGCCAGTTTAAATTTAGAAACAAATGTAAATATTGTTCAGGCTGGCACTTTTCTTTCTTGTGTTTCAAATCTAAAATTGACGACCAAAAGAAACCCAATTTTAAATCTCAAACGGGTATGGCTTTGATAACAAATTCTTACAATGGTTTTTCCTACTCTGATTCTGTGCTGGCTACTTTTTCCTCTAAATTTGAGAATGGTACTAAAGTTAGATGTTTGAGAGATTCAGGTAGTCAGAGTACATTAATTTCTGAGAAAGCGCTGTCAATTGGTTCATATACCATATTGGAAGACCATATTAAACTTACTATAAAGGGTATTAATTATGAGAGGGGTTATTTGTCAAAGAGAGTATTGTTGAGATTGGTGTTAAATAACGAATTAGTGCTAATTGAAGCGTTAACAATTCCTGATATCTCGATATCCTTAGAATTACCTGGATTAGGTAAAATTATTAATGCATTTCTCGATAATGGTTATCGTTTAGCGGATGAAGATTTGCTCAATGGTTCTGATAGAATAGATAAAATCGATTTGATTGTTGGGGCAAATTCTGTTCAGTATTTTATGGATCAGGCTATTCAGTTTGGGAAAACTAATAAATCTATTTGTCTAAATACACAGATTGGCACAATGTTAATAGGTAAACTGTCCACCATGCTTGACAATATAGATTTTCTCCCTCGTTATGAATCAACTATTGACAATAAAGACATGACTGTCCCATTTCTGACTAATTCAAATCATTTAATTACTGATGTGTTCACAGTTAATCTTTCAGATAGGGAGGAAGAAGTTGTGTCTGACCCAGATTTTGACGTAAATTTATTTAGACCTCAATTGGGTGATAGCTTAGAACAAGACTGTGATTTCTATTTGGGCAAGGATAATTTCGTTGAAGATTCGGTTAATTCAGACCTGGATAATAATTTGATTTCTTATTTGTTGAATAATTTGGAGCAAAACCAAGAAGGTAGATTAGTTAGTCCGTTACTTTGGAATAATAAAGTTAAAGACAAACTGGGAAAAAATTTCAATCTAGCTAAAAATGTCCTAATGTCTAATAAGAAAAAATTAGACAAAGATTTGGAGAAACTAGAATTGATGGACTCTGTGATAAGAGAGTTGTTAGAAATGGGAGTTGTTGAACCTTTGGATAATATTGAAGAATTCATGAATGATAATCCAGATCATAGTTTCCTTGCGCATATGCCTATTATTAAAATGGATAGAACGAGTACTAAGTGTAGAATAGTGTTCTTATCTAACTTGTGCGATAAGAGAGATCCAAATGTTATATCACATAATAAAGCTATGCTTAGTGGTCCCAATTTAAATCAGAAGTTGAGCACCGCTCTTCTTAATTTAAGATTTGGAAAAAACTTACATTGTTTTGATTTACGTAAAGCCTTTCTTCAGATAGAATTGCCAGATTCAGATCAGAGGAAACTACTTTTTCTTTGGTTTAAAGATCCCTTAAATGGCGATTTTTCGTTACAGGCATTTAAAAATGTGCGCTTGAGTTTTGGGTTACGTTGCAGTCCTACAATTCTGATGGTTTCCTTGTACAAAATTTTAATTGCTGATACCTTTAAAGACTCTGTTGAATTGAGAGATTTGAAGAAGTTAATTTATTCTCTAACGTATATGGATAATTGTGCGGTAGCGGCAGATACAGAAGATGAACTGATTGGAGCCTTCAATAAGTTGGACGGGATATTTAATCCTTACAAATTTAGCCTTCAGCAGTTTTGTACGAATAATGCTTCTTTGAACGAAATAATACCCAAAGATGAGAAGACTTCAGGTAAAGTAGTCGATTTGTTTGGGCTAGAATGGAACAAAGATAGAGATACTTTATCAACGAAGAATAAATCTTTGAATGAAAATGCGGATACAAAACGCAAAATATTAAAGTCTATCGCGGAAAACTTTGACCCTTGTGGCTATGATGCTCCTGTAATGAACCGTGCCAGACTTTTCATGCATAAATTACAAATGCAAAAGAATCTTGATTGGGATGCTAAGATTTCTAAGGATGATGCAAACGAATTGAAGAATATTTGCAAACAGGTTCATGTTGCCATTCCATTAGAGGTGTCTAGGTTTGTGGGTAGTAGGAATGATTCTTAAAATCTTGTTGCATTTTGCGATAGAGCAAACTTATGTATGGAACTACGATATACATTCAGAATAGAAACACTAATGAGATTCATTTTGTGATGGGGAAAAATAGGGTGGTGTCCAAACAGTTAGAAGATAAAACCATACCTTCTTTAGAATTAATGTCTGCCGTATTGGCTTCTGAGACTTTAATAGATTTAACTAAGGAGCTTAAAGGACCTCTTTCTTTGAACCCTATAGATGTTAAGGATTTGGTAGTGTATTCTGATAGTTTGGTTTCATTGAGTTGGATAAACTCTTATTTTTTGAAGTTGTCAAAGATGAACAAACAAAGCGTATTCGTTATGAATAGGTTGAAATCTTTGGAAAGATTGACAGAGGTACATCCAATAACATTTTCATTTGCTGATGGTATTGCAAATCCGGCAGATTTGATATCAAGAGCAGTTTCCTATAAAATACTACTTAGAAGTAATTATCTAACGGGACCTAAATTCTTGACCTCTTCACAGCCCGATATTAGTAGGGCAGACACCCTAAAGTTTACTATTCCAGGTGTACAGATGGAAACTTGCTCAGCAGTTGGGGTGAGTATTGTAAGTGAAGATCCAATTCCAATATTAGATGTCACAAAATTTTCAAGTTTGACTAAGCTTATCAAAGTCACTGAGAAGGTTCAATTGTTTTTTGATAAATTGAAATCTAAGAAAAACCATTCTGTTGCTTCTAACTCAAGAGATTTATATGATCGTGCTCTTTCTTTGTTACTGAAATACGAACAAAACTCTCACTTTAGTGATGTTATAGCCTATTTTCAGAATACTAACGTTTCAAATGCTGAAATTCCCAATCTTGTGACTCAATTGAATATTTTTATGGATAACAGGGGGTTATTACGGGTAGGTAATAAGCTGTTGAAGAGCGGTAAATTCTCCTCAGACTCTCACTGTCCTATTCTGTTGCCAAAAGAAGGTCATTTAACTTTGTTAATAGTGAGACATGCACATGAAAAGTTAAATCACTCTGGTATTTATACTATCTTGTCTGAATTACGAAAGACCTACTGGATACCTCATTATTATTCGGTTGTAAAAAAATCTTAAGAAAGTGTGTGCATTGCAAAAGATTTGAACAACGCACGATAAAATTAAATCAAAGTCCATATAGAGATTTTAGATTTAAACCATCCAATGTTCCCTTTTCAGATTGCTTCATGGACCATTTGGGACCATTTACAGTTAAAAATACCGAAGGTCTTAAGCATAAGGTGTATATCTTATGTGTAACATGCTTGTGGACAAGATCTGTAAATCTGATTGTTTGTAAAGATTTGACTACCGAGGAATTTTTGCGCTCATTCCAAATTCATATCTTTATGTATGGTCTACCACAGAGAGTTTATTCTGATCTAGGTAGTCAATTGGTGGCTGGTACACGCATAATTTCTCACTTCTTGGAAGAGCAGTTATCAAATGAATTTTTCACGGAGAATAATATTAAATTGCCTGAATTTAATCAATATTTCAAGGGTAATAGTAAATTGGGGTCCTTGGTTGAGAGTATGGTTAAACAGGTCAAAAGACTTATTTTTTGTTCTATAAGAAATACCATACTATCTGATCGAGATTTTGAGTTTGTTGTGGCCCAGACAGTTAGTATGGTCAATAGAAGACCTGTTGCCTTCAAGGAATGTTTGAGGGGTGGGTTAGGTGATAAATTACCGAAATCTATAACTCCTCAAATGTTATTAACTGGTCATTCAGTTCCTCCAATTAATGTTGTTCCATTTTTGCAGGACACACCGGAAGATCCAGATTGGACAAGTAAGAGTGACAGCGTCGATAAGATCAGGTCCACTTACCACAAGCTGCGGAAAGTTAGAGGTCACTTGGAAAGGAAATATAATGAAAATTTCCTAGCTAATCTAATATACCAGGCGGTGAATGAAAAGGATAGATATGCCCCAGTAAATCATAGTCCTTTGCAAGTGAACGATATAGTTCTAATGAAGGAACTTCACACTAAACCGGATAATTATCCACTGGCTATAGTAAAAGTAGTTGTAAATAATGAACTAGGTGAAACTACTGGAGCTCTTTTACTAAAAGGAAGTTCAAAAGAATTGGTTAAAAGACATTCCAGTACTATAATTCCAATTCTTAGACCGGATGACCGAACTGAAAAGGTCAATTCTGTCATTGTCGATAAATGTGAACCAATAGACACGGTTCATCGGGTAAGAAGAAAAGCTTTCGCTAATAGTTTGAAGAAAACTAAAATAATTCTTGATCCCGAGTGAATTGGTTGAGTGATGTGGTGTTTGGGTTCGCTATGTATTTAATGTTGTTGTTGTTGTTTCTGTTTTGTTTTTAATGTAGTTTTGTTCTTGTTCATGTAATTAATTAGATAGTTTTGAGTTGGTTTGAATTTCTCCTAAAAAAAAAAAATTCAAACTTTTTTGGCCGGAGTGTGTAGAAATATGCATTTCTAGGATTTTTAAACTATTTATTCCATATTACAAATAAATAAATAAATAATTTAATAGATATTATTTATAAATTTTTAAAAGAATGCCCCCACAAAATTTGTATTGCACTCTACCTTCGTTCTCACAGTGTTGGAACATCTCTATCTACCTGTGAGAACGAAAACAAATAATTAATCAGTCTTCTCCAGTGTCTCTCAGTGCTTTCCAGTGTCTACTTGTGTCGTGAAGTCTCTCCAGGGTTTTTACAAATATTACTACCACTCCGATGCAGCTAACATTAGGGTGACTGGATGCATTTCCGGCAGCTAACTGATGCTGAACCGAGATCGGCGATCTACACTGGAATTACGCACGACATTGCATTTTTGGAAGCCACTAATAATTGAAATGATGGACTAAGGACGCCCCCGGGGGATGAGCGGACAACACTGGACAGCCTAGATGGAGGTTAAGGCAGCTGGATAATAGCATGATGGCCATTAACACAGTGAGTTCGTTGTGTAGGGGCAACAGAATTTTGTGGGCCATTAGGTAAAATTTTTGCTTATGAATTTTAAAGCCTCTAGATCCCAAATTTAAGAATAACCTACATAACTTTAAAAATCTTTCAGCTTTTAAAAGAAAGTTAAACTATTGCTATATTAAAAATTAATAAATATTAAAAATTAATAAATATTAAAAATTAATAAATATTAAAAATTAATAAATGTTAAAAATTAATAAATGTTAGAAATTAGTAAATGTTAGAAATTAGTAAATGTTAGAAATTAGTAAATGTTAAAAATTTGTAAATGTTAAAAATTAGTAAATAATTAAAATTTGGTAAATATTAAAATTTATTCTTGATAAAAGCAACGTTTATTTAAGTGGCTAATTTTTTCTCTTAGGTCAGTTCGCTGTTTTTTCCTTGGTCGCTGAACTTCTTATGAGAACTGGCTGTAGAGTGAAAGAAGTTTTGGTAATAATCTTTGGGTAGAACATGATTCGAAATAATTCTTTTTGTCTTTTAGTTCTACCTATAAGTAACCGAATGCTTTATCTTTGCAGTGACTGATGGCAGCTGGATCGCTTCTGTTCCATGATGTTTGGGCGTCTCAGTCTAGTCTCTTCACTCCTAGATAACATTTAGTCTATTCAAAATTTTAACGTTAAATCTTGTGAAAGTTGTTAATTAGTAATTAATTAAATATAGTTCTATAATTAAATAAAATTTTCTTTTAAAAATCCCTACTTTAAAAGAATGTTAAATAATTTTTTGTTAATTAAATCACTTAAAAAATTTAATGATTCAAATGATCACTAAACTAAACTAGATCAAGCAAGATTAAAATCATATATTTTGAACATTTTTTGTACATATGGTCAATCTCTACCAGCTGTGAGATATCGTGATCGAGTAAGATTTAGGCGCTGTAACAAGGCAGGTCATACCGAGAAATTTTTTTTGGGAAAACACAACAGATGTTTTGAATGTGGAAGCTTCGATCACTGGAAAGCAAAGTGCGCTCTGAGAGAGAACACAGGTTACCGTAACATCGACAACCATCCTCTTACAGATAAGTGAGTTAGATACGACCCCAGGTCGTTAAAAGAAAGAGCTCTTGGTTGCGTGGTCGGAGAACAGAGCTTTTAGATTCAGAGTCCACAGACAACGTAAAATTGATTACCCTCGAAAATGAGCAACCAGTTGCGAGTGACGCATCTATTTATAGAGGAACATGAAGTTAGCGAATTAGATGATGAACTCTCTAACTCAGACGAGGAAATTGGGAACAAATATGATGCTCCCATTGATGAACCTCAAGAAGGTAATTACAGAAACATTTTATTGGGTGGTCCAGTTAAAGAAAATAGATTTGTAACTTCGATTGAGCTATGTGGAGGATTGCATGAGGCTATGTTTTACAGCGGAGCTCAATATAACCTCATCCCTGTTGAGATACTAAATGAGGCAGGGACTATTTACCAGACTCTTGTTTAAGAATACATCCTTGGCTTTGGATTGAGTGGTCCCACTAAGGTATTAGGAAAGGTTTTTATACGATGGATATGCATGGCTTATAGTTGAAAACTTGTGAATTGTTAGTACTGGAATCCATAAAACTTTCTGGCATGATTATGTTAGGAGTTGCCAGTTGGATTTCTTAAAGAAAATGAAATCATACTTGATTTAAGACACCGTAGAGTGCGAAAAAAGTTCAACGACCGAACTACTTGGGACTATTATATCGATGCTAACTCAAAGAATTGTCGAATAGTCTGGTCTAATTTGGCACTTGTCGTGGCACTACTATAAAACCACAATGCATGGAAAAAGTGAAGGTTTGTTGGAGCTATCCTGATATGGTAAAGAGGCCTTGTTGTGAATATTGTTCCTGTAATCAAGAATTGTTTTTTCTTGATGAGAAAGAGGGCAGTCAACGGTTGCAGCTGATTAGTGGGATAATTCCTGCTGGTGACAGCGTTGTTGAAGATCTTGTTCTGAATAACGGAATTTATGCAGAATCTTTGAAGAAGAACCAAATAATAGGATCAGTGTCGTCGGTGATTGATTACTCGGAAGTAATTCAGTCAAAAGCGGTTAACGTTGTTGCAGTTGAAACTGCTGGAGCTCTCGAATCCCATGCCGTTAGTTTTAAACAGGTGGTCTTTCAGAAAAACTTATCCTCTGAAGAAAAAGAGGAAGTAGTTGAGCTTTCGCTCGACAATAAAGATTTTTTTGGCAAAGATAATGAAATTGGGTGTCTGGATGTTGCCCCTCGTAGAATTGAACTGACAGACTACACACCAATCTACCAGCGTCCTCGTCTATTTCCTGGCCCTGTTTACATGGATATCGAAGAACAAATTAAAGAATTGATGCTACTGGATGTAATCGAACCGAGCGAATCAGGTTGGTTCAGCCCTGTGGTGCCCACAAGAAAAAAAGACGGATAAATCAGATTGTGCATTGATTATCGTTGGTTTTTGAATTGATTATCGTTGGTTTTAAATGCAGTCACCAAGGCAGACGAATTTCCCCTTCCGAATCTCAGTGATGCAATTTTGGTTCTAAATCAATTCGCCGAAAGCACATTCGCTGCATGACATATTCGCCGAAAAATTGACAATTAATCAAGTTTATTGAACATCCTGTGATAAATTAATATTTAAAATTGATCAAATTTTTCATTAACTATAAATCAAACGATAATTAATTGTCTGGTTTTAATGCCATAAAAATGCTTTTTCTTTGTCCCATTATAAAAGTTTCTAAATAAATTTAGTAGTATTTATTAAATAATAAATATTTAATCCATTTATTCTAAATTAAACTTTTCTATTCTTTGAAAGAAGTTGCTGAACAAAATTTATTTCGACTTCCTTTTTTTACTCAAATACATTTCTCCATATTGTCAATATTTTATAAAAGGAATAGTTATATGAATATTCTTAAAACTTATAAATAAATCTGTTTTAACTGTACCTTCAATAGTTGTTAAAATATACGAATTTAAAGTTGGTGGACTTTTTGTGGGTCACCCTGTATAGTGAAAGCTTCACGAGCAACTCACAGTAGCAGACTGATTCTACAATGTATATTGAAGGATGGAAATATAGTGAGACCAACACAAAAGAATTTTTTTTCTTTTGTAACTGATAATTGAACACAGAAAATAAGATTTACATACAATTAATAAACTGTCACAAATGATGCAGCAATAAGATTATATATGAGTTAATTAATTAAGTTTAATGTAAATACCATAAAGTTTAACCAATAATAATATGTATAATATTGTAAAGTAATTTATACACTTATATGTAAGTTCATCTATATGTAATTTCATCTGGACTTATGAGATAAATTTGTTAACCTTTTAAAATAATCAATTTTTTTCGGCAAAAGTGTCGTTCGGCGAATGTGTCGTTCGGCTATGTTGTGTTTTCGGCGAATATGTTTTCGGCGAATGTGTTTTCGGTCATCGCTAGTTTTAGCCTTCACGGTGTGAAATATTTTACATCATTGGACTTGGCCAAGGGTTATTACCAAGTGCCCTTAGACATGAACACCAGATATTATACTGCTTTTTCGACCGCCAGAGGACACTGGCAGTTCAAACGCCATTCTTTCGGATTGAAAAACGCTCTGTCAACCTTCCAAGGAGGGATGAAGCAAGTTTTGAGTGGGTTCTGTTGGAGAAAGGTCATCGTATACATTGAAGTATTCTCATTATAGGAGAAACCTTCGCTGAACACTTAGAACTCTGTAAAGCTGTACTAGTATCACTTTTGTAGAATAATTATTTTCATTAAACTTAGTTCATAGATAAAAACCATTTTATAATTATTCATATTTTGTTGCTCATTAATATTATTGAAATTTAACTATTTATGAGTGGGCCACTCATATTGTCACACACATCTGTTAAAAGTGTTCTTCTAATGACGTGATTAACAGTATGAGTTGCTCTGCCCCTAATTCTTGCTTTTGAGATGAGTTCGTAGGTTGGAGGAGTTGAGACGTAAGTGGCTATTAATCACTCGCCCTGTTAACACTAGTGGATACGTTGTGATCATGGAAGAGTGAGAATCTCCAGCGAGAGTGGCCGTGAGGCCGCGGATATGCCTTTACTGTTTGGTTGAATGGGGTGCTTTCCTCTGAGAGCGTATTGCGGAGTATGCAAAACCTTAGGACTAACATAGCCGGTTACACGTGGAGCTGAAGTAGCTCGGAGAGTTGGAGAACTGAAGCTAATGCCTGTCAACATCTAATATAGTGTAAGTTCACATTTAATTGATGTTGTGCAAGTGAGTATACTTTGGCAATGTGAGTGGAAGAACCCAAAATTATTATGTTTCACATTTATTTATGAGTAAATGGAATCCATAACTTAATGAGTTAATGGATTTTATAATTGTGGGCGTAGATTGGAATCTGGTAAAAGTTGTTAATCTTTCTTTACCAATCCACAACTGTACCTGTTCTTTCTGGATCCTCATTGGTCGAGACTTCTACTTTCAAAAGTCAACTATGTCCATTCGTCCAATCCATTCGGCCGATCTGCTCTTCGCCTTATTTTATATAATTCTTAATTATGTTTACTATCATCTACTTGTAATTAGTCATTTACGCCAGTAAAAAGGCAATTGGTTCATTACAGAGTCTATAATTTAATTTGTTGTTACGGACTTCAATTATCCTACTTTATACTATAAAAAGTTATTTTTATAACTCTATTCGTTTTATTTAACTTTATCTTGTTGAAGTGTTAAACTGTGACCTTGTTACGTTTTTTTTTTAGATCTGATTGTTGGGAATTTTGGTAGAGTCGTTTAATCTATTTTTGAATGAACGCCTCGCTGGAATCGCATTAAGAGGTTATTTATTGTTCCATTTTTAGTTTTACATCTTATTATTGAGTTTATTTGTTTGTATAGTAAGATTACTCTTTTAGTCTTGAAGTAACGGAGGAGTAGTTTTCCCTTTAAATAAATCTGTGAACTTCCTGTCGGAGCTTGTTGCTGCCTAACGGAGCTAGCTGCTGCCTGTCGGAGTTTGCTACTGCCTGACGGAAATAGTTCAAGCCTAACGGAGTTTGTTACTGCTTGTTGGAGGTTGGCCAATTGCCGGCCAATCATTCTATTACGCTCTGAAAGCAGATCACATCATGTAAGTAGAGCCATGCAATGTGTTGCTGCTCAGTGTGAAAATTGAGTACTTATATTTTGACTTTAGTTTAGTTTTTGTTTAATATTTGCCCGATTTTTATCTGGAGTTATTTTTCTCTCTACAGTTAGTGTAGCAGAGAAGGATTCTTCCTAAACTACCTTGGTCAAGAGTACACTTTTCAGTGCCTACTTTGATCAAAGAGACTACCTTGCTCAGAGTTCCCCTTTCTCAAGATTCAAACCGAACCTGGGTTCTGAAATTTTGCCTGTGATCTGTAATTTTTTCTAGAACTGAAAATTTTCTTAGGACCTAAATTTTACCTTTGTCCTAATTATCTCGGATCCTAGATTGTGTTTTGTGTCTCTAATATCTTACAGAAATCTTACTCTAATATCTATTAATTACCGTACCTTATTCCATCGTTGATGTATAATATATTTTCAGCATTATTTATGTTTTTTTTCAATAAATTAATGTGCGTTATTAGTGTTACTGCGCAGGGGTTTGTATGAGTGCGTGTTTGTGTTTATTGTGGGTAAATTACGTGTAGGCCGTTAGCTTGTGTCGCAAATTCTATAAAATATTAGTTTAATTTCGTATTTTTTTTACCAGATTTCTTCTAGAGTATAATTATTTAGCTTTGTTATTAATAGTTTATTTAGTTTTTTATTAATAGTTTATTTAGATTTGTTATTTATAGTTTAGTAATAGATATACATTTAAGAACCAATTACCTATTTGTTTTATTAACCATTGATGTGACCTAATTGCTGTATATTTCTTCATAATTGATGTTTCATTTTGCTAGGTGAACTCTAGTTTTTCAGTCATTATAATTTAATATCTCCCATTTACCTTTGTCAATACTATGGCACCTATGCCGCTACAATACTACTGATGAAACTATTATGTTTTCATATAGACCGAGGTCTATTAAACTGTTAGTCTACTCAATATTGTACGGCATATCAATTTACTCGTTATGTTCGTATCATGCCATTAACAACTTCATTTATATTATGTGATCATCAAACCGAATATTGTATCTGAATAATCAATTAGTTGTTATTCCTAATGAAATAACCTGAGAATCTGGAACGGAGCTGTCTGTTCCGAACTCCGTTTGAGAAATTGATATATTACTGCAATTGAAACAAAATATACATTGAATGAAGTATAACTACTAAATTGCGATTAGTAATATCATGATATCAAGAGGAAGTGTATCAAAATGTATTTAACTTAGCACTTTTTATTTGGTACGCTCCTTTAAATTCAAAATTCACCTATGCATGTAACTTATTTTTCTGTGCCCTTTTAGATTGATTAAATTCAATCGTTTTCGGGTATCTCTATTTAGCTATAGTAATTATGAAGCAATATTTACTGATCATTATGTAAGCAGGTATAATAATAATGATCAGAATACTCATTAGATATTAAGTTTTATATAATAACGATTGTTTGTACGGTAATTTTTCTAGAAATTTATTCTATAGTATTCATATTCATATACATTTCTTTTCACATAATTTGTATTATTATTGAAAGATGGACCAAATATCAGATGACTGAATTTTTTTAACAATAAAATTTGGGGACATGTTCAAGAATCCTCATATTTAAAGTAGTCAGATATTCATCACAAGTCCTTGATGATAAAAGATATTGGTGATCAAGCACGTATTTGTAATTGGAGAGAAAGAGACGGATAAATTTGATAAGAATATTGAAAGAGATTATTATGAAATATTATACGAAGATTGGTTCCATTTAATATAGAGTATTTGCTCACTTGCTCAATTTCATCAATATTATATCCGTTCATTTTCTGAAGTTACTTCTCTTTATACTCGTAAATAAACTATATTTTATTCAATCTCGATTCTGATTCGTCAAATAATTCCATATTAATGTATGGAAGCAGAACTCTAATTCCAGTGACTTCCAGGTAGCAGAAATCATTTCAATTCGCTGAAGTCAATTAGCTTTAGGAAGCGAGAACAATTTCTGGAAATGACTCGCACAGAATCTTGATTGATATTTCAAATTAATTACTAACTGGCATCTGAATTGCTGACAAGTGAGATGAAAAGAATCTTCAGTAATATTCTCACAATTAATGAGTATCTGTGTATTGTGGCCAACATGTTAATGAAAAATGAAGTAACGCACAAGAAATCAATATTAAAATCATTGAATACTTAGAAGAAAATTGTGTTAATTGGAAAGATTAAAAAAAAATCATTTGCATACATAACTTTTACCAAAATTATATTAAAATAGTTAATGGATTTACTCACGCGTGGTAATGATAACATGTAAATATCGATAATTCTCATGCATTCCGCATAAAGAGTAAAATACGACACAATTAAAAATTAATTAAATACCAAATATTAAGAATATAATAAAATTATATTTTTTGTTCTGCTGAGTTCATGTTGCGAGGCAAGAATTTGTTAAGTGATATGTGGTCATTTATGACGACATCTTGATGGATGAGATCGACTTTTAGTGCTGGAAATTCTTATTATGGCGAAGGAATTAGGAAACTTGCCAATGTACATTGTAACAAATATTTATTTATTTTGAACGAAAAGTTTGAAGTTTTGAAATGAATATTTTATGCAATATTGAATTTATTGCTATTAAATTGCTAATTGTGACTTATAACAAACGATACTACTCTATCTATAACGCATCAGAACATACATCTAGATTCAGGATAATTATAAATCAGTAGAACACTTAACTAACGATTTTTCTATTTGTTCACCTTTAAATTTTCTTAGTCGGGAATTCCATTGAGTTCCATTGATCTGGAATATTAAACTCCGAGTAAGCGAGTTGAAATGAACTGGAACTGAAATGAATGCGAGAAATCTGAGATATTTCCTACAGAGAATTTGAGCAATTTCAATAAATTTCAAGTATGTTCCGAAGCCTAAATGATCTTTTGAGTAATCTGTGGAATTAGAAAATATTTATAGTGTTTAATAATATTGTGAGATTTTTAAAAACAAAAATGATAATAAAATTAATACGAAATTGAAGTTCTATTCAATTATTCCTCTTCATAATTTATGAAGACCGAATATATTAATTTAATTTAGTTCATTTTAACCTATTAAGGGGATCCCGTACTTGGTTTTTGGAAATATTTTTATCAATGAAAGTACGGTTCTGCAACTTAGTACCCTAATATTTAATGGAATTTCCAATCGTTTTTGTTCATGGTATTTTTTCGATTAGACCCATAGAAAACGAGTTATTCAAATTTCGAACGTATTTCGATCCCTTTCTAAAAAAAGCCTAAGGCTCCTACAATTTTGAAGCTACGGCATTGAGGATTTTTGCATTCGATTCCCAAGGAAATGGTTTTTTTATTTTCGAAAATGTTTTCATAATATTGAATTTTTTAGTGGAAAAAAGTAAATATTACAAATTTTGTTTCTTTCAAAATTCAATATTTCGAAAAATAATTGAGAATTGAAAAAAACCCACCTACCACAGCTTTGGAGAATTTTCTGAAAAATCGAATGCAACTAATCACAAAGTCGTAGCTTCAAAACTGTAAAAGCCTTAGGCTCATGAATACCAAGATTTTTCGGTTTAGAGAAGTGCCATAAAAATGCGTTCAAAGTTGTAATATAGCTGGCTGTGCTGTGACATGCGACATCCTGTCCTTATGCGTTATCGAGTGTCACTTGACCCGTATATCTGCCAGTTGCTATTGTCTATACTCTCAGCAGAAAGAACTATATCAGATATGGCGAGATAATTATTTATTACGAAATATTAGTGGCTGATAGGGACTGCATAAACCATCTAGCGCCGCTCCAATTCTCGCCGCGCCCCCTCCCTCTCTCTCTCCCCCCTTAGGTTATTATCACACTAGAGCTCTGATATTTCACTCAAACATCTGGTAGGGTAGCTATTTCCGCAATAAAAAAGATTAAATTAGATGATTTTTCCAAGTACGGTTCCCTTAACTTATAATGTGCCAAAAATATTTTTTACATTATACATTATATTATACATTATAGGTTTTCAATAATTGAAATTATTTTCACTTTTAACAAAAGCAGTTAATTATTAGATGAGTTGTTTCATTTTAATTTTTAATCTTCAGTTTTGTCAGTTAAATATTCTTAGCGAACTCCGTAGAGTTTATTATAATTTTGATAAGCATCAAGAGTGTAACATAATATAATAAAATATATTATTCTTGAACTGGAAAAATCTCTTTAGTAATTGATTTTAAATTATAATATTTAATTTCCTTGATTAATTTGATTATAATTTTGATTTTTTTTTCAAGGTGTTGAATATTTGATTATAATGAAAGTGATATTGTGTATAAACTATAAACTGTACAGTAAACAATATTTTTCATAAATAATCTAATTTAATCACCCTTTTTCAATTTATTTCTATTTTATACATAATTATTAAAAAATATAAAATTAGTAAAATTGCCACATTAATAAGGTAGAACTCGGTCTGGTAATGTAATATTGCAGTACTTATATTTCTATACAATATTTATTATTTTTAAATATGATGCGGCTCCTATCGATTGCATTATGATTGGTTGATTCCCTCTCCATCAGATGGCGTTACAATCAATGATTTCGTTTTTTTTATGAACATGTCACCTGCCCATTTGTAATAAATTCTTTAATCATTGTGCCGATAGGTCATTAAGTGTAGGGCTGCGTTTGAATTACGTTTTGGGAACATATGCACGAGTATAGAAGGATGGGTGAATAGGTGTGATGTGCACATCTCTTGGCTTGAAATTATGTGAACTTTATTATTGGCTTACCTTCTTTTTATTCTACTTTCTATTAATTCTACCTTCTTTTTGTTCCTACCTTTTGTTTATTCTTACCTTCTATTTATTTTGTGTGCTTACTTTCTATTTATTCTTTCGCTGTGAACTTGTTTGCAAGTTACTAGCTTCTCTATTCAAAATGTGGGGTACGTATCATTAGGTTTGGGGTGCGGGTTGTAACTGTTCTAAATTTAGAGTTACTGCTCGGGTATCTTAGTCTATTGAATCCATTTCTATGCTGTCTTCAATGGAGTCCCTTGTATCTGGATCCGTAGGGGCTTTGTTACCTAAGCTTCAATATTAAATGTGTTGAGTGCAGCAGTGTCGGTTTTAATTAGTGTCATTACATTATTATTGCGAACATTCCTTTTTTATATTGTTGCGGGATTGGAGAGGATCACAAACAGTATCCAATGAATATTCTCCCAGGTGTTCTCCTTACCCCCACAGAAGCCTATAATGACAAGAAATATGAAGGGTGACGATTATCAAACTCAATATATTTATATATATAGTTTAAGCAACAAAATTACCCCCACAATTCTTCAAATAACAGCAAACTAAAATAGTTTACTGAACGAGATTATTAAAATAAGTAGCTCTTGATATTACCATATGGAAAAAACAAGTTTGTTTATATAAATGAACAAGGGATTAGTCAGTCAGTCGGTTATAGTCAATAAGTACGTGATATTTAATACTCGTAAGATTACTAGCCATATAAATGTAGTAAATATTAGGAGAACACCAATAATTAAGATTGCCACACATATAAGAGAGGTAAATATTAGAAAACTAATAATATATATAATGAACTACATATAGGCCAGCTAGAAGACAAAGACAAGATGGCTCAAAGTAATCACAAAGTGCTCCGAGATAGTCACAAAGTGCTCCGAGATAGTCACAAAGTGCTCCGAGATAGTCACAAAGTGCTCCGAGATAGTCACAAAGTGCTCCGAGATAGTCACAAAGTGCTCAGAGATAGTCACAAAGTGCTCAGAGATAGTCACAAAGTGCTCAGAGATAGTCACAAAGTGCTCCGAGATAGTCACAAAGTGCTCCGAGATAGTCACAAAGTGCTCAGAGATAGTCACAAAGTGCTCAGAGATAGTCACAAAGTGCTCAGAGATAGTCACAAAGTGCTCAGAGATAGTCACAAAGTGCTCAGAGATAGTCACAAAGTGCTCAGAGATAGTCACAAAGTGCTCCGAGATAGTCACAAAGTGCTCCGAGATAGTCACAAAGTGCTCCAAGATAGTCACAAAGTGCTCCGAGATAGTCACAAAGTGCTCCAAGATAGTCACAAAGTGCTCCAAGATAGTCACAAAGTGCTCCAAGATAGTCACAAAGTGCTCCAAGATAGTCACAAAGTGCTCCAAGATAGTCACAAAGTGCTCCGAGATAGTCACAAAGTGCTCCGAGATAGTCACAAAGTGCTCCGAGATAGTCACAAAGTGCTCCGAGATAGTCACAAAGTGCTCCGAGATAGTCCCAAAATGATCCGAGATAGTCCCAAAATGATCCGAGATAGTCCCAAAATGATCCGAGATAGTCCCAAAATGATCCGAGATAGTCCCAAAATGATCCGAGATAGTCCCAAAATGATCCGAGATAGTCCCAAAATGATCCGAGATAGTCCCAAAATGATCCGAGATAGTCCCAAAATGATCCGAGATAGTCCCAAAATGATCCGAGATAGTCCCAAAATGATCCGAGATAGTCCCAAAATGATCCGAGATAGTCCCAAAATGATCCAAGATAGTCCCAAAATGATCCGAGATAGTCCCAAAATGATCCGAGATAGTCCCAAAGTGATCCGAGATAGTCCCAAAGTGATCCGAGATAGTCCCAAAATGATCCGAGATAGTCCCAAAATGATCCGAGATAGTCCCCAAATGATCCGAGATAGTCCCCAAATGATCCGAGATAGTCCCCAAATGATCCGAGATAGTCCCCAAATGATCCGAGATAGTTCCAAAATGATCCGAGATAGTCCCAAAATGATCCGAGATAGTCCCAAAATGATCCGAGATAGTCCCAAAATGATCCGAGATAGTCCCAAAATGATCCGAGATAGTCCCAAAATGATCCGAGATAGTCCCAAAATGATCCGAGATAGTCCCAAAATGATCCGAGATAGTCCCAAAATGATCCAAGATAGTCCCAAAATGATCCAAGATAGTCCCAAAATGATCAGAGATAGTCCCAAAATGATCAGAGATAGTCCCAAAATGATCAGAGATAGTCCCAAAATGATCAGAGATAGTCCCAAAATGATCAGAGATAGTCCCAAAATGATCAGAGATAGTCCCAAAATGATCAGAGATAGTCCCAAAATGATCAGAGATAGTCCCAAAATGATCAGAGATAGTCCCAAAATGATCAGAGATAGTCCCAAAATGATCAGAGATAGTCCCAAAATGATCAGAGATAGTCCCAAAATGATCAGAGATAGTCCCAAAATGATCAGAGATAGTCCCAAAATGATCAGAGATAGTCCCAAAATGATCAGAGATAGTCCCCAAATGATCAGAGATAGTCCCCAAATGATCAGAGATAGTCCCCAAAGGATCAGAGATAGTCCCAAAAGGATCAGAGATAGTTCCAAAAGGATCAGAGATAGTCCCAAAATGATCAGAGATAGTCCCAAAATGATCAGAGATAGTCCCAAAATGATCAGAGATAGTCCCAAAATGATCAGAGATAGTCCCAAAATGATCAGAGATAGTCCCAAAATGATCAGAGATAGTCCCAAAATGATCAGAGATAGTTCCAAAATGATCCGAGATAGTCCCAAAATGATCCGAGATAGTCCCAAAATGATCCGAGATAGTCCCAAAATGATCCGAGATAGTCCCAAAATGATCCGAGATAGTCCCAAAATGATCCGAGATAGTCCCAAAATGATCCGAGATAGTCCCAAAATGATCCGAGATAGTCCCAAAATGATCCGAGATAGTCCCAAAATGATCCGAGATAGTCCCAAAATGATCCGAGATAGTCCCAAAATGATCCGAGATAGTCCCAAAATGATCCGAGATAGTCCCAAAATGATCCGAGATAGTCCCAAAATGATCCGAGAGAGTCCCAAAATGATCCGAGAGAGTCCCAAAAAGATCCGAGAGAGTCCCAAAAAGATCCGAGATAGTCCCAAAATGATCCGAGATAGTCCCAAAATGATCCGAGATAGTCCCAAAATGATCCGAGATAGTCCCAAAATGATCCGAGATAGTCCCAAAATGATCCGAGATAGTCCCAAAATGATCAGAGATAGTCCCAAAATGATCAGAGATAGTCCCAAAATGATCAGAGATAGTCCCAAAATGATCAGAGATAGTCCCAAAATGATCAGAGATAGTCCCAAAATGATCAGAGATAGTCCCAAAATGATCAGAGATAGTCCCAAAATGATCAGAGATAGTCCCAAAATGATCAGAGATAGTCCCAAAATGATCAGAGATAGTCCCAAAATGATCAGAGATAGTCCCAAAATGATCAGAGATAGTCCCAAAATGATCAGAGATAGTCCCAAAATGATCAGAGATAGTCCCAAAATGATCAGAGATAGTCCCAAAATGATCAGAGATAGTGCCAAAATGATCAGAGATAGTCCCAAAATGATCCGAGATAGTCCCAAAATGATCCGAGATAGTCCCAAAATGATCCGAGATAGTCCCAAAATGATCCGAGAGAGTCCCAAAATGATCCGAGATAGACCCAAAATGATCCGAGAGAGTCCCAAAATGATCCGAGAGAGTCCCAAAATGATCCGAGAGATTCCCAAAATGATCAGAGAGATTCCCAAAATGATCAGAGAGATTCCCAAAATGATCAGAGATAGTCCCAAAATGATCAGAGATAGTCCCAAAATGATCAGAGATAGTCCCAAAATGATCCAAGATAGTCCCAAAATGATCCAAGATAGTCCCAAAATGATCCAGATAGTCCCAAAATGATCAGAGATAGTCCCAAAATGATCAGAGATAGTCCCAAAATGATCAGAGATAGTCCCAAAATGATCAGAGATAGTCCCAAAATGATCAGAGATAGTCCCAAAATGATCAGAGATAGTCCCAAAATGATCAGAGATAGTCCCAAAATGATCAGAGATAGTCCCAAAATGATCAGAGATAGTCCCAAAATGATCAGAGATAGTCCCAAAATGATCAGAGATAGTCCCAAAATGATCAGAGATAGTCCCAAAATGATCAGAGATAGTCCCAAAATGATCAGAGATAGTCCCAAAATGATCAGAGATAGTCCCAAAATGATCAGAGATAGTCCCCAAAATGATCAGAGATAGTCCCAAAATGATCAGAGATAGTCCCAAAATGTTCAGAGATAGTCCCCAAATGATCAGAGATAGTCCCCAAATGATCAGAGATAGTCCCCAAATGATCAGAGATAGTCCCAAAAGGATCAGAGATAGTTCCAAAAGGATCAGAGATAGTTCCAAAAGGATCAGAGATAGTCCCAAAATGATCAGAGATAGTCCCAAAATGATCAGAGATAGTCCCAAAATGATCCGAGATAGTCCCAAAATGATCCGAGATAGTCCCAAAATGATCCGAGATAGTCCCAAAATGATCCGAGATAGTCCCAAAATGATCCGAGATAGTCCCAAAATGATCCGAGATAGTCCCAAAATGATCCGAGAGAGTCCCAAAATGATCCGAGAGAGTCCCAAAAAGATCCGAGAGAGTCCCAAAAAGATCCGAGATAGTCCCAAAATGATCCGAGATAGTCCCAAAATGATCCGAGATAGTCCCAAAATGATCAAAGATAGTCCCAAAATGATCAGAGATAGTCCCAAAATGATCAGAGATAGTCCCAAAATGATCAGAGATAGTCCCAAAATGATCAGAGATAGTCCCAAAATGATCAGAGATAGTCCCAAAATGATCAGAGATAGTCCCAAAATGATCAGAGATAGTCCCAAAATGATCAGAGATAGTCCCAAAATGATCAGAGATAGTCCTAAAATGATCAGAGATAGTCCCAAAATGATCAGAGATAGTCCCAAAATGATCAGAGATAGTCCCAAAATGATCAGAGATAGTCCCAAAATGATCAGAGATAGTCCCAAAATGATCAGAGATAGTCCCAAAATGATCAGAGATAGTCCCAAAATTTTCAGAGTTAGTGCCAAAATGATCAGAGATAGTGCCAAAATGATCAGAGATAGTGCCAAAATGATCAGAGATAGTCCCAAAATGATCAGAGATAGTCCCAAAATGATCAGAGATAGTCCCAAAATGATCAGAGATAGTCCCAAAATGATCAGAGATAGTCCCAAAATGATCAGAGATAGTCCCAAAATGATCAGAGATAGTCCCAAAATGATCAGAGATAGTCCCAAAATGATCAGAGATAGTCCCAAAATGATCAGAGATAGTCCCAAAATGATCCGAGATAGTCCCAAAATGATCCGAGATAGTCCCAAAATGATCCGAGATAGTCCCAAAATGATCCGAGATAGTCCCAAAATGATCCGAGATAGTCCCAAAATGATCCGAGATAGTCCCAAAATGATCCGAGATAGTCCCAAAATGATCCGAGATAGTCCCAAAATGATCCGAGATAGCCTCAAAATGATCCGAGATAGTCTCAAAATGATCCGAAGTTTGAAGGTCTATGAATAAAAGGAACCGTAAATAACCAACCTAAAATATTCCAGGAGGCTAAAATTCTCTTAATTAGTGCAGAAAAGAAAACATTGCTATGAAAGATCAGCAAAATTTACCTTTTTTCTCAGCAGAAGACCAACTGCATAAATTGGTTGAGTGTCTATCGGAACGAAAACAAATCACAAATTGCAAAGAGTACACACTATCACGTAACAATACTCGGCGTTTAGACTAACCAGCCAGAAAAAATACTTGAAGCAAGAATTAATATCTCTCTGCAAAGATTAGTGGCATAAGACACATCACATAATTCGCACAAATGCAAACACCTCACAGCAATCTCGTATACAAGTTAAATATCCCCAGTGAAACAGACGTTAAGTAGTTAAGAAAAGAAAATTTAGCAAAGGACTACGGAGAAGAAGTGAAATTGATTACAAACCTAATCCTAACCCTAGCTTACTAGAGATAATTGTTAGACAAAAAAAATGAGACGCAATGTATCTGGAGAAGGTTAGCCCCAATCCAGATTACCGATTACCCACTTCACAATACTAAGCGTACACAAATATAATAATATTAGACCCCACATTAAACACAAATATGAACACTCATGAAAATTCCAACGACCATTAAAAATTTAACACACCCCGTAAAGATTTCAACTAATAATGAACTCTCGGCGTGAAAGAACCCATCTCTGTCTATAACTGGTGTTCAATTAGTGACAAATGGCATCACCTACTGAGGGAGGTGTGTTATTTCTCATTTAAAATAGAGTTTTTAATGAAATTTGGAAAGTTTGTTCGACCTTAAACATCTCCGCTTCAATGTGTTCCAGAATAAACTTATTGTACTAAGATTTTGTTTCTTGGTAAATTTAAATTGTTGTCTAAATGTACGGCGATTGAGGATTTTACCCATAACTACATAAACTGTATCCAGTGATCGTGAGATCTGTCTTGTTTTGTTGCCGGCGCCATATACCGCTCAGGTGATTATGTGTAGGGTGTGTGATGTATGAAGATATATTAGTAGGTCCTTTTGTGCTTATTATTAATAATTGTTTGTAGTGAATTTATTCAATTTTATCAGATATGTTTGCTATAGTAGCGTTTATCTTACTATACTATTTCGGTCAAGAATATTGTAGTAAATGTTTGTTTTCCTCTTTTATTTGTAGTACGAGATCTCCAAATACAGTATCTACGTAACTGGCGTGTTTTGCTGTCCTCAACCTACAATTATATTTGCAATAAATTACTTTTATCAAATATCAATATATATCAAAAATGGTTCAAGGTGCAATTAGACTATAAAAAAAGTTTATTACCACTCAACTTTATTCATATTATGATGCAATATGAGACAATATATATTATATTTCATGAAGTCAAGATATGTTGTTCATTTATTTTTAAGTAATAATAATGTTAATCCAATGTTAAACCGTTTTCTCTTACGTGTACGTTGAAATCAACTTAAAAGTTTAAATCAGAATAAATTCGTTGCAAATATTTGATAATTAGTGCTAATTATAAAGAGGACATTAACTATCAAATTATGCATATTCTGTCTTTTCAATCAATCACAAGTTGTTGTTTTTTCACTAAACATGTGATAGAACAACAGAAAGAATGAATGTGTGAATGCATTTATCAGTAATGATTTTCAAATTTTCAGATTATCGCCAACGCAAGAGCGATATTAACTGTGAGATGATGTCATACAGTACTTCTTGTTATTTATTTGTTATTTTGAATTTGGTATTTTGACTTATAGTAAAAGTGGTTTAAAATGGTTTTTGACTGAAGGTTTTTTTTACACAATGTGTGTTTTATATGTTTTTTTTGACAAGGAGGTTTGAAAGGGAGGTGGGGATTATTGTACAGGGTTTTAAAAGGGGGGAGATGCATGATTGCCTTATTTTACTTGGACAGATCTTGATTACAGGAGTGTTTGTTTTACAATCCGAAACAGCAACTTTCAGCAAAAGCGAAAACGTTCGATGGGTTGTCTTTGCCAGCCAAATCCCTCCACACCTCTTTCAACCATAGTTGTAAGACCATATACTGCAGTTTCATGTTAAGAAGGAATTATTAATACGTATAAGCATGCCTAACATGTAAACTGTGAAATAAACCCCAATATTACAAAAAAATGTATTTTTTTTTTCTATTAAGATATATTTTCATTGACTTGAGCTACCTCTAAATATTGTCCAACCTTGAAATATTCATGGCTACGCAGTATTTAACAAATGGTCATCTAAAAATATAATATTTGACTTTTTATTTTTACCCAAATGAGCATTGACAGAGGGGTGGAATTTACCGGGGTGGAATATACCATGGTGGAATATGCCGAGGTGGAATTTATCGGAGTGGAATATACCGGGATGGAATATACCGGGTTTGAATATACCTAGAACCAATATATTTTATGACTGAAAGTTATTTGCAACAAACTTTTTTATTATTATTTTTTTTCCAGTCAATCTTGAAGATGAGTAACTCAGTTCAGTTGCCTCCTTTGAATGGAGGTTACCAACAGTCACTGCCTCCATTCAACTTACTGACACTAATTATAAAGCTCAAACTGTAAATTCATATAGCCGCAGTAATTATTATCACCTTATAATAACTGACTGATATCTCAACTGGAGAAAATGTAGTTTGTTAAAGGAGATTTTTTTTAAAATGACATCAAATTATCATTCCATTCTCGTTCCACTGCAGCCTTCAATGTTTGATTTGTGCATTTAGATGTTTTTTAATATAAACTAAACTTTTTTCACTGTCCCTTAACTTATGTTCGCTACTGTATATATACATATACAGTATCGAGCATAAGTTATATGGGTCATTGAAACAAATTCAACATTTTCGTTCATTGCAAAAGAATTAGACAACGAAAATATGTGAAATTTATTTAGAATGAAGTTACACATCCTGTGGGTATTTGGTAGAAATATTTGCGGAATCAAACAAATAGTTACCAAAATATTTAACTATTGCCATAATAGGACGAAAAAGGCACTGAGCAAAAGTTAAGGAACAGTTGTTAATAAACAGGTATGAACTGAAAATCATTGTTTGAAACATTGTTTCAATATATTGAATTAATACTAAAGGTTGTAGAATTATTGGAACAAAACTATCGCCGCCTGCTACTTTGAAACAAGCAAGTATCTCTCTGTGAAAAACGCCTATTTTTACCATCGCAAGGATGGAAAGTCACGTTCTGAAATTGCAAGCATCAAATAAACACCTTAGAGTGTTGTGCATCACAATGTTAATACCTTTATTAAAGAGTTTGCTTAAATTTGCTTAAGATCAGGAAGACTACGAAAAACTACCTCCAGAGAAGATCGTGCCATGGTGAGACTATGCATAAAGGACCGTTTCAAGGTATTTCTCACAAAATGAGTGAAACGCATGGTCTCAATGTTTCCAGATTCAGAGTTTCTATAAATTTGAACAGGGTAGGATAGAAAAACTGGATGCTGCATCGAAGCCTCTGATATAAAAAAAAATAAGGCTTGAGTTTGCCAAGGAAGCATGTCGATTATCGCGGAAGCAGTGGTTCATGGTTTATTTCAGCGACGAATATAAGTTTAATGTGAAAGGAAATGACAGCAAAATGTACGTTCGAGGTAATATGGGTGAACGACTGCCCCCTGAAGTTCGTTAAGAACACTGTGAAACATCAAGGCGCCAGCATGATGGTCTGGAGCATCATTTCTGCTGCGGGAACCGGCCCAATGGTTCATGTACATAGAGTGGTCAACGCAGCAGTGTATACACAACTTCTCATTCACCATTGCATCCCATATTTGCAATCATTTGATACTGAATCACGGAATTTGATGAATGACAATTCTCATTGTCACATGGCTAAATCTGTGAAACCATGCATAGAAAGTAAATGAGTTTCTCATTTAAGCTTGCATGCTCACTGCTCACTGCTCAGAGCCCGGAATTTAAATTCATTGAAAACATTTGGAAGGTAATTGGTGATGGGGCTCGAGAACGCAATCCCAAACAACAGAATTAATTGTGAAGATTCCTGAAAGAAAAGTGACAGAAGATAACACCATAATTCTGCTAAAAATCGAATGAGGTCATCAGAAATAAAGGACTCTTCACAAAATATTAATTTTGTATATCTATTTAGCCAATGGTTAATGCAATAACAACTGTTCCCTAACTTTTGCTCTGTGTTCTTTTTGGTGCCTTCTTTAAAATGTCAGGAAATAGAACAGAAGAAAAAGATTGATTAATAATAGGAGAAAAAGGTTGACATAATATGTGAATTACAGATTTTACCATTTTAGAAGTGATACAATAAAGATCATAAGATTCAATAGTGAATTAACTACTATGTCTGTCTATGATCTCAAAAGGTGTAACGGAAGTCCAAGATAGTGAACAAGCTAGATTTACGTTAATATTACTAATTGGATCTGATGAAGGAGGGGGAATAGTTGAGTCAAAAAAACTAGCTACACTACTGAAATAGTCATTGAAACCTCGCGCAATAACCTTTGGGTCAGCTGTCTCAGATCTGCCCACATTCATAGCTGAAATAGAGCTCGGTCATTTCTTGAGAATCAAGCCAATTATAAGCTTCCACGTACGTACCTTTAATGTCATCCCCACAACAAAGAAAACTGTCATTTTGATACGTTTAGTATTTCTTATGGTTCGAGTTAATATATTTCTGTGTCGCTTATAGAATGTTGCAGATAATTCATTACGTTTGAAGTGCTTAAAATAAATACATTTCATTTTAATTGATTTCAACATCGATGAGATTAACCATTGTTTCCTCAACCTATTAGGGGATACATCTTTAATTTTGGAAGGGAAACTTTTAAGAAATTTAAATGAAAAGTAATAAACTTTAGTTTCAATTTAAATAATTCTTTTAACTTAGACTTAAAAAATTGTTGTATATAATTGTACCAGTATGGGGGATATTAAAACAGAATTAAATTAATCATTTAATTTTAACTAATATTGTTGGTGCGAGTACATGAATGGACGATAGGGGCTACAACTCTATCACTGCGAAAACGGGAAATGTTGCCGCATAACCCCTCTCAGCACGAAAGATAGAGAATCCGCCCGGTCTCTGCACATGGACTGGCCTACGCACTGATGTGGCTGTAAATTTAAAGGGAACGTTAGATTCTGTAAAACTAAATAAGTAATCAAGAACTGGAGATTTAAATAAAGAAATTCAGTTATAAAAATTTCCAAATTACAAAGGACTTATGAATTGAAGATTCAAATCGTTCGGTAGTGATAATTTTTAGATTAGCAGGTATATAGGTTTTACCAAATTAAACAAGGTAAGTATATGAAAAGGTAGGTATCTAAGTAAAGGTTAGTATCTTAGTAAAGGTAAGTATCTAAGTAAAGGTAAGTATCTAAGTAAAGGTAAATATCTAAGAAAAAGTAAGTATCTTAAGTAAGGGTAAGTATCTTAAGTAATGGTAAGTATCTAAGTAAAGGTAAGTATCTAAGTAAAGGTAAGTATCTAAGTAAAGGTAAGTATCTAAGTAAAAGTAAGTATCTAAGTAAAAGTAAGTATCTTAAGTAAGGGTAAGTGTCTAAGTAAAGGTAAGTATCTAAGTAAAAGTAAGTATCTTAAGTAAGGGTAAGTATCTTAAGTAATGGTAAGTATCTAAGTAAAGGTAAGTATCTAAGTAAAGGTAAGTATCTAAGTAAAGGTAAGTATCTAAGTAAAGGTAAGTATCTAAGTAAAAGTAAGTATCTTAAGTAAGGGTAAGTGTCTAAGTAAAGGTAAGTATCTAAGTAAAAGTAAGTATCTTAAGTAAGGGTAAGTATCTTAAGTAATGGTAAGTATCTAAGTAAAGGTAAGTATCTAAGTAAAGGTAAGTATCTAAGTAAAGGTAAGTATCTAAGTAAAAGTAAGTATCTTAAGTAAGGGTAAGTATCTTAAGTAAAGGTAAGTATCTTAAGTAAGGGTAAGTATCTAAGTAAAAGTAAGTATCTAAGTAAAAGTAAGTATCTTAAGTAAGGGTAAGTGTCTAAGTAAAGGTAAGTATATAAGTAAAAGTAAGTATCTTAAGTAAGGGTAAGTATCTTAAGTAAAGGTAAGTATCTTAAGTAAGGGTAAGTATCTAAGTAATGGTAAGTATCTTAAGTAATGGTAAGTATCTAAGTAAGGGTAAGTATCTAAGTAAGGGTAAGTATCTTAAGTAAGGGTAAGTATCTAAGTAAAGGTAAGTATCTAAGTAAAGGTAAGTATCTAAGTAAAGGTAAGTATCTTAAGTAAGGGTAAGTATCTTAAGTAAGGGTAAGTATCTAAGTAAGGGTAAGTATCTTAAGTAAGGGTAAGTATCTTAAGTAAGGGTAAGTATCTTAAATAAAGGTAAGTATCTAAGTAAGGCTAAGTATCTAAGTACGGGTAAGTATCTTAAGTAATGGTAAGTATCTAAGTAAGGGTAAGTATCTAAGTAAGGGTAAGTATCTTAAGTAAGGGTAAGTATCTTAAGTAAGGGTAAATATCTAAGTAAGGGTAAGTATCTAAGTAAAGGTAAGTATCTTAAGTAAGGGTAAGTATCTAAAAGTAAATATTGAAGTGATAATAAATATTAAAGTTTTGAGTAAATAATTAAATAGTAAGGAAATGCGAATGTACAAAACTAAATTTCAATCTTGCGGAATAGTTTAATATCAAAGGACAGTATATAGGTTCATAACGGTAATGGGGAGTTAACTCTTAAGTGAAATTTTAATGGTAATGATTTTTACTATGGTAAAGTATTGTAATTTGCAGTTAAAAGGGGACGGGTATATCCAAGAGAGTAAATGAGAAAAAAGATTAGCTTTACATAAATCGCACCAGTCAAATTACCAATGCACACCTTTAAACTTCTACAAATACTCCAGACATCTGACACGGGAGTTGGCCTAATAGTTCGAGGTTCCAGGGTTGGCCTAATAGTTCGAGGTTCCACACATCTTAGTGTCTCATCATTTCAGCGTTGGTATCTGGACTCAGCTAATCAAAGTCAATACTACACAATTGAAGAATTTGTGAAACTAAATTTAGGAAGTAACGTTAACCTGTCCGTGATTCACTATAATATACGATCCCTGTTACCTAAATTAGATGAATTTGTGTCTGAAGTTAAATTACTGACAGTGGATTTTAATATCATTTGTTTAACTGAAACTTGGCTAAATAATTCTAACTGAGACTTAGTGAATATTGATAATTACCAGGTTTATCATGCATTAAGGGGTGGTAACATAAGAGGGGGAGGAGTTAGTGTGTATGTTAACAACCGATTTAGGTCTCAATCTCTTAACGAATTTTGTGTTTCTTATGATTTTGGTGAAGCTCTGGTGGCTGAATGTCGTAGGGATGGGAAAAAATTTGTTATTTGTTGTTTATATCGTCCCCCTAACAGTAATATTGGCTTGTTCATTGATTTAATTGATGATATGTTGGGTCGCCTATCTGCCGCAGGGTACTATGAGGTGTTGGTGTGTGGTGACTTTAATATTAATCTTATTGACAGTGCGGATAACAACTACTCCAATTTATTTAGAGATATCATGCATGCAAATTCCCTTATTCCAAATATTACTAGACCAACTAGAGTGACTACTGATTCATGCACACTAATTGATAATATATTTTCTTCCTCTCCCTTCAATAGCAAAAGTGGAATAATCACCTCTAGCTTATCTGATCACTTCCCTATATTTTACATAAATAAAAATGTCTTTAGAACTTCCAGCAGTGATTCTATTTCGGACACTATCACCTACCGTCTAATCAATGCTAGTACTACTCATTGTTTCATTGCAGCTCTTTCTAATCATGATTTCACTCCCATTGTAACTAATCTAGATATTAATTTTTCTTTTTTGAATTTCAATTCTGTGTTAACGAACTATTACGATACTCATATTCCTCTAATCTCAAAAACTATTTCTGCTAAAAATAAACTTAAACCGTGGATTGATAGTACCATCGTTGGGAATTTTAAGAAACGACAAAAGTTTCTTGTTTTGTATAGTCAGGGACTTATGCCTGAACATACTTATAAACGCTATAGAAATTTTGTAACTGGTATGATTAGAGCTGCTAGGAGGGGCTATTATACGATAAAGTTTGATGAAGCAATAGGCAATATAAAAAGCACGTGGAATTTAATAAATGATATTGTTGGGGGTTCGAAGCGAACTAAAGGTAATATTGATAAATTGATAATTGATGATGTCACATATAAGGATATGAATGATATATGTAGAGTTTTTAACTTGCATTTCTCATCGGTTGGGAGTAGTATAGCTGAATCAGTTCCTTCGTGTAATTTTTGTCCAAGTGATTATCTATCAGGTAGCTTTCCACACTCTTTATTTTTCTCGCCTGTCCTGTCAAATGAAATAGAAGTTATTATAAACAATTTAAAAAATAAGCCATGTGACAGTGCTTCTTTTCCTGTAGTACTATTAAAGAGTGTATCTCGTATATTGTCTCCTGTCTTGGCAGATTTGTTTAATAACTCATTAAGTATGGGTATATTTCCTGACGTGTACAAGATAGCCAGAATTGTTCCTATCTTAAAGGGAGGTGAATCATCTAATCTAAATAACTATCGACCCATCTCTATATTGAATATTTTCAGCAAAATATTGGAAAAAGTAGTTCACTCTAAGTTGATAAATTATCTAGAAAGTCACAATGTATTGCATTCTGGTCAGTATGGATTCAGACATAAGAGATCAACTACTCATGCTATCTTAAATCACGTTCAGGAAGTATACAATAATCTAGATAATAACAAATACATGTTTTCGGTCTTCTTGGATTTCAAGAAGGCTTTTGATTGCGTAGATCATAGTATTTTGTTGTCCAAACTCTATCATTATGGTGTGAGGGGGGTGGCGCACGTCTGGTTTGCATCATATCTTAGCGGTCGATGCCAATACGTTCAAATTGATAAGTACAAATCCACTGTGTTACCGGTCACCCATGGTGTCCCCCAGGGTTCAGTCCTTGGACCTCTGTTATTCTTGATTTTTATTAACGATCTTCCTAACTCATCAAGATTTTTCAAATTTTTATTGTTCGCTGATGATAGTACATTATCTTGTCCATTTTTGAGGGAAAGTATCGAAAAATTTAGTATTCAAGCAGATAACCAATTGTCAAATGTATTCAACTGGCTATGTGCAAACAAAATCTCAATCAATATCAATAAAACGAAGTTTATTGTATTTTCTTACAGGAACGACATTGTGCTTCCTCCCGTCTACCTTGGGGGTGGGATGATCGGTGAAACTGACACTTTTAAATTTCTCGGCATTATCTTGGACAGGCACCTTACGTTCCGCCATCATATTGATTATGTTTCTGCTAACATTTCGAAGTCTATTGGAGTGATATATAAATTGAAGCGGTGCGCCCCTTCTTAAATACTTAGGATGTTATATTTTGCTTTAGTTTACCCTGTCCTTCAGTATGCCATTGAAATCTGGTTCAGTGCTCCGAGTGGTGCTACCAATAAGTTGTTCGTATTACAAAAGAAAGCAATTCGGGGTATAAATGATCTGGATTTCAATGAGCATACAATGCCTTATTTCTACAATATGCGCATAATGAAGATTGATGATGTGTACCGATATAGGACTGCAATTTATTTCCATATGACTTTATATCATAATCATGACAATTATCTCAGAAACCAATTATCATTCGTAGGTGAGCGGCATATGTTTTTGACACGTAACGTGTACGATTTATGCCTGCCTAGATTTAATAAGGCAAAGTCTCAGAGAAGTTTTTTGTATAGAGGCATTTTGAAGTGGAATAGTTTTTCTTTGGAGCAACGCAATGTTAGTAGTGTTTATGTGTTTAGTCGCAATTGTAGGGAGAACATTTTTAATTTTTATAGGGTGTAATAGATTTTCTATGAAGGTAGATATAAATGTTGATGTAAATTTGCAAATTGTACGGATTATAGTTTAATTACAAATTAATATGTAAATAGTGTATTGTGTTAAGTATAGTTATTTTGTGTTTTTAATTTTAGTTTTAGGATGCCCTAAAAGCCTAGATGCTTATTTGGGCCCCCTCATTCTTTCTTTTTTTAATAAATATGTGTCGAACCAATTGGGTACCCGACTCTTGGTTTTTAATAATGAAGGGTATTGCGAGAGGTTGAATAAATACTTTCAAATACTAAAATACTTTGAATTTTCAAAACAAACAATCATCAAGGATGCTCTCTTCAGTCACTTACCTCACATATGCAATGAGTTGCGAACGATGAGCACCGTCTGTCGACTCATCCAATTGAAGAGCAAATCATGAAGTTTTGTGCAGAGCTACAATAAGCTGTGATAAGATATCCACACTCATTTCTTGTACCCTACATTGAACTGTGCCATTTGACAGAGATAATTTCCTCATTCAGTCTCAGCATAATGGCCTAACATCAGAACAGCTGCTTCCAAAATGCAGGGTTTTATCAGCTCTTCTGCAATTGTGTGAGGTTTTCGTTGTTGAGCAATTTTGTAAGAAATTTTGTATAATGTTGCAATTATTCTGTTTGAATTCTCATTTTTTTTTTAAATTTAAATGTTTTCTGAAAATCTCCTAAAGTTCCCATTAAATTTTTCAAAGTGCTACAGTTATTTATTCGGTTTTATGCTTTTCTTGACAGCACTTTCTCACAGATGACTCATATGGGTTTCCAGCATTACTATCAGTAATTCCTGTGAGTCTATACTGCATGTACTTTTTTCTGTATTTGCATTTTCTTGCTGACATCATCTTGAGTGGCGGGGGAGATTTACTTAGAAATCTAATAATATATGCTTGTAGACAGTATCATTACTACAGCATGCAAATTTTGTATTCTCATTTCCAAGGCCCCACGAAGGCCAAACTGGGGCCGAGTACCGCAATTTGAGAACCTCTAATCTAGATCAATCTGTTGACATATTGAAACAAAATTCGGATATCTTTACTTTTACGCTCCAAGAAAAAAGTTCGGACCGTAAAAGTAAATCAGAAATAAGAGGTCAGACCGTAAAAGTAAATCAAAAAAATTCAGACCGTATAAGTAAATCAAAAACAAATTTCGTACCGTAAAAGTAAACATTAAAATTCTATAACGAAATGGAAATCATAATTAAAAATCATATTGAGAATCAAAATTTGAAATCAAAATTTTCATTTTTTTTAAACATTTAGGCTTGAAAATATGATACCGCTGATTTGCTTTTAAGCCATACAAGGAGCTCTAAATATCAAGTTTATTACTCTTCAATATTCAAGATGGAACATTCCTCAATGGAAATGTCATTCTTTGATAATTCATGCGAATACCTATTTATTAATAATAATATATATTTTTAATTAATTATAATCATTTCCTTTTTTATTTAAAAAAATTGAAACCGTAAAAGTAAATCACAAACGATTTAGACCGTAAAAGTAAATCGAAAAAAAGTTCGGACCGTAAAAGTACATCAGAAAAATATTCGGACAGTAAATGTAAATCAAACATTTTCGGACCGTAAAAGTAAAGAGATCCCAAAATCCAATTATAAACCATTAAATATATCAATACTATTCCTCATATACTTATATTTAGGGCTGGGACTATATGCTTTTAGAGATATGCTTTTTATGCTTCAAAAATATGCTTTTTGTGCTTCAAAAATATGCTTTTTATGCTCTTAAATATGCTTTTTATGCTGTAAAATATGCTTTTTATGCTCTAATATATGCTTTTTATGCTCCAAAATATGCTTTTTATGCTCTAAAATATGCTTTTTATGCTTTAAAATATGCTCAATAGTATGCCTAATATTTTTTTTTTATTTAATCAATATCAACCAGGGAAATTAATATTGGTAAACTTTTTTGGTTTCACGATCTCATCTCAACAGGAAGCTAAAAAACAATTACAGCTATATAATTATTGTCAAGAACCAAGTGTACTAGTTTTGGTCTGAAAATGGATTCTCCTATATAAAATTTAAATTTAAAATGTAAATATTTGTGAGCAGAGCATGCTAAATACAAACTAATAATGCATTGTTATCTCACCGATTAATTTATGAGAGCAATCTACCATTTTTATAGTCTGATATAATCTACATAATTTCTCGATTAGCAATGTTGAATTAAGAGTAAGATTTTAAATTATTTAAGAATATACTACAAGGTTTTAGTGATACTAGTCGTTTGTTTACTATTCTTACTCCAAATCTGTGAAGTCAAAGAGCAATCTTGGTCGAAGTTGGACTTCATCAATTTTAAGCATGCGCCAATGTGGGTTGCGAGATGTGAATGACAACTCTTCACACCAATAATTAGAAGTGACTTTGTATGTTACATTTGTAGAAATACGAAATTTCTTCAAAAATATACATTCGATCCATGTTTTCATTAAAATATTATCCATACATTTGTAATTGAAAATTTCGAATAGCTTTTATTTATCAACCACCCTTCTGTGGATAAAATCATATTCTTTCCGGAAAAAGAATATGCTTTATTATATGAGCATATTCTTTTTGGAAAAAGAATATGCTTTATTATATGAGCATATTCTTTTTGGAAAAAGAATATGCTTTATTATATGAGCATATTCTTTTCGGAAAATGAATATGCTTTATTATATGAGCATATTCTTTTCGGAAAAAGAATATGCTTTATTATATGAGCATATTCTTTTCGGAAAAAGAATATGCTATATTATATGAGCATATTCTTTTTGGAAAAAGAATATGCTTTATTATATGAGCATATTCTTTTCGGAAAAAGAATATGCTTTATTTTCTGAGCAATTTCATTTCGGGAAAAGCATATGCTTTATTTTATGAGCATAAAAAAAAATATGCCCTAACGATAAATATGCTCAAGAATATTCTTTTATGCTTAAAGCATTTTGTCCCAGTCCTACTTATATTCATATTCGTAATATGATAACTACAACTATACATGTAACAAATTATAAATCACACTCTCTATAACTTTTTATATTAATTAAAACAATTCCGTCTCCCAGCTACCAATACATATTCCTTCCAATTAATTCTCCTTCTCCCAGTGCCAATTATAAACACCCTTTCATCACTCCTCGTGTTCTTGTCTGTAAAAGATCAATGAAAGACCAGTGTTCATTTCCTAACTATCTCCATGCCTCTCCCATCGTAAGAAATTCGGGAAAAGGGAAGATTTTCATTACTATATAAAAGTGCTTCATTTCTATAATATATCTTTTTTATGAGATGTCTCTTTCAGGAAAAGAAAAAGATTGTCAATTTGTTACAGATTTTACAAATGAAACTAATGAAGTGTATTTATAGTTCTGCAATAAAATTGGATTCGTCGAACCGTAATAGCTATATCAATACATTTAATTGAAATACGATTAAAAATATGCTCGTTTTCAATTCTTCTATTTGGAAATAAAATTGACAATGTTCTTACATTGCGTATGTAAACAACCCCTGAACTAAAGATCTTATGATAAAAATTTCCAGATATTTTATATATTTTCATGTAAAACATTCCCTATTCAAATAATGATAAAAAAAACTTATCATATAATCCCGTAATATGTTCAAAATTTACATTTCTACAGTTTATATAATTGCCATTCACTACAATTGGATATTTAGGTTGATGATCTGTTATAAGCCAAATAAAATGAATATTGTTAAATTTTTAATTGAACGATTGATTAATATAACTATTTGTTCACGAAAAGGTACGAGTACAATGTAATTTTAGACTACTTCCAAAAATGTAATGTTTTAAATAGATATTTCAATTATCCCATTATTTCTCAATAGGAAGCTCTTATAATAAGTAATCCTATAAAGTATTCAAACTACACAGAGAAATAAGTTTACTCATATTTAATGGTTCAACAATTTATGTTTTGAATCAATTTATTACGTAAGTTGGTTGGACTACATTCATGTTTTCACGTGTGTCAAAACAACTATGACATGGTGTGTCACCAAACATAGTTAATTCAAATCATTTTATGGATTGAATCAACTTACTATGAGAGTTAGAGTTACATTTTGAGAGTTTTGAACATAGTTAAAACAACTAGGACATAGTGTGTTGAAGTAACTCACAAAGATTGTTAATCCAATGTATCTGGTGCTTGAATTAACTTACTATGAGGTTTAACGCTACTTTTTTTAAGTTTAGGTGCGAGTTAAATCAACTATGCCATAGTATGTTATAGTAACCCACAAACACTGTTAATCCTTGTACAAAAAATGTTCAAACTCTATGGATTTAATCTTGCTTGATCTAGTTTAGTGGTCATTTGAATCATTAAATTTTTAAATGATTTAATTTACAAAAAATTATTTAACATTCTTTTAAAATAGGGATTTTTAAAGAAAATTTGATTTCATTATAGAACTCTTATATTTAATTAATTATTAATTAACTTTCACAAGATTTAACGTTAAAATTTTAAATAGACTGAATAAATGTTATCTAAGATTGAAGAGACTAGACTGAGACGCACCAACATGATAGAACAGAAGCGATCCAGCTGCCATCAGTCACTGCAAAGATAAAGCATTCGGTTACTTATAGGTAGAACTGAAAGACAAAAAGAATTATTTCGAATCATGTTCTACCTAAAGATTATTACCAAAACTTCTTTCACTCTACAGCCAGTTCTCATAAGAAGTTCAGCGACCAAGGAAAAAACAGCGAACTGACCTAAAGCCCCGTTTACATTGAGGCTCTTTTGCACACTCCGAGTGTTAAAACAACGGGCAAACGCGCAGTGGAGGGGCAAACCAGCGGGCAACTTGAGGCTCACTTCAACATTCACCTTGGCCATTCTTTTCGACACTGAGTGACACTCACTGTGGCTCAGTCCAAGGAAGTTATAGTACTGGAACTATAACAACGTCTCCCTGTTACATTATTATTTCTGTTTTTCGGTCCACTGATATATACGTAGTAGTGACAATAGAGTGACTTGTTATCGTGACGTCATTAAGACAACAGACTAAAATCGAAAATTAGGGTCAAGTAGTTTTAATAACTGAATCCACCATTACTCTCTTCGTATATTGGCAATAAATAAACATTTTTTCATATTTTAACACTCTTCGATTGTCTTAAATTTAATTTAGAGTGTTGCTGTGATGACGTCACGTACACTTACCGTCTCGATTGTCACTACTATATTCTATATACAGTGAGTCCGTGAATATGCATGTATTAGCAGTGGACTGGACTACAGATACGTATAAACAAAATGTTAGCCGCCTGGCTCACAGACCAGTAAAGTAGAAGATGTCCCAATACAGTCATTTCAAATATCTAGCGACTGTTGGCACGTTTGCATGGTAAGTGCGTGACGTCACAGTCATTCATACTACATTCGCTATTGCATTATTTCTGATTTTATTTTTCGGTCACTTTTAAGATATTCTTTGATACGAAAGTAATAGTTATATGATAGTTAATATTCATTTCCTTGAATTGTTTCAAAATATTTGAAATAATACCATGTAATTCATTTTTCTTTGTTTAGAACAAGTTCGTTACATATATCCGATAGTCTTTTGTTTTTCTTTTGTTTTAGGACGCTAACGGCTTAAAATCAGATAATCAGCGTCACGTTTCTTGAGAGGTATGAATGTTCAGTGACAGTGTATGTTATTACAATTTCCTTGGTTATTACATCTCAAAATGGTTAAAACTCGACAATGTTCGTTTAAGAATTGTACGATTACTAGCCGTAAAAATCCAGACGTGAAACTGTTTTCATTTAGAAGTCACGATTCATTGAAGTGGAAGGCTGCCTGTAATAATCCTAAACTTACAAATTTGACAGTAAATAATCTTGTAAAAAATTATTCAGTTTGTTCCAAACATTTCCAATATAAAGATTTTACTAGAATAGTTTCACCATACAAGACTATATTGAAAGAAGATGCTGTCCCTCTTCCAATGGCAAACCATTCTGACAACCAAGGTTGGTTATAACTAGGTATTATTAATTGGGTACCTACCTAGGTAGCTATAGATAGTTGGAATTTCAACTATTTTTTATATAACTATTACCTAACTAGCCTATGTAGGTAGCTATACCTAGTCAGTAGTTTGGACAGTTTGGTTAGCCAAACTCTTATGGATAATAAAACTATCCTATCCTGTGTTATATCAACTAGCCATTGTTTGCTTGGTACCTAGTAAATGTAAATAGCCTAGTTGAGTAGCTACCTATTAGGTGCCTACCTTAGTTCCATGTTAAATGTATAGGGTAAGATGGGGTAATTGCTAATTTGATACAAAATTGAGGTTTTTGCCTAACTACCTAATTTATAACTGTTAACAAATATTTCACATTTATTTATTAGGTGTTCGGTGTTCCCATTTAGGATCTTGGATATCTATTCATGTAATACCTTAATTTCATACATTAAATATGTTATTTTCAGACCAAGTTTCAGAGGCTAGAAAATGGTACCTAAGCCAATTTTGAGCCAAAATTCACAAATTATTAGCCAAGCCAATTTGGCTCATTTGTTAGAAGATTTCAAGCCAAAATTAACATGGGAAGTTGGGAACATAGGAATTGATTCAAAATTTTAAGCCAATTAGACCCAGTCTGTATTTGCCATTTGGTGCACAAAATTCCATTGACTTTGAAAAAGCTGAAAAAATCCACCATTAATTTCCTCTAATTTGGCTGATCCACCATCATTTCACCCATTTTCCCACCGAAAATTAATGGTAACATAGGAATAAATAGCTAAAAATCCACCGACAACTCGGTGGAATTTACCATGAAATACAGACTGGAATTAGACATATCTGAGTTTTGACGTTTTGAAAACTAAGCCAATTTACCCAATTAATTGGCTTTAACTAACATACTCTGTAACATTGTCACTAACATGGTTCCCAGACAGTCTGTATTTGGTGCAAAAAATCCCACTGACTTTTTCAAAAAGCTGAAAAAATCCACCATTAATTTCCAGTAATTTGACTGATCCACCAACATTTTCCCAATTTATCCACCAAAAATTAATGGTAACATGAATAAATAGTTGAAAATCCAACGACTTTGCCAGAATATTATTTTGAAAGAGAAAAAATTCCACCGACATGTCAGTGGAATTTACCACTAAATACAGACTGGGTTCCCAGACTGTGTCACTGCAGAATATGGGACATTTTCTGTGCAAACAATCCTCAATTTCCTCCTATATTTACATGCATTTTATTGAAAACAGAAGCCAAAATAGAGGATTTTTTTGTCTTACAATTTTCCAGCCTCTGTGACTGTAACATGACTGTCATTATCAGTTAAATCCAATTATCTCTTTCAGGCCTAAACTTTACAGGGAATTAAAATGTCCTTTGTGCCTTAAGAAATATGACTATACCTAACCATTTATGTAATGTGTAGATTCAAAATTTGAGCTGCCGAGCAGCATACAAACTTTATTTTTGGAGGTGGTCACCACTGACTGCTGATCATTAAACGCAACCTTTAAAGAGTAAGGAATATTTCCCAACAGTTTTTGAAAGTGTTTTGTAAGTGATATACCAGTCTGCAAAAGATGCATGAAGTTGTGAAGTTTAACCGGCGACTGTTGAGGCATTGAAATTAGTCTCCTGAATTACCTGGCGACAATTTACTAATTAATCCCTATGTTTACATATTATTAGTGGAGAGAATTTGGGCCATTTTAGAGAGAAATTTAAAATCTTGGGAGACAAATTGGGATAAATTAAATATCTGGAGACTGATTGTGCATGCTTTGCAGTCTGGATGATATACTTTCTGTACCACCGTGTATTATCAGTGTAGTTCAAAATATCTATCACTAAACTCTAAAGAGTTAACTGGCTTAGGTACATATCAAAAGGGCAAAACTCAGATTATAGTCAGATAGGTAGGTAGTATGCACTGTATGGTATTGGTAGTAAATGTGCCAAATAATATACAATAGCTCATAAACTTGCCCTTTTTTCTTGACTATCTTATCTCCAAAAGAATTTAAATTTCTCTCCAAAAAGATAATATTGTCATTACGCCTTATTCTCTCCAGAATAGGGAACAATGAATTTTAAGCATAGGAGTAAAATATAAAAAGTAGATTTTTCTCTTTATAATTGTAGGACCTATGGACTTAAAATATCTCATGAGTCTAAATGTCTAAATTGTTTGATTTATAAGCCAATACAATGGAGAGAAAAAGTGCTTATGTACTAAGCCTAAGCCAACTTAGCCAAGTAAATTACTACTAGTATGGCTCATAAACTCTCCATTTGTCTCTCTTGCTCTCTTCGAATATCACAAAATTTCTCTCCAAAGTGATCTAATTATCTTAAATTCTCTTCCAAATAATCCTACTAAGCATAGAAAAAAAGATATATTTCTCGCCATTTGCAATTGAAGGACTCGAGAGTCAAAATAATTTTTAAATGGTCCAATGGCGAGTTAGGACATGCTTTATTACGTGGTATATAATAATAATAATAAACTAAGTACAACTGTACAAATTCATTCAGTACTCATAAATCAATGTACCTACTTGAAGTTATAAGTAGTTGCTCAAGTAGTCGAGTCAAATAAGAAATTAGTTTCATTGCACATGTACTGTCTGTCAGTCACTACAAAGAGTTGTTTTTTAGTACTTGCATGTACCAAGGCAAAATTGTTTAATTGAGTTAGATAATTGCAATTTCTCTGGAGTCTGATAAAAGTGATCATCACAGTGACTCTTTTCTCTGATAGTACATCATCACAGTGACTCTTTTCTCGGATAGTACATCATCACAGTGACTCTTTTCTCTGATAGTACATCATCACAGTGACTCTTTTCTCTGATAGTACATCATCACAGTGACTCTTTTCTCTGATAGTACATCATCACAGTGACTCTTTCTCTGATAGTACATCATCACAGTGACTCTTTTCTCTGATAGTACATCATCACAGTGACTCTTTTCTCTGATAGTACATCATCACAGTGACTCTTTTCTCTGATAGTACATCATCACAGTGACTCTTTTCTCTGATAGTACATCATCACAGTGACTCTTTTCTCTGATAGTACATCATCACAGTGACTCTTTTCTCTGGTAGTACATCATCACAATGACTCTTTTCTCTGATAGTACATCATCACAGTGACTATTATAAAGCAACTACATCGTAAGTAGCTACATGGCAACATCGTTGCTAACCGTAGTAACATCGTCATTCGTCACCTTATTATAAAGATTAAATGTATTTGTGTTAGGTACTTTTTAATTGTGAAGTAACAAGTACTTCTCAAATGAACAACTCTCATTATTTACTTTTTACTTTGTACTTGGGAAGTACTATTCTACCTATCTCTGTTGCTAGGTTCCTATTTGTAATTGGCTTTAAATTTAGAACTATTTTCTATGCTCTCATGTTAACTTTGACTTGAGTAGTTAGCCTTGCTAAGTTGAGTACTTTGAGATGGCAAGGTTGAGTACTTCAGTTGTGAAATTTTGGTTTCAAAGTAGGCTCACAATCTTCCAGCCTGCAGCCCATATATAAGAGTAGGTATGTGAATTAGAATGTTGTAGTAAAGCAAACACAGCAATTGTGTATGCATTACTATCATCACGAACCTATATGATTGTAAGTAAGCGACAGTCAAATCAGTTACCGATTTGCTATCGTGAGCTACACACCTATTCTCCTGTTCGTAGTTATTTGAGACCTTAACTTGCGAGCGTTCTAGTGGAGATATTCTTTGTAATAACCCTTGCTTGACCAATGAATATAATCTCTTTAAGTGTTAATTACTTTACCATTATTACCCTTAAATACAGTTAAGCTTGGACCAGAGGCCTGAGGTCGGAACCATAGTGGCAAGTTGGTTCTAGGGCATGGTACCATGAGTAGTTAGTAGAAAGAGACTTATAAAGAGAAAGGAATCTGAAAATACCACAAAGTAAGATCCTAATCACTTAAGAGCCCATACACTTAGACGTTATAGTTGAAACATTTAACTTAACTAGTTAAATGTTTCAACAGAAACACTCTAATTTAAGATTTGTTCTCAGTGATATGAATGTAAAAATGAAAGGATATTCCGGATAGTTCACACAAACAATATAAACTGTTGCTATAAATTTGGAGGGCAGCCAAAAAAATATTGATAAAAATAAGAAAATTTACATGCAGACCATGTTTACATACCTAGTTACCTACTCTACAGTCTGGTTATAGTAGACTATTTCAAATCATAAGAAACTCAGTGTATCTATGTTACAATTTCTTAAGTTTAGAATTTTTTTTTATTTAATATTTTATTTGAAGAGTGTGATTAGAGTCTTCACTTTGCTAATGTGTGGCTATGCCCACAAATCACAATCAAATTGCTTTATAATTAATTTGCCAAACTAATGGAGAGATGTGCCAATGCTTTATTACCTTAGGTCTGTGGTACATCATTCATACTACTTAGTTAAGAACTAAAATATATTCTGAGCTATTTAGTATTTACTAATTAATTCTTCTTTCCACCATGTTTCTGAGGTATGACTGGAAGCTAAATCTGAGCTTGAATTTCACAAACTAACTGCTACAAGCCAATAACTATGTCATATTTGAAAATTGTAAACCAAAATTAACAAGGCATTAGCCCATTATAACTGGTTTCACTAATTCAACCTTCCATAGCTGGTCCTTCCCCCCCACCCCCCTCCCCCTTCACTGTGAGATCCTGAACATACTTTAATGATAACTTTTTGTGGTTTCGAATAGAGTATTTCACTTTTTTACTAATTCACACGGTTTACCAGACTGCTAAAAACTATTTATTGAAGTGTTCATGAAGAAATCCTCTATTTTGCCTTTTGTTCTCAATATAATGTATTTAAATTATTAGCTCTTATCCAACAAGAATTGCTTTTTTAATAAAATTTTGTTAATGAAAATGGGCTCTCCTCCTGAAAAATTCGTTTTTGAACTTCAAAAATGTTTCACCACCTACAATGTTTGACTTAGATACATGACATTTTTTCATCCTTTGCAGTGTTTAATTGCAGATAAATTAGGATTTTTTTCAAATCTCTCGTGTGCAAAAAAACAACATGGAAATATACACAGTTTTGATTATTTTTAAATTGCTTTTATAAATGAATATTATGAACTAAAATTAATTTAAGAAAAAGCTAACTTTTATGAGGAATAAGTACTGAACAAGATGAAATAAACCCCATATCTGTAGCTTTAATATTATAGACTAGAAGGGGACAAAATTGTACATTAATTGATTAATTCATTCTGATTTAGAGAGACGTCCCTTTGAATAACATGCTCTGAAAGACTGTAGTAATTCTAATTAATTCCCTGGACAATTTTGATTCCAGATTTACTGACTTTTACCTCATTTCTAAACATGAAAAAAAGTTATCTCTATCTGTTTTGCCCAGGTCAGAGATCTTCAAAGTTCTCAGTTACATTTCAGAAGTTAATTATTAAATTATGGACAATCACACTTCTTGATAATAGTTTGTTCATGTAATTTCACAAGGTAAATGTCCAAAATTTACACAACACCACACCTTGTTCAACTAGTGAGCTTTTATATGAGCTTTTCCACTTGTATAACTGATTATGCTTCATGAATCACCCATTGAGAATGAGTGATTTATCAAGATTTAAAGTAAAATATCAGTATTTTGTACTCCTTGAGAGTAGAAAATCCACAATATCCTTCCAAATTTCTATGATGAATTAATAGCTTAAAAAAATGTAATTTAATTTTCTGTATAGACCAATATCAATAACTGATGACAAATGGCAGTAAGTTTCAACTGCCAGTTCCAGACTACAGATTACATACTTTATCTAGCCTTATTCTACACATAATACCTAGATATTTACTAAATAAAAGATTGCAGCTGTACACACATTTGCCTGACAGGAAAAGGACAGTAGCTAACTGATTTTTATTGTGGCTAAATATATATTTCATATATGTTCAACATTACTTTGAACAAATTTGGCTTCTTTAAGAGGAAAGATCACAGGTAGTAAGATAGAGTAAGAATCCTTATTGTGCTGAATCTGAAGCTCATGGGGAATTACCTAGTTCATTAATAGTTTTGGATTTTTCTGTTTTCTCATAAATTATTTAATAAAGAAATGTCTAGATTCCTCAAATCAAGTTTCTGCAATTATCTTGAAATTTTCTTAAAATGAAGTTAGTTAACATCACAAATTCGATACATAGAAGTGAAATTGATATTTCTCCTAATGATGAATTAAGATTAAAATTTTGGGTCATTGTCATGACAAGAACAAGCATGAGTCTCATGACCACAGAAGCAATAACAAAAACATGTAATTTTGGAAAAGTCAGCTAGGTTAGACTGCATTTTTAGTATACATAGTCAATGTGTTAATAGTAATAATTATAATAATAATTCTTTTCACTACTATTAATATGAAAATGATATTTTTCTCTCAATCAATAAGATTTTGCTCTCTTCTTCTCTTGATTGCTTTATCATTTATACTTTTGATTTTCATTAAAAGCAATTGATCTGATTATGCAAGTTGTGTGCTCAGGGAAATATAAAATGGCATATCAGAGAAATATTAAATGGTTGAATATTTCAGAAAATTTTATCTGAAATGTATATATTTTATAGAACATCAAATATGATTGATTTTTGGATACTTAAAACAATTAAAATCATCTGCTTGGATATGTTCAAATTAATAACAGCTTATCAATGTATACATAGACATACCTCATATACAATAGAAGTAATGTTTACTCATGGATATTTTATATTTAAGTGGCGGCTACGCCTATGTTTATTGCTAATTCGATATAATTTGTATGTTTTTTTTCTTTATTTCTGAAAGCTCATGATCTACACAAACTCTGAAATCAATTCATATAATTTCTCTCAGAAATTCATCAAAATCTAGATCCAGGCTACGTCACTTTCTCTATATAAATATCTAATATTATTCAACTGCCTATGAATGGTTAGCTAGGATTTATGAGTACTAATTTTCAAAATGTAATTTTTCAGTGCTTTTTTTGATTATTTGATTTCTTTTGAATTTCTTTTTGAAATGATGATGATCATAGTTAAGAAAACTATAATCAGTTTGATCAAATTTAGATAAATCAGAAGTTCAAATTTTTGAAAGCTTCTGATTAAAATAGTCAAATATTCATGCTATATAATTATGAATTTCATATTAAACTGCAGTCATAGATCAACTTGTTTTACCTCCATTCGATTTGGTCACAGGTTGTTAAAAAAACAGCTGATAACTTTAAACCATTGAAGTTACATTATTTTAACATACAAAGCATTTCATATAAAGATTAGACTCCTCCAAAGTACCTAGTAATTCTGGAAGATAGACCTAGTTTATTGCTAGAGTTATATATTCAGATGTCAGGATTATCAATCCCACACGAAATATTTGATTGGACTTCGTTCGTCATGCTATTTTTCAATGGTTTCTTAATGTGTTAATATTATCAAAATATCAGTTAATTTCCTAACAATGTTTTACTTATTTTCTCAACATCACTATTCATGATTTTATTATTTACATATTCATCTAACCATAGGAACTATCAAAACCAATAGCATATTAAATATGTTATTTGTCAAATAAAATTCTCCATATATAGAAATTTTGAAATAATGCGCTTAAATTGTATTAATTTCTGTAACATTTTTCCAGAAACGGCTACAACTTATCAGTCTGCAGCTGAGAATCAGTGCTCTCTTCGTCAGGCAGCTGAAGGTCTTCTCTCACTTAGTCAAGTTCGTAGCCCACGTGTTCTTAACCAGGCCACTGCTACCCCACGTTTATTTCGACAGGCAGCTGCTAGCCCTCGGTCTCTTCGTCATGCAGCTGAGGGTCTTCTTTCACTTGGTCGAGTTCGTAGCCCAGGTGTTCTTAACCAGGCCACTGCTACCCCACGTTTATTTCGACAGGCAGCTGCTAGCCCTCGGTCTCTTCGTCATGCAGCTGAGGGTCTTCTTTCACTTGGTCGAGTTCGTAGCCCAGGTGTTCTTAACCAGGCCACTGCTACCCCACGTTTTTTTCGACAGGCAGCTGCTAGCCCACGCTCTCTTCGTCATGCAGCTGAGGGTCTTCTCTCACTTAATAGAGTAGTTAGCCCCCGTTCTCTTCGCCAGGCAGCAGCAGAGACACCCCGTTCTCTTCGCCAGGCAGCAGCAGAGACACCCCGTTCTCTTCGCCAGGCAGCAGCAGAGACGCCCCGTTCTCTTCGCCAGGCAGCAGCAGAGACACCCCATTCTCTTCGCCAGACAGCAGCAGAGAAACCCCGTTCTCTTCGCCAGGCAGCAGCAGAGACACCCCGTTCTCTTCGCCAGGCAGCAGCAGAGACGCCCCGTTCTCTTCGCCAGGCAGCAGCAGAGACACCCCATTCTCTTCGCCAGACAGCAGCAGAGACAACCCCCTTTCTTTTCGCCAGGCAGCAGCTGAGACACCCCGTTCTCTTCGCCAGGCAGCAGCAGAGACGCCCCGTTCTCTTCGCCAGACAGCGGAGACTCCAGCCGATAATGGTGGTGTATATGTAAGTTGGAAATTTGTATTCTCACTTCTTGTGTGGTAAATTTTAAATTTTCACCTGTCACCATTAATATATACACTGTTAATTACCTATGTATGACCAAAGTTTCCAGTAAATAGGTGTGGTATGAATGTATAGTTTGAATTATCTCATTTATGCAAGCTCAATAAATGTACGATTGTGATTTTTTGTTGCTACTGATACCCTGAATTGCAATAAAAAATGTTGCAGTTATAACTATTCTATGAATCTTAATATTTTTTCAGAAAGAAGTCGCTGACAATAGTGAGGACAGATCCCGTGAGAAAAGCCATGCTGATATTCATAATGAAGGAATTGAATCTGTAAGAATGAGCAATTTATATTTTAGTACTGAACAATATAAGCAATTTTTTTTTTTAATTAATATTCTGTTATTTTATGATCTTCCATTTTTTTATTTCAATTTTCTCTGGATTGCATCGCTGGTGTCAGTTGTATTAGTAACAACAACAACATTCATGTAAGTTACTTTGATGATATCAGAGGTAAATATAGGCAATCCTGTAGCTATGGGCAAGACTAGTTTAAAGAGGACTTTCTCCCTAAGAAAAGTAAAAGTTAATTGATTAATATCAGCAATTTTAGGGATGAATGGAACAATTCAAATGATGTGGTTTTCATTTTAATTGTTTCTCAATTTTATCCTCGTCACTGTTTTCCTCTTTTAAACCCTTAAATAGAAGAAGTACTTCAGAATGTTTTGCCTCCTGGTTTTATACATCTTGTTTAAAACTTAGTTGTCTACTAAGTTACCAACCGTTTTTTTTTTCCTAATTTATCTGAAAAAACCTTTTTCGAATGACAAACATTGAAAATGTTTTTTTGAGCATGTTTGAAATACAGTGTGTAACTTAGTAGGCAACTGAAGAAAATGGAGAAACTCGGAAGTATGTCTTAAACTGTACTAGGTAGTTAAACAATCAAAATGTGAACTTTTCAGGAGTAGCTACCTATTTTCAAAAAAGAATACAAAAATAATGATAAAAGCATGTTCAGAATATTTGGAGCAGATATATATTTTAAACATTATCCAAGACGATGTGAGCCTATAAAGCATCAATTTAAGCAAATAATAAAATTTGAGATTTTTCTCGGGTTTCAAGGAGACAGTCCCCTTAAATTTGAATTATATATCTACATGCACTGGAGATACTTAGATAATTAAGTTGTTATTTATCATAATCAAAAGCTTAATACAGATTGTATTATCTAAGTTGATGAATGACTTATTATATTATTAATATCATTTGCTTGTTGCAATTAACTGCATTTTAAAATAATAAACCTCAAGCTTATAATTGTGGTAAAATAGAACTATGTTTAGACTTTGAAGTATTGATCTATGAGTCAACTTTCAATATCGGTAAAATTAATAATTGAAGTCATATAATAAATTGAGGATTTAAGAAGCTCATAATTAAGACCTTTTACCTGCTAAAACCACATATAACAAATCAGATGTAAATGATTGCTGTTGATTGATTGAATTAGGAATTAAATTAAGGTCAGAATTGAGAGCTTTTAGAAAATAGGTATGAATATGGAATGTCGTTAATGCTATGATTCAAAGATTTAAAAATCATTTAGAAAAGTATAAATACAAGAACAACCTATAACGTACTGCTATGAATGTAGTGATATTAATCTTCATATTCTCTTTTCCAGAGCATCCCATCTGCTAAATGCAACAGGAGACTCTTCAAAGCTGATACCAAATCCACTCCTGTTCTGATAGAAAAGCAGCAAATTCGCAGCGGCACAATTCGAAGGGAGAGGATACGGAAACATCTGAAAAGAATCAAAACCAAGAACTATAGAAGAGTTTCAATGACTGAATTTGAAAAGAAATATGGGGCAATATTAGGGAAAAACTTATTAGAACTGTGCAAGATGAAACTCAATAAGCAGAGACTCAAAACTTCAAGATACAGTAAGTATCAGAAGTGGCTCTCTACAAATATGTTTGTTGGCTCTTCTAAAATTGGCTACAAGGTCCTCAGACAACTACTTCCTCTCCCTTCCCAATCGACAGTAATGAGATGCCTTGAGAGGTTTGTGTCCAGACCTGGCATTCACAAAGCTTCTGGAACTCTTCTCAAGATGAAGGTTAATCCCTCTTCTGTCAAAGAAAAATGGTGCATGTTGATGGTTGATGAGATGTCTCTTCGCTACGGTCTAGGATATGATGAGAAGACTGGGTCCTTGGTTGGATATGAGGATGATGGTATCGTAAGGAATAGGAAATTTGTGTCGTCTGTGATATGTGTCATGGCTGCTGGAATGTTCAGTCGGTGGAAATATCCGCTTGGCTACATTTTCACAGATTCGTCAATAAAAAATGACAAAATCTACGATATCATCAAAAACGCTATTTCTGTGACTGAAGAAGCTGGGTTCATCGTTAAAGGCGTCACATCTGACCAAGGATCTAATCTCGAAAAAGCGTTCAGATTAGCAGGAGTCAAACCAGACAGACCGTACTTCACTAATGATGAGAAAAGCTACTATGTGTATAAAGACCCACCCCACCTTTTGAAGAATGCCAGGAATTTTCTCGAAAAGAAAATAGGAGTTCATGTACCTGGGCACGCAGGCAAGGCGAGTTGGACGCACCTGCAGCAATTGTACCACTTAGATGCCAAGAACTCCATCAAACTAGCTCCTAAGCTTAGCCACAGAAACCTTTTCGATTTAAAATTTGGCAGTCGGATGAAGGTTAAGCTGGCAGCTAATGTTCTGTCGCATTCTGTTGCTGCTGCCCTAAATTACCTGGTAGCAATCAATAAAATTGAAAATGGTGGTCTATGCACTAGTAGCTATTGTCATCTCTTCAATCTCATCTTTGATGCATTAAACTCTCTATCTTCCAAAGATGGTGTAATTCTTCGTCGTCCTCTCAATGTGAAATCAGACAAACTATTCAATATTCTAAACGAATCCAAGAAATGGTTGCTGAGGTTAGAGTTATTAAATAAACCTCGCAAGTCTCGCTTCATACTTGGATTTGTTCAAAATATTAATGTATTGACCATGCTACGGGAAGACATGAAAACGGAAGGATTTCAATTCCTTTCTACTCGGAATTTGAATCAAGATTTTCTGGAACAACACTTCGGAAGAATCCGAAATAAATGCAAGTTCCCCACTGCCCAAGATTTCACTAGGTTGTACAGTCGTCTAGCTGTGGCATCGTTAGTGCGACCACCAAAAGATGGAAATTGTGAAGTTGTTGATGATCCGGAAATGGGCGTCGAATTTATGAATTACGTAAGAATGCGAAGTGAATAATGTTATTTTATCAATTGAGACATTAATTATGTTTCTTTGTTATATTCTATCTTACATTTATACCAACAGGAACCAGAAGTACACGTTACAACTGTGGAGAAACCAGAAGTGGACTTAGATGCAATACTGTCTTTTGAAGGATCGACTTTAATTGGAGGTCAATTTGAAACTTCAAACGATAGCACCAGTTACTTCTGTGGATATATCTTGAAAAAACTCATCACCTATCATCTCTGTAAAGGGTTTATATCTGAGCAATATTATTTGTTATTTAGCGCTAGGTTCTTTAATAGAGTGTTGTTGCATTCAGTGGGTAATAATGACACTGTATTGATACTAATAAAGAGTTTATTCCAATGGAAAGGTTTAGAACAAGAGTACACAGACGAGAGTGGAGGCAAAGACACAACCTCACTCCGTGATTAACTAACTGGAACTGAAATGTAAACAATACACGAGCGAGGCTAGGTTTGTTAGGCGGAAGGAAGGAAGTAATTATATTTGGTTAAAGTTCTTATTTGAAACTGTTTATTATTATAATTAATTAAATATGTTAAAAGAAATAATATTTTGATTTAATGAATTGTTTTTATTTAATTTGATATATTTTGTTAATTAATATTTAGCTTATAATTTATATATTTATTGAAATTTAATTATTATTCATAACTTCACTACATGCCCCTTACCAAGCTCATGTAATTATTCAATAATGCATGAAGCTGACATAATTATAACATAATTTTAAGAGATTCCATTTATTTTAAATGCAAGTAGATAGAATTATAGTATCAAAATACTTATAATAAAGAACGAAATATAAATGAACAATAATAGAAACAGAGAATAGCACAATGAAACTTATAGGATAAATGGCACTACGTTATGTTATTCAAAACGCACTTAGAAAGAAATATAGAAACAAAAAAATATGTGAATACATTTGAATGAGATTTGAAACATAATGAAACTTCATATTAAAAATTAGATTTCCTTTGTTGATAATGAAATGTTTATTGGACGAAACGGGACAAGCAATCACTCATGTGGTTTTGCTTTCCAGGAATGTAAGATATCTCAATCATACTTTCTGAGCATTAGTTGCCAACGGTGGATTTTATCATTTGACTTAGATTGGGTCTGTATGTAACTCAAGGGTTTATGATCAGACTCAATGAGAAAATGGTTACCTAATAGATAAAAACTTAGTTTCTCAATTGCCCAAACAATCGCAAAAGCCTCTCTTTCGATCGTGCTTCGTCGTTGTTCTGATTCGGTTAGCTTTTTACTGATGCATTGAATTGGAAGAACTGGACCGTTAGGTTCAAGTCTTTGACCAAGGATTGCTCCGATCGCGAAAGAGGATGCGTCTGTTTGAAGAACATAAGGCTTATTTGGATCAACATGATATAATTTGATGTCTGTACTTAAAGTTTCTTTCAAGTTATTGAAATATGCAAGATACTCATCATTCCAATTAATATTTTTAGGACTTTGCTTTTTGACTAGATCATACAATTTTGATGCATGCATAGCATAATTTTTTACATAATTTCTATAGTAGTTGCAAAGACCTAAGAAACTTTGTAGTTGCTTCTTAGTTTTGGGAAGTGGAAAATTTTGAATAGCTTCAATTTTAGCTTTTTGTGGCTGAACAGAGTCACAGTTCAATGTTTGACCTAAGAAATTAATTGACTCTGCACAAAAGTTACTCTTTTTAAGATTAATCTTAAGATTTGCATTTGTAAGGATATCTAGTACATTCTTCAATGCATTGAAATGATCATCTAAGGTTTGAGTAGCAATAAGAATATCATCCAAGAATGTATAAACATGATCAGTATCAGCAAAAAGATTTCTCATCAAACGAGAGAACACAGCTGGTCCATTTGAAATTCCAAATGGCATAACTTTGAATTGGAAAAGACCAAATTCAGTTGTAAAAGCAGTGTATTTACGTGATTCTGGATCTAATAGAATTTGCCAGAAGCCATTTTTGAGATCAATGGTGGAGAAAAATTTACATTTAGACAATGATGAAAAGATAGTCTGATTGCTACTAATAGGTTCTCTATCCTTCACCAGTTTTCCATTCAGAGCGCGAAGATCGACACATACTCTTATTTCATCTTTATCTTTCTTAGGAAGAATAATACAAGGAGAAGCATAGTCGTTTTCACTTCTTTCGATGATATCATTTTGCAACATTTTCTCTAATTCGGACTTAAATTTATCTCTAAAAGACAGAGGAACAGGATAAGCAGATTTTTTAACTGGTTCATGGTTTGACAGATTGATTTTGCAAGTGATAGCACGTGTTGTTGATTTTCCGTCTGAATACAAATCTTGGTACTTATCGACTAATTCCTTAATTTTAGTAGTAGAATCAACATTCGTACATGGTTTGATCACATCAACAGTTTTAGGAGATTCTGTTATTGGCAAATAAGAAACAGCATTTATCATAGAAGAGTAATAATCATCATTAATAATTGAATTATTAGAAAGATCAGAATCGGGCTCCTTATACAGTTTCAAAATATCAATGTGATAGGATCTGTTTTGACCATTGATTGAAATTTCATAGTTTTTATCTGACAAGCAATTAGTAACTGTGTAAGGTCCGTTCCATCTGAGCTTCATTTTACCTCTAGTTCGGGATAGTGATTTTAACAAAACTTTATCACCAGTATTAAGTGTTCTATCAATAGCTTTATCATCAATTTTAGATTTATTAATCATTTGTGAAGCTTGTAAATTCTTCAATGCTTCTCTTCTGTTGTCAATGGCATCATAGTGATTATTTAGCACAAATTCATTTAGCTGAACATTTTCAACATTAGTAGAATTTAGATTATTATTAGGATCATGAGGAAAGTAGGTGAAAATCAAATCATGAGGAGTGAATTTAGTACCTGCTCTAACAGTACTATTGTAAACAAATACAAGTTTATCAACATTTGTGTCCCATGATCTTGGATCTTCAAGACAAGAATGTTTTATCATATCACTGATTGTGCCATTGAAACGTTCAGAGACTCCATTACTTTGTGGGTGCATTGGAGAAGTTAGAATATGTTTGATATTGTGATCTTTACAAAAGTCACGGAACATATGAAGGGCCACAAGCCAAAGTCTCTTAACCGCAAAAATCGGGTTGCTCAAGGTAAAGTCTCTTAAGCGCTTAGCACCAGTGAAAACGGTTACAATCTTGATGTGCTTAGCGCTTAACACTCACGTAAAACGGTTGAAGTTAGCGGCAAACAAGAGTCTCTTAACCGCATCTCATTGCATAGAAAACGAAGCGCAGGCATAGAAAACGAAGTATATATATAGCTAATTATTGCAATGTTATTTATGGGAGTGTATATATACAATAATTATGGATAATGAATTGTAATAACTATTCATGTAATAAAAAAGTATAGGTTTAGTCCGGAAAGAATGATTAATTCGATGAAAAGTACGTAAATTGAATCAGGAATATCAATAAACCATTAGGTATAAAAAATAATATTTTTATTAATTTTAAAACTACCTATGTATTTAATTTATTGATAAACTCATTCAGTTCCTTGAAATATATTTGGAGTAGATACAGCATATGCTGTGAATCTGAATATAGTATAAAACACTCAGCCGAACTATTTCTCAAACAATTAAATCTGTTTGAAGATACTGGAATCTACAAACAGTTTTTATAAAGGGTTTGAAACTGTATACCAATCATTACGCTTAGCTTTTGTTTCTCAACCCTTTATTACCGCCTAATTCTGCACGAATTTCAAGACCATTCTATTGTGCTTTAGATCTGTTACACTGTAGAGATTTCAAATTAGAAATACCTATACCTAGTTTAAATTGTAAATCTAGGTCCAAAAACTCATTATTAACATTGAGAATCCGCTCGAAATATGTTTGTATAACAAAACCTCTTCATCAGGTAAGTCGTCACTCGTCTCTTGATATTTTGAGTTTGAAAATGTACCTGGGCTAAGCCAATCTACCTAATTAGGTAGCAAGATTGGTAGTTTAATTTGTTTTATATCCATAAGTACCACTTAGCTATGGCTTATAAGCTAAAATTACAAAATAGTAGGAAGGTATAGGTAGGTATAGGTAGCTATTACCTAGGTATGTCATGTTTCAGAGGCTGGAAAATTGTAGGTAACTAGCTACCTAAGCCAATTTTAGAGCCAAAAAATTTCACAAAAATTCCGAGCTAAGCCAATTTAGCTTATTTTGTAGATTTCAAGCCAAAATTAACATAGGAACATAAGAAATAATTTAAAATTTTATGCCAATTAGGTACCTAGGTATACCTACTTATCTGAGTAGGTATTGACCTTTTGAAATCTAAGACAATTATATAGTTGGCTTTAACTGACATACCTAGCCTACGTACTCTAAAACATGGCTAGTATGTACTATGTAGGTTAGGCTACCTGCCTCTCTGATCTCTCTAGACAGACTAAACTGAGTAGACTCTAGTTAAGTTGAGAGATACTTGTTCAGTAGGACCCAGTTACCAGTCTGTTACCATGTTCCAGAGGCTGGAAAATTGTAAGCCAATTTTTGAGCCAAAATTTAATAAAAAATATGAACCAAGCCAATTTGGCTCATTTTTTGAAGATTTCAAGCCAAAATTAACATGGGATAAAAGGAATTAATTCAAAATTTAAAGCCAATTAGACATATCTGAGATTTGACCATTTCAAATATAAGCTAATTAATTGGCTTTAACTGACATGCTCTTATACATGGAGTCTGTATTTCATGGTAAATTCCTCTGACATATCGGTGGAAGTTTTCTAGCAAAGTTGGTGGATTTTTAGCTATTTATTCCTATATTATCATTAATTTTCGGTGGAAAAATGTGTAAAATCACTAAAATGTTGGTGGATCAGCCAAATTACTGGAAATTTATGGTGGATTTTTTCAGCTTTTTCAAAAAGTTAGTGGAATTTTGTGGACCAAATACAGACTAGCCGGGCCAGTTAATAAACTTTTATATAAACCCCAGCCCCAGGTACTAACTACCTTGTGGCTCACTGACTAGTAGCTACCTATTAAAACTTATGTCTATCCATGATAATATTTCAAAAGATAAAAATCAGATACCTATTCCTAATTGGCTTAAAATTATGAATTAATTCCTATGTTCCAACTTCCAATGTTAATTTTTGGCTTTAAATCTTCAAAAAAAGAAAAATGAGCCAAATTGGCTTACAATTTACCAGCCTCTGAAATATGGATGTCCATTCTTGCTATTTTATTTGTGGGTTAATGACAATTATTTTGAGCAAATTAAGAACTTCGGGCCTTCATTGCAAATGTAGATATCAATCTGTATTTGGTGCACAAAATTCCACTGACTTTTTCTAAAAGTTGAAAAAATACACCAACAATTTCCAAAAATTAGGCTGATTTTCTACTAAAAAGTGAAGATTAATGGTTACATAGTTAGGAATACAGAGCAGCAAGAGCTAGAAATCCACCAACTTAGCTAGAATTTTATTTTCAAAGAGGGCAAAATTCCACCGACATGTCGGCGGAATTTACCATAAAATGCAGTCTGGTTCAGGCAGTAGGGACATTTCTCCTAGTTATTCTTGCCTCTGGGTAGTCCTACAATTAGTACGATCATACAATGTTTTTTAGGATAGAATTTATGACAATTTGAGCCTAGCTCAGGCTAGCTTAAGACCATAGTAAAATAGTATATCTCTTTGTTTAATAAACTCTCCATTTGTCTCTCCATTTCTCTTCAAAAATCACCAAATTTCTCTCCAAAATGACCAAATTATCATTAAATCTCCCCAAAATAACATTTTAAATGTAGTGTAGCATTAGAGAAAATTAGATATTTCTCTCCATTTGCAATTGAAGGACTCAAAATATCTAAGTCTGGCACAAACTCGCCATTAAAATGGCGAGTTTGCCTCAGTTTGGACATGCTTTATTACTTGGAGGCTGGAGTCTTAAATCTTGAAGGGACAAGTAGGTAGAGAGTTTATGAGAATTACTATTTTACCTGGAGCTGCAGTTAGTGGAGTAGGTAGGACCTAGTATGAGTGTATGAGTAACCAGTCTGTAAAGTGTGGTAAATCTGTCTCAAAGATTTTCAAATCTGTCTCCAAAATGACCAGACTTTTGCAAAATGTCTCCAATAAAAACACAAATACATGTTAACATTGGAATTGATTAGGAAAATTAATAAATTTTCCCTCAAAATTTGTCTCCAAAGGTCTTCGGGGATATGAATGCGCTTTGCAGACTGGATGACTCAGGATGAGTAGTATCCAATTATCTGTTTCTTGTTTCATTATTAAATATTCATAGTGTAGCTAAATTATATAGGTAGGTTTCTAGGCACTATCTGTAATTTTGTAAAAACAACTTGGTATTATAAATTTAATTTATATACCTAATACAGCTAATATTAATATCTAAGCAGAGTTAAGGCTGTTATTTATAACTCAGAAATTTCAGATATCCTAGCCCATTCTGCATAATGTAGCTTCTTTCAGTGACTTCAGGGTCTCCTGACTTTCAGATATTTTAATTTGATGTGAAGTTGAGCTCATGCTATTAAGCTCAGCTTATCAGCAGATTCCCAGTCAGTTAGCAGAAAATGGGACATTTTTAAGATTTTCTGAAATTCTGTGTGAACAATCTCTAATTTTCTACAATATTTACATGTAGTTTACTGAGAACAGAAGCCTAAATAGAGGATTTATTTTTTGAACACTTTATAGTTCTCTAATGGCCTGTCTTGGCAGATTCCCAGACTGTACGAACTGGTAAACTGTTCTCCAAGAAATCTTTACCTCTTATTTTGCAATTTGTTCTCGACTTAATAATGTAAAATAGTAAAAATACATGTAGCTAAATATAATTAGTATAGGGGGATATGATTATTAATTCATATTAAGGATTGTTGTCACAAGAAATGTTGAGAATGTCCTATATTTTGCAGACTGAGATGTGGGCAGAATCTATCAACTTGTTACCATAATATCTTGGTCTTTTCTCCAGCCTTTGAAGAATAGTTAAGACTGATGGGCATTAGCTAAAATTGATTACTTACTACATAGACCAAGAGTATGATAGCATGGGAATTTTTTAACATTTTCTGTACTTACAATGTTTAATTTTCTTATATTTACATGTGTTTTACAATTTACTGAGAACAGAAAGCAAACTAGAGGATTTCTTGAACACTTTACCAGTTCTTGCAGTGTAGCCAAAGGATTCTAGTTATTATTTACTTTAAGTTTTAACCTAGCTACTTACCTAGTCACTTCTTTGTTTCTTTCACAGTTAAATATAGTTTTTCCCCTTTGAAAATAATATTCCAGCAATGTCGGTGGATTTCTAGCTATTAATTCTTATGCTTACTATTAATGCTTATGTTTATCATTAATTAATGTTTACTATTAATTAAATTGGAAATAAGCTATTGGATTTTTTTTAGCTTTTTGAAAATGCAAGTGGGTTCTTGTGAACCAATTACATACTTGGTTATGTCCAAAAATTTGTTGTTATATTGATAATTCAACATTTAATTTCAAATATTTATTTGTGCTAAAATTTGAACTAATTCATCTAAGCAAATATTGCTTAAAATGATAGTCTGAAAACCACTATCAAAAATTATTTAGGCCAACAAATTAATTTTACAAACTAAATACTCTTTATTATGAAGTTTCCACTAATTTAATTTTATTAAAATATTAAGCTTAGAGTAGCTACACCCTAAAATAAAAATACTTAAGTACAAAAAATAAAACCAACCTAATTGGGAGAATTAACACTCCAAACTATTGATTATTGACTTTTTGAAGTATGTCTGAATCTGTTATTTGTATGTATTAGGTAAATTATTATTTTAATTGTAAAATCTAGATTACAGTGATTAGTTTAATAATGATATTCTTTGTTAAGTAGAACATACCTAACTAGTATGTTGTTGAAGTATTGGCTACTAGAAAATAATCTATGGTGCTGTTTGTCAGTGTCTTGCAAAAAGTTCAAAATACAATAAAATTTGGCTGGTAATAGCTACCAGTCAATAGTGCTCACACCACTGCATAACAGCTTACTTAGGCAAATAGGCAGTATTTGCTCCACAGAAGGAAATATTTAAATTGGGAATGGAGTGTTGAGGCCAGGCCCACTTTTGAAAATTAGGACTTTACTGATGAATTGATTACCTAACTCCGAAGTTTTGCAGATTTCAAATATTAAGATTGAATTGATGCAAATTTAAAAAAAACGAAGTATTTATCCTCCAAAATTCATTTGTTGGTCAGCAGAATTTTTCAAAGTGGGGTTATGGCTTGTAACTTGTAGCCAAAATCTTGATGAGTAATGAGTAAAATTTGAAAATGGGTTTCATTTCTTTCGTGCCACCCAGTATATTACAGATTTTTTTAAATAATTTTTTATTTTGGTGTATCAAATATTGATGAGATATTACATAGCATACTTTATAAGTTTGGGTGAGATAAGAATGATGAGTTTAGGTATCTTAACATGCTTACAGTAAAACCTATATTGTTAGTTAAATAGCCAATTTAATTTGGATAGAACTGGAGTACCAAACTTCGATCCATATTACTAATTGAAGTATAATTAGGAGCAAAATGCTTAATAAGTCCAGTATTTTCATTTTCAAAAATATATATATTTGAAATTGCTAAAGAATTTCTCTCCATCCTAACATTGAAATGAATTTGAAAATCCTCAGCTAAAGAGTTAATTTGTAGATTCATGTACATAATAACAGTCTTACCTATTGAGAGCATCAAGCAAGTAAAGTAGCTACTTTTAATTCCAATTTAATCATTTTTCACTAAATCCTAGCATCGACTAGGGTATTCTACTATTCCATCTCACTCTCCTGCAAACATTGATCTAACATAAGAACCTATTCAGGAAGAAGCTCCATACTTATACCATCCTAAGATATCATTTCGATAATGATGTGTATCTATTTTCAATCTTGTATCTCTGATGGTTAATCATTTATCAGCATACATTTACTAAGAATTAGGGTAATTGCATCGCACTTGTGGGGTAAATAATCGCAGTGATATTATTCCGACGCTAAATTTAATAAGTTATTGTCTATAAATGTGTGATTGGTTTATCTGTCTAAAGATAGTGATTTCATTCAAACTTGCAAATATTTTGCATTGGCTACTGTTATCAAAAAAAGTTGTTTATAAATTTCAACTATGAATTAAAATATTTGGAAAATGTAATAGAAAATATGACTACTAAACAATTATTTAGCTTATATTCATAAACTTGAAACTCCTTTTTTGTTTTTTGGTTATGGCGGCAATGGGCCATAATGATACGATTTTTATTGTAGCTACTTATTGGTAGTCAAGTTATTGGTATAAAAATATTCTGAAAAGCTACTCATTTTTGGCTTAAGAATAGGACAGTTGATAATAAAGGTCAACTTAGAGAACAAAAACTTTGAAACCATATAAAGAAGGAATCTTATGATTATGCAACCTGTTGAAAATATTTTAAATTTTATGTATTGATAATTAAATACAGTAGCTATAATTTATCAATATGCTGTGTGTTGTGTGTCATGAACAGTTAAATTTTCTGATCAGTAATATGATTAACAAAATTTCTAAACAATTGTTCCTTTCAGATAAATCTATCAAGACTTGGGAAAGGACATCTCCTGATACTTCACCCTTGGATAACTTGTAGTGTCATCTTGATTTGCTATGTGAGTAGACTTTTCACTGTATATATATATATGTTGAAGGTAGCTATAGATAATTAAAGTAACATAACTACATAATAATGTGTCTGAAGTTGTCTAATTGATATTAACAATGATTTTTCTCCTAAAAATGTTCAAAAATTGAATATTTTGAATCATTTTTTTTTTAATCTCTTTGAATGAGAATTTTGTGTTTAATATTTGTCAAATGATTGCAGCTAAGTTATCTCACAAATAAATTATGAACATTTTTTTGTAAATCGAGTCAAATCTAATTATCTAACCAATGTCATAAAATGTTATTCTATTGCCAAAGTAGTTCTATTTTGTCATTACAATTAATCTAAATATAGCAAAGAAAGTACTTAATTATCTTTATAAAAGTGAAGATGGAAAACAATATCTAGCTACTGGGAAATGTGTAGCGAGTTTAAAATCGGTAGCTAATTTGATGCGAAAATTAATATTCAGTATAAAGTACAATCCTCTTTTCATCCAAATAATCTAAAAAATATAACATTTTCATTTGAACAACTGATCTGTTTTTTTTTAAATTTTTATTATGCACAACAGCTTGCTGTTCTAAAGTAAACAGTTTAGTGATGAGAAAGAATAAATAAATATAGAAGTAGACTATTATGAACTCGAGCATTTAGCTTATGCTTATCACTATATACTTAGTTGAATATAGCTAGTTAAAAATGTATTTGCATTTACTGTAAATAGAAAAATATTTACATTCAAGCACAGGAAGGTGACTACAAAACCAAGAGCCTTTTGTAGCTTTTTACTCAATACTCACCCTATCTATCTTAAAATGATTTTTATATAACAGAGCAGAACAAATCTATTTTAAAGATTGTATTAGAATTATATCACAAACTTAATCAGTGAATTAATCCCTTGCAATTTTTTTAAAAGATAAAAATTATGCAAGATCACCACAGTTAGGTAACTGTTATCCAAATATTTTTTTCCGAACTGAATTTGCTACTTTTTAATGCATCTAACTTTTTAATTTTATGACCTTTTAATGAATGTATTTTATTTTACAGGTGTGCAACTGTCCCAAGATTGCTCTGATATGCCTTCAAACATCAGTTAAGCCACTGCATACATACATGTGTAGTTTGAGTAGATGCTCCTAATTGTAAGTCATCATCATATTGATCTCATGTAGATGTAATTTAAAGTTAATTGTTTAATGAGATATATATATATGATTAACTAATTCTAAAGCGATTGGTCAAAGATCATGCTTTGGTATCAAATGAGCTTAATAATTAAAATTAGCTGTATTCTCTAATATTGAATGTAAAATTAGAAGTATTTAAAATTTTAAAGTAAGTTCTCAAATTTAAATAAATATGCTATATGCATTAGCTATATCAAAAATACAATAAATATCTATCTAATTTATTGCATTCAAAATAGCTATATAATTGATCAAAAAAATGTTTATAACTAGCTATCGGAATTTTACAACAAATATAGAATCTTAAAAGCACGTTTTTTATTTTTTGTATCATTATTAAATTATCAATATTGCATCCATACTCATTTTTAGGTACCTCTTCAATTGACCCCAGGAGCTCCGTCCTGAAGCTGTCGATGGTTAATGAAAGAAAAAGGGAGATGCCTCGCTTGGGTTCCAAACTGTTTTGGATTTCTATGTTTATCATTTTTTAACGCTACTTTCAGTTTTAGAGAATAGCGCTAGGGTTATGATCTTCAATTACGATGTTAAATTTTTTAGGTAGACTTAGATTAGTATCACATTTTCGTTACCTTTTCCATCCATATGTACAGCCACCGGTGCTTGTGTCCCTTTCAGTCACATTTCTTGGTGTGAAACTTTAATACTTCTATGAAACAAGCTTTTCTCCTTCCAAGTGCATTGTCATTGGACTGGTGATAGGTAACATTGTTAATGGAGCCACTTTATTTTCTGAATGTTTCTCAGAGTCGAAGCAGTCGTTAAATCTTCCTTTTAAAAATATTAAAGCTGATCATTAAATGATGATAAATTTCTAGCTCTGTTAATCTGTCTTTTTCTCCTAAAAAATTAATTATGATCATTTGATTATATTGAGCTGCCAGAGGTTCTATTCTGAAACTGTCTGTGGTGAATGGAAGAGAAGAGGGGTGCCTTCCATTTGGACCCAAACTGTTGACATGTGGTTTATAGATTGTTTTTCATATTTTAACGCTACTTGCAGTTATAGAGGATAGAGCTAGGGTTATGCTCTTCAACTACGAGGTCTTATATTTTGTGTTAGGTAGTCTCGTAGGCTTCATTTACTATCACCTCTTCATTTTCCTCTTAGATTTTGTGTTTGGTAGGATCGTAGGCTTCATTTACTATCACCTCTTCTATCCGTGAGTGCAGTTACCGGTGCTTGTGTCTTTCATCACATTCCTTTGTAAGTGACGGAGGAGCTTTTCTGCATCCATAATCTTTGTAATAACAGTTGTTTGTATCACAGATCATGTAACCACTTTCCTTCTCCACTTATATTTCCAGTCCTTTGTATTTAATTTTCTTTTGACTTTAGTGATATGGCATTTTGTTCCGAAACAGACGTTAAATCCCCTACTAATATAAATTTATTACATTGATTGGTGTCTATTCAGCACTATACTAGTCTAGTTGCTAACAGTTAACTTATGGTATTACTCTTAATTTACATTTTTCATTATTTAAAGTAGCTACATACAGTATTGATAATTAGAAGTACAGCATCAATTATTTAAATCATCTTACCTTCTTGTATTTGGTTCGTAATTGTAAGTATATATTCTATTTTTTTTTCATTTGAAATGTTCTCATGCAAAACTCCATTATTTGTATTATTTTCCTTCATGAAATTCAAAATATATTAATTATAGTTGTGAAATCTTCATCTATATTGTCGATACTAATAAAAGTAATATTTGTATGAATTCCGCCATATTTTTTCTTCTATCATTACATAATATTATAGAACTAAGGTCTATGATCATCATTCTGCAAACCGCATACAATTAGACTCGGTATATTTTTATTATTTAGTTATAATGTTTTTGATACTCTGTGAGCAACAATAGAGTGAATCACTAACCTGACGCTTAGAAAAAAGATTGTACCCCCTCGTTTTGTTTTTAAATTTATGAACAAACAATAAGTTTTCGACTTTTGTTTAATTAAGATATAACTTTTTTCCTAAAGTATATAAACGTTCCTATAATAAGTTTATCTAATTGCATACCTTTACACAAATAATAAATGGTTATAGTATGCCTAGTTGACAATCAAAACAAATGGTGTTCATTCTTTTTCTTCAGACCTAAAATTAGTAAGTGAAGTAAAATAGGTATTGTAGAGTTTTTATTATAAAAATAACAAAAATATGCTATCAAATTCCATGCGGTTTGCAGCAAGATGATGAGAAGCATCAGCTTCATTGATTAAAGCAATATAAAGATTTGCTTGGAGGGAAAGTGTCTGCAGGATGTTATATTCCCAAATCACTGTTTTTGTTATTTACCAATCTGTAGTTTACCCACACCAATCCTAAAATATATACATTACAATTAGTAAAGTTTATTTTTGGAAATGTGAAATTTGTCCACTGTTAAATAATCAATACAAATACAGTTATTTTGCTATCAGTACAGATAATTTGTGAGTGTTATTGTTTTGAAGTTATTTGTAAATTACTAAAGCAAATGACTAGATTGGAACCGACTACTATAGATTAAAAAATATATTTATGTTCACTACCATCATTCTACTAAACATTTAATTCAACTAACCTCTTCTGATATTGTGTGATTGAAAGTATAATGCAATGTTAACAATTATTTAAATATATTATTTTATTAAAAACAAGATAATTAAAGACTTGCATATTGAGCAACAGAGAATGAAAATGTAATTTAAAGTTTAGTCAAATAAAGATGTTAAGAAGTGCTTATAAATTAATTAGCAGCTTAAAGATACAGCTTTCGTGAAATCGAAATTAAAATGATCTGCTATAATTTACTACATCATGTCTACTTAAATTACGTGATTTATATTATTCTTCATCACCTAAGTGATTTGAAGTAATTATTGCAGGCCTCTAAAAATTATTGTTTTTATAGTACAATATATCTACCGCTATTATATTATAAAAATTGGAAACATATTACATTCCATATAAATAGAAGAGTCTAATAATGAACCTAATAAGAACAAGGTTCATACTTGAGTCTACCCTCGCTCCGTTTTCTATGCAATGAGATGCGGTTAAGAGACTCTTGTTTGCCGCTAACTTCAACCGTTTTACGTGAGTGTTAAGCGCTTAGCACATCAAGATTGTAACCGTTTTCACTGGTGCTAAGCGCTTAAGAGACTTTACCTTGAGCAACCCGATTTTTGCGGTTAAGAGACTTTGGCTTGTGGCCCTTCATATGAGAAGTGAACTGCCTGCCATTATCTGTGGTTATCTTCTGTGGAAAACCAAATTTGAATATATGATGAGTAAAAAGCTTGTTTAAGCTCTCTTCAGTAGTGAGAGTTTTAACAGGAATGGCAGTAGCATATCTAGTTGCAATATCAATTACTGTTAGCAAATAAGTATTACCATTATGGCTAGTATCAAAATGAGTAACAAAGTCTAAAGCTATATGAGAAAAAGGTTCATCATTTAATTCAGTTACTCCACCAGGCACAGGTTTATGATGTCGATCAGTGGTATCTTTTTGACACACAGCGCATTTATTTACATAATTTTGAACAGTTTCAAAGAGATTTTCAAAATAGAATTTTTTAGAAATTTGACTAGCAACATAATTATAGCTGTTATGACCACTGTTATCATGATAATAGTTCAAAAGTAAGGAAATTAATTGTTTTGGAATGAAAATAGCAAAAGAATTAGGACCTGTGTCATTGACTTTGTAAATGAAATCATTTTTAACAATCAATTTAACATTAGGAGAAAGATGATAATAATTGTTCTCATCAGTACTTAACATAACCTGTCTACAAAATGGATCTACACTTTGAGCACTTTTAAGTAATTCAAATGTAACTATTTTAGGTAGTTCATTCATCTGTCCACCATTGCTTATCTCATTGTGGTTGAGGTGATGATCTCCATCTGCTTCCTCACAGAGTTTTTCTTCAGAGTTCGGCATCTCATCAGCAGATGAAATTGGGTTGGAGTCAGATTCCTCAGATCTGGATTCCTCGTCAGATGTTGTTGAAGGCTGATCCTTTGACCTCTCATCTGGTGCTGGCTCCTCAGAAGGCATTTGGTTTATTGGTGTGACAGTGGCTGTTTGTATGTCCAACAGAATGGATTTGAATTTTGAGTCTTTGATTATTGGAAGGATTGCATCATAACTGAGATCCGGGACAACCACTCCTTCCAAGACTCCTTCATAGATTGTAGTTTTAACAGGAAGGGAAATCACATCAAATATTCCGATTGATATGTATTTTGACATGCATGTAAGACTTGTAGTTTTTGAAGACTTTGCATCTTTAACAAGTCTAGGATGAAATGCTGGTATGTTTACACCTGTATCCCATAGGATGTTGGAGCATTGCACTTCATTTATCACACCAGATAATGTTACTTCAACAGCTTGTGAAGCAGTTTTCTTAGATATGTTATTGTTAGAAGCTTTTTCTTTTTTGATTTCTCTCTTCTTCTCAGGGTACTTGGAGAAGCAGTCTTCTTCTATGTGACCTCGTTTTTTACAAAATACACAAACAGGAACTTCACTTGTAGATTTTTCTTGATTTGTAGGACTGTGAGAAGTGGAAGCTTTATGAAAATTGGATTCATTAAAGGTTTTAGGCTTGAAATCACACAAGTAGGATCCGACAGTTTTGTGTCGACTGCTAACAAATCGTTGTAGTGAAACAGGTATTTCTTTGACATCTTGGGCTCTGCATTCATTGGCAATTTGTTGTCTAACAGATTTTGGGAAAGACTTTAGTATGAAGATCCATGACATGATATCCAACTGATCAATATCAGGGAACATATCAAAACATTTAGAAATCTGATATTTGGACTTTGCAAATATTTGTTCGATATTTTCATCTTGCTTGAAAGAAAGATTAGCAGTTTTATGCAATATGTCTACTGGAGTACATTTAGCTTTCACTAATGCTCTTTGTTTATAAACAGAATATTGTTCTTCATAAGATTTTTCTTTTTCATAAGGTAAATAAAAATGTGTTGGTAACAGCATATCTAATATATTGATGGTATTCTCATAGGAAATACTTTCAACATCAATTTTACGTTCCAACCGCTCAAAAAATTCAGCCATATTCTCATTTTTGGAATCAAATGGTCTGCAGGTGTCTACAAAATTTTTAACTATTCTTGTAGAATTAGAAGCTTGAGAGTTGTTTCTTTCATCATTAGAAACAGACATGAATTTTTATTTCTTCAATAATTCATTAGTTTTAGTTTGTAGGTAGCTATCACGTAGCTCCTTTTCATTTTCAGCAGGAAATATAATCTGAGCATCACGTTTGGCTTCATCATACTCACTTCTAAACTGAGTGTGACGCTCTTGGTCACCCATGATTGGTTTTGTCACTGATAGTACCGAGCTAAATGAGTAATAAGAATCAGTATCACTATCAATGTTCTGTACTGTTTCAAAACCACTCCGTAATCTTGGCATCAGATGGTTTGAAGTTAAATAATTAACTAATATAAGTACCTAAACACCAGAAGGTTACTTATGTTGATGATAGTACATAGAAATGCGCAGCAGTTTACCGGTTGCGTCACGTGTGCTGTCAAAATGGCGGCTGTTGCTATGCGCAACAAGTTAGGATTTACAGAGTTCCCGGTCTTAGCACTAAGTTACTAGAGAAACGAAAACACAATTCACTTCACTATAAAAAATAATCACAGTGATTTTCTTATCATTGTGAAATGAAATCACTTTATCAATTATCACGTCACTTGAAATTACACTGAAATGCAACGGCTCAAGAACACTGGCAAGGTCGCCATATTGCCTTGTTTATTACGTAGATTATAAACTTTGTAAAGGGTTTATATCTGAGCAATATTATTTGTTATTTAGCGCTAGGTTCTTTAATAGAGTGTTGTTGCATTCAGTGGGTAATAATGACACTGTATTGATACTAATAAAGAGTTTATTCCAATGGAAAGGTTTAGAACAAGAGTACACAGACGAGAGTGGAGGCAAAGACACAACCTCACTCCGTGATTAACTAACTGGAACTGAAATGTAAACAATACACGAGCGAGGCTAGGTTTGTTAGGCGGAAGGAAGTAAGTAATTATATTTGGTTAAAGTTCTTATTTGAAACTGTTTATTATTATAATTAATTAAATATGTTAGAAGAAATAATATTTTGATTTAATGAATTGTTTTTATTTAATTTGATATATTTTGTTAATTAATATTTAGCTTATAATTTATATATTTATTGAAATTTAATTATTATTCATAACTTCACTACAATCTCAATTCACTAAAGACAGATCTAAATTCGTGTGACTGTTGTAGCAATATTTTAGTCTCCCAGGATTTGAGTTTGCATCTCTTTATATCCTTTAAAGAATATAAAGATGATGAAAACTCGTCCTAGGGACTGAAATATTGCTCCAGTTTGTTCATTGAAGTCATCAAGACTTACGAACAATTCTTTATTTATTATTTTCATTTCTATTCTCACTTGAATAACTTTTCATCTATCTTGCATGATGCTATACTTGAAAATGTCCCGCATCCTCAATATTGCTCTCGTGATATTTTGGAGTATAGCATCAAATTCTTCATCAAATGCAGAATCTTCAACACTGTCAAATATTTAAATAGGAAATTCTCAAATAAAACTGAGTCGGATAAAATAAAAAAAATTCTGCACACGTAAAATTGAAAGAAGTCCTATTGTCTACAAGAGTTCTATCATTTGCGAATCATTTATTTATTTAATTCTGTTTGCAGTTTCTGAGAATAGCAATTTTTTTGTTAGATAGACTTGTAGGCTTCATTATTGTTACTCTTCATTTTTCTCTTCCATCAGTTATTGCACTCACTGTTGCTTGTGTACCTTTTCGTCACATTCCTTGGTAGGGGACTGAATTCATGAAGTAGCTTTTCTGTGCCCATTAGTTTTGTCACTAATTTGTGGTAATTGTGTCAGTTAGTATTTAAGAATAAATTTTCTTTTCAGCAACATGTTACTTTATTAATAGTTCTAATTTATTGTTTATTTTTATAGGATTTTCATCTTTTTTCTGTCTAATTCTATTTACCTATTGCGATGTTTAGATACACGAGATTTGTAAGTCTCCATTCCATGTGTGCCTAATAATTCGTTTTCACGCTCTGTGTCAAGTTTATTTTATTTTGGTGATAATCCATCATTTTCATTTACTGAATTTGTAATATTTATTAAAAACAATTTTTTTGTTTTTTAAATTTATTTAGGTAATTATTCAGAGTAGCTTTAATGCATTTTACTATAGGCATCAGTTGATGTGGTCTATAGTTTCGGAAAAAAATTGTTTTCTAGATACATCACTAAAATTTATGATTGTAACAATATGTATTCACGAAACTAACGAATAATACTTATAGCTACCGCTGGTGTAAAACTATTAAATATAGTTATATTAATAAAATTATATAGTACTTCGACTGTCTCTTTTAATAACCTTCCTCACTCACGTTTTTGTGTTTAACAAACATCAAATAATGACACTTAGTGTCTAAAGCTAATTTTATTATGTTCTTTAAACTTATACTTGGTATATATATCTAATTACCTGGATCTCTGGTGGTAATTCCAATATGAAATAATAACTCCTAAATATATATGTATACAGATTAAACTAATATATTATTACCCTATTTTGGCAATCTTAGGTCTCATTAGTATTATAGTTGACCTAATCAGTGTCCAGTTACGTTAAAGTTTAGTTTAGTCTCCCAACGAAAAGAAAATATATATAGAAAACGATTTATAGTTTAAGTTAGTATCCCCTAATAACTTCATTTCTGTGACATCACGCACCTACCGTCTCTGATTGGTTCTCATTTTCCCGCGCTCTCTCTCTTGCCAAATTATTGTGCAGTGGTGTCCACGCAGCATTGGAACATCTTCTACTTTACTGGTCTGTGGCCTGGCTGAGGGCTCAGTCAGTCCATTGATGCACCAGGGGGAGGTTGTTAACATCGAAGCTCCTGCAAAATGGATGGCAACGAGTAGAGCTGCTGTTGAACAGCTAATTAATCTACATAGGACTCACGAATGCCTTAGGAAATCATAAAGTAAAGCATATAAAAAATAGAAATTTAAGATAGAGAGCAATAATGACATTGAACAAAATTTATTATTATCCCAACCTATAACAAAGAGCATTGTGTTTTTATATATGTATAAATCCATAACACTCAAAAATTTAATTTTATAAAATTCAAAATTTTCGGAAAACTCAAAATTTCCCAAAAACTCAAAATTTCCCAAAAACTCAAAATTTCCCAAAAACTCAAAATTTCCCAAAAACTCAAAATTTCCCAAAAACTCAAAATTTCCCAAAAACTAAAAATTTCCCAAAAACTCAAAATTTCCCAAAAACTCAAAATTTCCCAAAAACTCAAAATTTCCCAAAAACTCAAAATTTCCCAAAAACTCAAAATTTCCCAAAAACTCAAAATTTCCCAAAAACTCAAAATTTCCCAAAAACTCAAAATTTCCCAAAAACTCAAAATTTCCCAAAAACTCAAAATTTCCCCAAAACTCAAAATTTCCCCAAAACTCAAAATTTCCCCAAAACTCAAAATTTCCCCAAAACTCAAAATTTCCCAAAAACTAAAATTTCCCAAAAACTCAAAATTTCCCAAAAACTCAAAATTTTCAAAAAACTTAAAATTTTCAAAAAACTCAAAATTTTCAAAAAACTCAAAATTCCTCAAAAACTCAAAATTCCCCAAAAACTCAAAATTCCCAAAAAACTTCAAGTTCCCCAAAAACTCAAAATTCCCCAAAAACTCAAAATTCCCCAAAAACTCAAAATTTTCTGAATAGTTAGGTACTGAAGATTTTCCGAAAACTCAATATTTTCCGAAAACTGAAAATTCATAGAATTAAAATTCAATTTCCATAAAAAATAGTTATTTTCAACAGGATAGTACTCTAGTTATTAATATTAGGTAGAGATGGAGAAGATGTAAAAACTGAAATTCAAACTATACGGAACTTCCACCGTAATAAAGTCAACGAATCGAAAAAATCTGATAAAGTTTATGAAACAGATGAGATTTATGTACCATAGCTTTTGTGCTATAAATTATTTCATGTTGTTACACTAGGGGCCCTGCCGCTTTGCCCAGTGTAACAAGATTTCTCGCCATCGAATCTGAATACCAACTAAGAACTCTCGCACCGTCTCAATCTGCCCGCCAAACGCTTTTCAAATGTGAACAGTCAAGACTCTTTTTGAGCGTGCACTTGTCTGTTGCCCGTGGATGTGAGCTTCCAATGTGAGTGTCAATGTAAACGGTGCTTAAGAGAAAAAAATAGCCACTTAAATAAACGTTGCTTTTAACAAGAATAAATTTTAATATTTACTAATTTTTAATATTTACTAATTTTTAATATTTATTTAATTTTCAATATTTATTTAATTTTTAACTCAATTTTTAATATACAATAGTTTAACTTTCTTTTAGAAGCTGAAAGATTTCAAAGTTATGTAGGTTATTCTTAAATTTGGGATCTAGTGGCTTTAAAATTCATATGCAAAAATTTTACCTAATGGGCCACAAAATTCTGTTGCCCCTACACATCGAACTCACTGTGTTAATGGCCATCATGCTATTATCCAGCTGCCTTAACCACCATCTAGGCTGCTCAGTGCGGCCCGCTCATCACTCGGGGCGTCTTTAGTCCATCATTTCAATTAATAGTGGTTTCCAAGAAAGTAATGTTTGCGTATGTCCAGTGTAGATCGCCGTTCTCGGTTCAGCATCAGTTAGCTGCCGGAAATGCATCCAGTGACCCTAATGTTAGCTGCATCGGAGTGGCAGTACTATCTGTAAAAACCCTGGAGAGACTTCACGACACCAGTAGACACTGGAAAGCACTGAGAGACACTGGAGAAGACTGCTTAATTAATTGTTTTCGTTCTCACAGTTAGATAAAGATGTTCCAACACTGTGAGAACGAAGTCAGAGTACAATACAGAACTTTGTGGGGACATTCTTTTAAATAAATTTATATCTAATAATAAATATCTAATATCTATTTTTAATTAAAAAAATGGAAATGCATATTTCTATACAATCCTATGTATCTGGTTTATAAATTAACTTACTATGAAAGTTGGTGCTAAAAAATTTAAATTTAGGTGCGAGTTAAATCAAATGAGTAAATGGCAACTTATGCTTTCCTCAAAGCCAATTAATCGGTTGACACTTTACAGTTAAAATCTAGTTTCAAGTGTGTTACGTGTTGAATGTGAACGCTCCTCAATACCATTTTAGTTATTGTGCAAACAATAGCGTTATATGAACTAAATATTATTATCGCTGCCGATCGATCATTAATTATTAATTAATTCCATTAATACATAGATATATGTCTGCCTAAATAATCTAAAATTTTGTAGATTGATAGGCTGGCAGCTAGGTAGATATTTGAAGAGCTGATTATCAGTATATAACTTTTTATAATAATAAATATTGATTAGTGCCTGATATCCAAACCAATTTTTCTACATTATTATTTGTTAACTTATTTAAGCATCATACCTACCTAGCTTTTTTTCAGTTTCAATACCTTCTACATAGGCTAGGCAGTTACTGAGCTGTCCTCAGATAGGGTAAGTTCCAAATTATCAGGGGATTTAAAATTTTCGGTCAAGTATGAAATATAGTATACTGTATATAGCTACCTAATAGCTAATTAAAATAAAAGTTGATTAATTATTTTATATAGTTTTTCTAATGCGACCGAAAATGTGGAACCGTCTGATATTTCGGAACTTATCCTAGAATCTTAAGTAAAGTGTTCTTATAATCTACAGGGTGGGGCGTAAGTTTGGAAGCAATTTTTCAAACATTAATATAATTCTTAAAAATAAGTTCCTAAGTAGGTGATAGGGTTTGAACTATAGTAGAGACACTACATTATGACGTGGCAGTGTTATTTTTTACAAAAATTTAGTCAATTCAAAAATGTCAGACAAAAGAGAAGCCATTATTGCTCTACACCGTGCCGGGAAGTCAGATTCCGTCATTTCAAAGACTCTCTCAATAGCGAGATCGACTGTTTGGAAGTGTGTGAAGCGTTTTAATGAGAGAGGAGACTTGACTGATCGTCCAAGAAGTGGTAGACCACGCTCACAATTAACGCACCAAACAACTGATAAAATGTGCCCGAGAGAAGATCAGGAGGAACTCGAAAAGGTCAATACGATTGTTAGCCAAAACAGCTAATGTGAGTCCCAGAACAATGAGAAGAGTTGTCAAAGAAGACCTAAAGATGTCCTCTTTCACCCTCCAAAAGAGACAGACTCTGTCAGAAGCTGTATAGAAAAAGAGATTGGAGAGAAGCAAAGCACTTCTGAGAGAATTGAAGTCTGGCACGGCTGGTGAAATTGTTTGGTCTGACGAAAAAATTTTCACAGTGGAAATGGCTCACAACCGGAGGAATGACAGAATAATTGGTAAAAGTGCAAAAGACATCCCATACAACCAAAAAACTGTCCACAGAACCATGAAACCTTCTTCAGTAATGGTCTGGGCCGCCGTTTCAGAAACTTGGAGATCTCCTTTAATTTTTGTGGAACAAGGCGCCAAAATCAATGCTAAATGTTATATTGAGAATATTTTGACGCCAATGTTGGAGTCGGCTAAGGATCACTTCGGTAATGACACTCTATGGACATTTCAGCAAGACAAATGTCACTCAAAACTGGTGCCATGACCATCTTCCACGGTTTTGGTCCAAAGAAATGTGGCCTCCCTGCTCCCCAGATGTCAATCCTATGGACTTTTCGGTATGGTCCATTCTTGAATCAAAGGCCTGAGGTAAATTTCATCGCAGTGTGGATGATTTAAAGCGTTCGCTCCAGAGATCTTGGAAGGAAATTTCACAAGAACAGTTGCGTGCCGCAGTAGGAGTTCGGAGGAGATTTGAGGCTGCTATTAAAAACAAGGGGGGACATTTTGATTAAATTTATGATTTTTGAACTCTTAAAACCATTATGTAATAATACATAACTGTAAATTATTGAATATATTTTTCGTTGGATTATAATATGCACTTTCATTTGCTTCCAAACTTACGCCCCACCCTGTATATATTTTAAAACTAGTTAGTCTACCTATAGGTAGAGTTACACAGGTAAATTCAGTTCTTTAATTTCTGAATTAAGACCGTATTAAGAGAGTCTCAAAATCATTCTGAAATTAGTTTAGCTATATATTGAATTGCTGAATATCATAATAAGCTCAATTTATGATAGGTTCTATTTATTTCTCGAGTGCCTTGAAGCCATGATGGTTATTAAGGTTTCTGAGATAAAAGGCCGCAGTTAGTAAAAGTGCCCTATTTTACCTATACCTGAGCCTTTTTGATATATTATACTTTTTTGGTATTTAATTAAAGTCTAAATTAAGAGTGTATAATGAACAAAATTATGAGGATTAGCCAGGAGAATCCAATGCATTTATTAGAACTAATTTTATACTGCATCTGTAGATTTATAATTAGTTTAACATTATATATAAATAATTTACCTATATGAAACAATTCCAAGTTAATAATTCTCTTCATTTCTTTATTAATATGGTTTTCTATATTTTCTTAATCTACTTTCAGATCTTTATGTAGAATTGATGAAGTAGATCAACGTCATCAACTATCGGAGTCCTCTTCAATTCCTTTGAATGGTTCAGGAACAATGATGCTAGGTCAAAGTAGGTATTTGAAAATATTAGATGATTTTTAAATGTGTATTTGCAATATGATTAGTTCTTTCTGTTTCATATGCTTTTAGGGATTCCAGATATGAAAAGAATATCGAAGCTGTCGCTATCTCATCACAAAAGGGAAAAGAGTAGGTGATGTAATTGATAATGTATATAAACGATACTATAAATTTCTATTATATATATATTAATATACGAATCTCTTATTTCAGGAATTGGCAACCTATAGTCGTGAAAGACAGTGACGAGAATTTAAATTGTATTCTTAATAATAAATCTAAAACTTAAATGTTTACATTTCGTTTTCAATTTGACCTTGGTAATTCTTTTAGCATATTTCTACATCAGTGCCTATGAGTATGATGAATTGCACTAAAATATGGTTTAGAAGATAAAGGCTTCATTATTATTCATAAAGTTTTAGTATAGTTGCAGCATATCAAAGATTTATTCTATTAACTTTTGTAATCTAGCCTGGCTAATTAATTCATCTAGCCTACCTATTTATCACTACGTAAAGTTATTTACGTCATCTAACTACTTATTTATAAACTAAACTGACCTGATTGATTTACAACTAATAGCCATATATCAATTCATAGGATCGGAAACATTTCAAAAAGCAAGGATAGGTCAAGGTGATCAATTATTTTTTAAAATCAAAATATTATGCATATCACAGAAAAAAAAGTAGAAAATAAATGAACATGTTAGATTTGGTCCTAGAAAATATATAGTCTAATCTAATTGATACCAGGACCTAACTCGAGATTATAATTTGATAGAGTGAATATAGTGACTGAAAAAGTCATGTAAAAAGTCTGGCTACTGCTAACTGGACCGATATTTCAACCTACACTAATAGTTGATTTACGTTTACTTAGTTTACTAGTAGTTGATATAACCAACACGAGGTGTTGATATAACCAACACGAGTAGTTGATATAACCGACACGAGTAGTTTATATAACCAACACGAGTAGTTGATATAACATACACGACTAGTTGATATAACCTACACGAGTAGTTGATAAAACCTACACGAATAGTTGATAAAACCTACACGAATAGTTGATATAGCATACACGAGTAGTTGATATAACCTACACGAATAGTTGATATAACCTTGTTCTGTAGTTGTTTCAACCATTGCATTTATTTGATTCAACCATCACGAGTAGTTTTGACTATCACAGATAGTTGTTGTGACCATCGGGAATTAAAAATAATCAACTCACATATGTGTTGTTTTAACCAACGACAATTTAACTCATTTTAAATAGTACCTGCAACTCACCACGTAGGTAGGAGCACAGATAAACCATAAAATTTAGTCAAAACAAATCAAATATGATTTGATTCAACTAATCCTTTCTCTGTGCGTATTTGCACAAATGCAGTGCTAGTAAGCAATTTTATTGAAGAGTAATCAGTACACCTGCAAAAAAAATCTGGTGTATAACAGACGGCAATTACTCATTTGAAACATGTTTAAACCATTCATACTTTCTGAAAATGAGAATGAATACCATATCTTTTTATGTGGTTTTACATACATGGTAAAATTGTAAATTACGTCCGATTAAATTATGTTCTTGTTAGGATATTTCACATTTTGCTATGAATGGAAAACATATGGTAAACACCTGTTATATGTATGGCAATTAATATGTTGATATAATGTTGTCAATTGAACTTGTATACAATTTCTAATTAATATGGTTTGAAAATGGCATAGCCACATGCAAATAATGGGATTTATTATTAAGGTTATATTGATTTCATGTATGTTAAACTAATTTATTCTGTATTGCTACGTTATAAACACTAAGCCAAACGGTAACCATATTGCTTTGGTTGCAGTTTATATACAATACTAATATATTCAAAGATTTATTGATTATTCAAAGATTTATGAAATCATCAATTAAACACATTTCATATTATATTCTATCACCCAAAACAATATCACATTTTTGGACAAACCGAATTAATATAAAACAATTGGCAGATCATATGAATACCTCTGAATAGATTTATTACCCATGTTAAAGTTCTTTATGTTCAAGTGACGAGAAAGAAGTATATGTTATAATTATTTTGAATGAACTTAACTATTATTACCACAGTATATTGGTACATTTTGTACCTACAAAACTATAGATAGATAATTGTTTATCACAATTACTTTATATTTTTTATAACAATATTAACATTTCTGTATAGATGTTCTTAATAATTTCCCATTATATTCTATAGTAACAATTCAGTTAACAATTCCATTCCTTAAAATTTGAATTTTTTTTCTAAATCACTTTTATATCAATTTCTTCCACCTTCTTTTTTAGTATAATGATCGTTAACATGGTAGAAGGGGACACTGGAGCAAATGAAACCAATTCCCATCACAATGCCTTTGATCACTGATCTATCTGCAAAGATGTGGAGACACAATTTGATCAATGATCTAAATAATTATATGAAGTTCATTTCTCACAAAACATTGAATTGATTTTATGCTGATTGAAGTTTTTTCACTTATTATTTTGTTAATAACTATATTTTGTCATCAAAACTAATATGAACTATTTCATCTCAGATGAACGCAATATGAAAAAATTATCCTATACACATATAAAATCTTAAATTTTATAAAAATAATATATTGAGTTGTACATTAGGGTGGCCCAAATAATAACGTTTTGGATATTACTTATGGAATAGTGATATAAAGTTGATGTAACAAGTAAAGGTAAGTGTACTTGAATTTGGATAAATTGTGACATGATTAACAGTCGCCCCAAAGCGATTCAAATATCAGAAAAGTAAGATTTTTGATAATTTTTACTACATTTTAGCAAAAAACTCATAAGCTCAGATTTATTATCATATAGAATAGGAAGATAGCTTTAGAAGAGCTTATTTTGGTGTTTGTACCGGAAATTAAGACCGGTACGATAATGTTCACAGTTTCCCCCACCCCTCTAAATTGTTCGAATTTAGGCTCCGCTGGAGACTGTAGTCAGTCTAGTGCTCCACACTCAGGGATTTCTGGTGCTCAATGAAGAACATAAAAAGGAAATTTATATGCAAGAAATTGAGAAAAACATTAATTTCTGATTAATAAATTAAAATTTTAATATTTGGGACACTTGGTAACTAAAAGTAAATTCGAAATTTGTGCAATACGAAAATATTGATGAATGCGTTTATAAAATGAAATCAATACAATTCGCAAAATCACTTTTGAGAATTGAATTATTTCTATCTACCCAATTGAAAATAGGAGCAAGTTTGAGGCAGCAGTTAAGCCGATCGGTGTAGTTATACGGCAGCCAAACTGACCGCTTGGGGAACTAATTCTACTCTGGTGTAACTGTTCAGAACTACTAGGAAGACCGTGGTGTCAAGAGAGTAGTTATGCGCAGTTACACTGAAGTAGAATTATCATAACTATTCCATATGAAGATTCTGAAGTTTGCCCGGAACCCCAAATATTTGGCCCACTCTATTGTACATTGAATTGCACCAAATTTCTTTAACAAAGTTCACCAATACCGAGTGTTCTCAATGCCTCCTTATGATCTCAGTTGTGAGTTCCTTAAGGAATTTTCTCATCTAAAATAAGTATTATATTTTTCTTGTTTTGTGATGAAAAATATTGTGTTTAAAAAAAAATAAAAAAAATAAAGGAACAATTGCTTTGATTCTTTTCGCATACATCTCTTTATACAAAAATGTATATGTAATTTTGACAGGAAGGCTTTATCACACTATACGATAAAAGAAATAAATGACTATTTCACGACAGCAATGTTGATATATACCTTATCATTAGATATTGTATCTAATTTATTAGTGAATATTAGTTTACAGAATAAGAATCATTAATATATATCTGATAATAATTGAAGGAATATATGGCCAAAAGCCATTATATTTCCTTGTGTTTGTGGTTGATAGGCCCTTTACCGAATATACATATAACTGTGGAAAACTCTCAACAGTTATATAAATCCTCTCCCTATTTACCTTCTTTTTATCAAACGGAGAATTCCGTTTGAGAAAATGTGCGTATACTTTATTTCAAATAATAACTAACACTTATTTATCAATCATTCAATGAATCTCATAATTAATTCAACAGCCTTCTAATTGAAGGATGATGAAACCTATTTGCTAAACTTCTAATGTCATTGGAAGGGATGAGATCATTAAAATGTAACTAAAATATGAGGGTCCTACTATAATAAATGCTCTATTTAGAAATTAGATCAAAAATAATCTTATATTTGGTGAATTTTTATTAATTAAAGGAAATACATTTTTCAAATTTTTCAGCGATTATTGGTCAAAAATAGTAGAAAATACAAAAAAAGTTATTGAGCTAAAATCATTGTTAAATATGTTTAAAATATGCATAAGGGAGATCAATAATATATTGATTTAAAATGTAAATTATAATCACATATTGTTTATTGAATTAATTATGTTCTGAGAATAGGTTATGTATGAAAGTATGAAATATATTTGAAAAAAAATGAACTTCAAGAATAAGTACTACTCAATCCTACTAACCTAGTCCTCGAAAGTTAACTCTCAGGTTCGGGAAAATATCGAAAAGTCGATTCATTAATATTTCATAAGAGTTTTAGTGAAAATTGGATATCTCACTTAAACTTCTAATGAATCAATTGTAAGATATTTTCCTTCATTAAAAGCTTTTTTTTTTTTCACATCAATAGATAAGCACAGCACAACAAGCAAAGATTAAAAACATTATATTTTTTTTAGGTTGAGCGATATATAGCAGCTCTGTATGGATGGTGGGAACGCGCAGAATTCTGGCACAAGATTGTATCGCGTCATAGACCCTTATGTTCTCAGAATAACTGATTCTAAACTTATTATTAAAAAAAAGTTGACATTTACTTTTCTTCGAAAACTTCAAACCATTATTTGACAATTCGATAGGACACATCGAATCAACTTCTCCACTGGAAATTTCTCGGGTATTAAAATACAAATAAAGTATTTCACAGTTTTTATCTCCTTTTTTGCAAAAATCCTTATTATCAAGTAGGATTCTTGCAATAATCACAAAAATATTAAGCAGTGAATATTTAGATAAATTATATTGACGGCAATAAGACTTTGGTTAGATAATAGTGAGTTAACGATATAGGTATATTATATATATTTAAGGGGATCGTTCAGTGTTTATTTTTCCGCAATCCTTACTTTCCTCAGTAAATGGGATCATTTATTGTTTTTTTTGTAATTTTTACTGTATTTCCTCAGTAAATGGGATCATTTAGTATTTTTTTGCAATTTTTAATGCAGTTAGTTCCCCAGTAAACATTCTGAAGAAAACCAACGAAAAGTTTCATTTTGGTGTGACAAATGTGAGTCAGTGTGGGGGGATTGATTAATGGAGGGGGGAGGGGGTGAAATATAGGGTGTGCCGTTGGAGTTCACGAATAATGGTGAGCGGAAAACTCGCCGCCGGACAATTCGGCACATGACTATTCGCCGGGGACAGTTCACCGTGAGTAGCAACTCGATGCTAAGACAATTCGCTGCTAAGACAATTTGCCGCTAAGACAATTCACCGCCAAAACAACTCGCCGTAATATATTTCTTTTATTGTCGTATACACACACCATTTATACATAAAAATATTATAAATATGAACTGCATGTTGTAAATTAATTATCAAATTTTCTTGGCCAAAATCAAGAATGGTTTCTTTTTCAAAATTTCAAAATGGTTTCTTTTCCATTTCAACAATTAAATGAAATGTTTTTTTTTTTGAATAAAAATATAATCTAGACTATTATAAACACAGTGAGTGTTGTAAATTAACAATAAATTTTTTTTAATAAATTCAAAATGGTTTCTTTTCCATTTCAACAATTAAATGAAATGTTTTTTTTTTTTTTAATAAAAATATAATCTAGACTATTATAAACACAGTGAGTGTTGTAAATTAACAATAAATTTTTTTTCGTTTTATTTAAAAGTATTTTGCTAAAAAAATTTGCTATTGGAAAGAAAGCAAGTTCAGGTGTCTTCGTAATACGTATAATGACCAGTAAAAGTTACTTTTGCTTAATAGTAAAAACTAGTACTATAGTACATTAGTGCAAATCAAAGATTCTTTAACCACGAGGTCTTAGATTTTTGTGTTAGGTAGACTAATCACATTAACAAACACCTCTTCATTTTTCTCTTCTTTTCTTGGATGCAGACTTCGGTGCTTTTGTCTCTTTTCATCCCTTTCCTTGGTATTTGACTGCATTTACGGTGTAGCTATCCTCCATCCATGAGCATTGTCACTGACTGGTAGTTAGTACCTTTTGTCATGGAGCGAGTTTGCTTTCCGACTTTCATTTTGGCGTCAACTTCAAGGCCTTTCGTTTGGAGGCAGACGTTAAACATTACTAAATTTTAAATTAATAGCTCATATATTTTCACGGCTTGAAATATTCTCACAGAGAAATTACAACAACAAAAGAAAATATATAAATTGAAATAATGAAATCTGTTTTTAACGTATAAAAAAGTATTTCTGCAAAAAATATAATACTTTTCAATATATCTAAAATGTAAATAATGTATAACGTAAATCACGAGACGAGTTGTCTTGGCGGCGAGTAGTCCTAGCGGCGAGTTGCCTGCGAATTGTCACGTACGGCGAATTGTCCAGTGGCGAGTGGTACTGAACCACGGAAAACTGCCCTAATTTTTTTTTTAATATTTTGCTCACATCATTTTTACATCCATTCGTAACTTTTCTGCACTATTATGATTTGGAACAAAAAAAAGTTTAAGATCGCTCCACCCTATTGTATACATGATATTTATTGATAAAAGTTATGCTGCGAACACAGAAATCAAATATTCAGCCTTTAATACAGCTAAATTTACGAGATCAATCACGATGGTCCATTATTAAAGTTTTCATCATCACCATTTAACTGATAGCTTCCAGCATTAGGCTACTTTGCATAATTCTAAGATGAAGAAGATACTGCTGGAGAAATAATTCGAGAGGAAGCAATATTGGTTTATGAGATGACGAAGGTTATTTCTACCTTCTTTATCGAAATTGTACTTCCTTTCAAACTCATTCCCAAACCTGTTTAGGGAAAAGTTTTGCTCATCTGTCAAAAGAATTTGATGAAATTATACTCATTTGTTCGCCCTATATTGTGTATTGTAAACTTTACAATGTACAATATTATAAATGTATAATCATGAAAGATTAAATTCATCAATAAACATTAGAATTTTATACTTTCATATTCTAACAACTAAAACATTACATTCATGTACTTAAACTATTAATTTTCAATAAATATTATGGTGAGAGCACAAAAATAGTCAAAGTAAATGAATATTACATCACTGCAGTGTTTTAATTTTGATAGTTTAATACTTATTCCTTCATTTTCTATGAATTTGCAAATTTATCTTTCACTTATACTTAAGGAAAATAATTCACACTTTCCATGCACAGTACATATTTCACTAGATTGAAACATCTAATGAGCTTAAGCAGTTTTACCAAATCAAAACACATTTGGTGAAATATCAAAATATGATTTGTAATATATTAGCCTTAAAACAGAACTGTGTATTGCTATAGTTTAGACTATATATGATAACATTTCAACTCCAAATCCAATACTCTAAATACAATATTCCAGTCTCTGTCAATTTAACTCACAGTGAACTCTAAGTTTCTGTTGCATTACTTGACTGACTAACTCTGACGGAGAACTGAATGCAAAATGATGTCAGTTTGATGTGCATAAGAATTGACAGAATGAATAAGATATACACTTAAAGTTTAACTGACACTTAGAAAATTCCAATGAACTTGACTGTAGATTATTGTTTATTCGCGCGGTATTCGCTACGCGTTCATAAAAAAGTTGTCGTTCAACCAAATAATGAAATTAATATAGTGACTAGATTTTAATTTACTGGTATTCGATACATCTTCTTAATCATCTAAATGAAGATTATCTAAAAGCATGTGAAGATATAAGGTTTATTTGAACTGTATTAGAAATTAAAATTTCAAGAATTAATTTATGTTAGAATTATTTAGATCCAACAGAAATTTTAGGATAATCAGGATAATGATAAATTTAAAGAAGTTCCCGTGTGTTTATTCATTTATCTGGAATATATAATTTTAATATTAGAAATCAGAATAGAGCTTTTATATTTATCACCACAAATTCTCACAATTAATGTTCAGATATTCTGAATATACCTTCGAAAAGATATGCCAACAAGGATTTATTTATATAGTTGAAAACGGCGATGAGTAAGGTCATCACGAGGTAATGCCGGCAGGTTTAAACAGGTTCCAGTTTTTATTCTAAAGAAATTAGAAACAATAATTTTAATTATTTATCAACACCAAACCAGACGCAAAATATTCAGCACTAATTTAATTATTTCAAAGACAAACCTTGAAATTTAATACTTATCAAGTAAAAAACTCTTTCAAGAGTCTACCAAATTAAATGGTTAGACGCTAAGTTAGTTAACATTGGAGTATAGGATAACTCTTAACAAGATTTTAAATGGAACAAAAAGAGCTCACGAAAATAAGGTCGTACTATTGTACTTCAAGAAAAAATGTTCGGACATAGAAAAGATAGGGTTTGAGAGCTTTCTATATTTTTTGAAGAGTAGCAGCTTTACCGCTTAACCACTATAATAATAGAATTTAAATCTATTTGCTTAATCAACAATATGCTCGAACGTTATCACAGATCGAGTGTTAGGTAGTTACTATCCTTATTTGAGCAGAGTGCACTAATTAATGGCAATTAAAGTGCTATACAGCGCTATCTGGTGGTGGTGAGTTTAAATAGAGCCTACATAAATTTATATCATTTATAAAATATATTAAATATATGAGACCTAATTTTTACTATAAACAAATGAAAAAATACACTATATAATATGGGGTACGGTCAAGAGCCCCCCCGGTCAAGAGCCCCCCCGGTCACGAGCCCCCCCGGTCATGAGCCCCCTCGGTCATGAGCCCCCTTAGGTCATAAGCCCTCCCCCGGTCACGAGCCCCCCCTCCATGTTTTTTTAATCGTTATTTACCTAGTTAAACAAATGAAGAACTACTTAGATAGAAATAACTGAGAGTTGCTAATGTAGTTTGTTGTATCCGCTAGATTGTTGTACTGCACACTTCATGATTGTTTAATGACCTGGCAGGGGGGTTCGAGGGGCAGCACGCCCCCCGATATACATATATTTTATGTCTAATCAGTAATGAACTACAAAAGTGTCAATAAGGATTAAATAATATAGGTAAATAAGGATTTTAAAACAGGGGGGCTCGTGACCGGGGAGTTCATGACCGGGGGGCTCTTGACCGGGAGGGGGGGGGCTTATGACCTAGGGGGGCTCATGACCGGGGGGGCTCTTGACCGGGGGGGCTTATGACCAGGGGGACTCTTGACCTACACCCATATAATATAGTACATGGAGCGGTTATTTTTAATAACTGTAACTAATTATGAAAAACACACTATTTTACCTGCCAAATAAGCACTGCACTAATAGTAAAGTTTAGGTTTGTTGAAGATTAGATCGTTCCGTATAGGTACCGTACAGGTAAATTGAAGATATTCCAAAGAAAATAAGACAGTTAATGTTAATATCTTTTTAACAAAGTGAGAGTACTCAATATTTAGCAGAGACAAACCGTGAAATTTTATTACTTATGAAGTTTCAAACAGTTCAAGAGTCTTACCATGAAATGGTTGAGACAATAAGTTAAGTTAGAGTTGAAAATAAGCAGAGGATCGTGAAAGGTATGAGTGTACTATTATACAATATGGAAATTGTTCGAAAACATAACATGATAGAAGAAATTAGTTCAAGGTATGGCTATTTACAGCCAATATAAGTCTATGTGAATCTTATGATTTCACAAGATTCAGAGAGTTATCACTCTAAGACGTGCACAGAGCGAAGCACAAGTAGTTACTGCCTATAGCCAATGCCCTCTGTAATATTATAGCCTGGGTTTAGGATCGCGAAAAAAAAAGATGGCCGACATGGTGTCATAACAAACTTAACGATTTCTATTGAAAATGCGATGGAAATGGTTTGTCACTCGAAGTTTTACATTAAATTCTCTATTTATAGGAACAACTAGAACTTCAAAATTCATCCAGTAGGTATTAGAAAACTTGTGATCAATAATCAGAAACAATTTTGTTGTTTTAATGATAATTTACGATGTCTTGTGGAATTCATTCGACGCATCCAATTCATGCAGCTAATCTACCTAGGTATGCCGTCTGTATAATTATTTGATTTGTAAAGGGAAAGGTTTGAAGGTTCGTTTAATTTTAATAATAAATTATTTAATTTTAAAAAAATTCTTCCATAAAATTTTGTAGGATTGATTGACTACTCAAAATTAAATTTGATAAATACCTGGAGTAAGTATTCATTAAAAGTTTCATTATTGTATCCACTTAATTAGTGTTGTATAATAAATACCAAACATTGTATCATTCGTTTCATTGTAATAAGGAGGGGGAAAAAATAAACATTTTAGTGCAGAAGTTTATGTATATGAAAATAGGTAGCCGGTAAATTGCTCGAAAACAATTGCTCGAAAGACAATTGCTCGAAAACAATTGCTCGAAAAACAATTGCTCGAATGAACAATTGCTCGAAAGAACAATTGCTCGAAAGACAATTGCTCGAAAAACAATTGCTCGAGCAATTGTCTTTCGAGCAATTGTTTTCGAGCAATTTACCTAGAACCAAATAGGTAGCCGGTAAATTGCTCGAAAACAATTGCTCGAAAGACAATTGCTCGAAAACAATTGCTCGAAAAACAATTGCTCGAATGAACAATTGCTCGAAAGAACAATTGCTCGAAAGACAATTGCTCGAAAAACAATTGCTCGAACGAACAATTGATCGAATGAACAATTGCTCGAATTATCAAATTGCTCGAAGGAACAAAATTGCTCGAATTATAAAATATCACAGTTTTCGATTTTATAAAAGTCAGTTATACATGAAGTGGAGCTGCACCTAACAATCCTTGTTTCTTTTTAATAATTGATCATCAATCATTCTATAAATGATTTTAATTATTATTCATCCTGCATAATCTTTTTTTGGACCGTTTGTGTCAACTCGTATGTAACATGTGAATTGGAATCATGTGGTGAATCAGTACCATTCATGTTTTTTTTTATCATAAAAACCGAATTTTTTTGTAGATTTAATAAAACTCTGCCATAACTTTGTGAGTTATTTCACCTATTGAAGTACCACATACAGATAGGCTAGTAATAAATAAATTTTCGGGGTTTATGATAAAAAAACATGAATGGTACTGATTCACCACATGATTCCAATTCACATGTTACATACGAGTTGACACAAACGGTCTAAAAAAAGATTATGCAGAATGAGTAATAATTAAAATCATTTATAGAATGATTAATGATCAATTATTAAAAAGAAACAAGGTTGTTAGGTGCAGCTCCACTTCATGTATAACTGACTTTTATAAAATCGAAAACTATGATATTTTATAATTCGAGCAATTTTGTTCATTCGAGCAATTTGATAATTCGAGCAATTGTTCATTCGATTAATTGTTCGTTCGAGCAATTGTTTTTCGAGCAATTGTCTTTCGAGCAATTGTCTTTCGAGCAATTGTTCTTTCGAGCAATTGTTCATTCGAGCAATTGTTTTTCGAGCAATTGTCTTTCGAGCAATTGTTTTCGAGCAATTTACCTAGAACCATGAAAATAATAACAAAAAATATATGGAGTCACTCACTTATTTTCTATCATACTATTGAAAGTTATGTATTAGCTATATTGATAGAAAATCAATAAGACTATTTGATAACTATTTAGACATGAATTTTTTCATATATATATATATACATTGTTTATGGCTATATACAGAACATTCCATATATTACATTGTTCATTAATAATTACCACAAAGTCGTTGTTTGAGATAATTTATATGACTATATTTAAGACCAAGTACATCAATATTAGAAGTGAGAGCAAATTTCCTAATGTAATCTGCACTAGGAAGAGATAGAAAATTATTTTCATGCATAAATTTATATGCTGCAGGATTACTATAATATAGAGTGCAAGAAAAAAGCATAAAATCTGCACTATACCTCTTCCTATAATTACCTAGAAGTAATATTTGTTCCTTCAACCTAACATAGTTTACATAATTTTCACCTAATTTTTCTTCTACAACTTCATCTAACATTTGGAAGGCTAGAGCAAGTTTGTCTGAACTAACAACAGAACCATCTTCATAGTTATACATATGTGAAAGCAAATTTTTAAATTTAGATCACTTAACACACAACATGCTATCACCTAATATAAAATCAAATGTGGAATTATTTAGAAGAACATCTTTAAAGGACACAGAAATATTTAAATTAGAATGCACTTTGAAAGAAATAAGAAAATGGGGTATCATATTATGTTCATGTACATGTCTACCCAAAAAAAATATCTTTACATTCACTAATCATCCATTTAGTCACAATTTGCCCTGCAATTTTCCTTTAAACGATTCAAAATCTATTATCTTGTCATTATCTAAGAACTCTCTAAATTTTGAGCATCTCTCTCTTCAATTATCTTCAACCTTCTAATATGAAGGTTACCCAGGAAAAATTGTTGGGATAACACCTTTCTGAAGCCTTACCCTTCTTTTCACCTCTAGTCCATAATTCAGAACACACAACTGAATGATTAGACGGTGTGAACTTCTCCCTGTAATTAGGCATTTATGAAAAACTTCTATCTACTGAACAATCACCTGAGAGTAAATTTATTTCATAATTTCCGTCAATATCAATTTCATACCAACAAATTTTAATATTTTAATTAAATTACTAGAGCAACACAATGCACATCAAAAGGAAAAGTGAAGCTACATGGATACTATTTAACCACTAATAATTTATATTCATGATAATTGATTCAAATTTGAAAACTAAAAATAAACAATACAAGATTAAATATAGCTAAGTTATGTATATGGAATTAGGAATTTTCGCCGCGAGAAAATTCACCGTGAGGAATTTTTGCCGTGAATTGTTTTTCAACTCTCGGTTTAAGAACCCCCAGACAAATAAAAATATTACCACATTAAATGCTAGGGTCCTTTTCCAACAACCATTACCAAGGACACTTATAGACTATAAAGAACAAAGAGTTTAAGTTTGATTGTCCAAAAAATTGTGGTTTCCCTTCGTATGAAATTGTTATTGTTTGCTGATAAACTATTGGAAAGCATTCTTGGTTACGGGGGTTAGAAAAGGACTAAAAAATATTGTGGTGATCACTTAATTTGCCTTAAGGTTCTTAAGTTGAGAGTTAAAATAAATTATCTTGGCGAAATTTCCCAACGGCGAATTTCCTTATGACAAAGTTTCCGGTCACGGTTATGTATATCTATAGGAGACACTTACCTATGAATTGCTTTGAGATATTTAGTATACAGTGCCTCTCCCTTCGGACAGGAATCAAAATTTTGTACTGGATCCATAATTTGACTTGCATCCAGGGACGCAGCAACGCTTCGGCATATCTGCAAAATAAGTCATTAAATATAATTACTTCTTAATTTCATATGTTTAAAATAGGGTCACAACATTTACACTTTCTAATTTTCTAAACTCTACAAGATGGGTAAATTTGATATTAAGTAGCTAGCTACCTATTTAGGTAGGTGAAGTTTTCAAAAGTTTTGTATGGTAAAGGCATCAGATGTGATCTTAGTCCAAATTGTTTACAGTAATAAATATGCAACTATGCAAGCATACCAGTCTTCCAGATTGTATTTGATGGTAATTTTGATTGACATGTCGGCAGACTTTTATCTTCTTGCAAATAAATATTCTTGCAAAGTCAGCAGACTTCTGGTTATTTATTCCTATATAACCATTAAATTTTGAAGAGAAAAATGTTGGAGAATCACCCAAATTATACAAAATTCTTGGCTGAATTTTTCAGATTTCTTGGTAAGTCGGCAGACTTCTGTGCACAGTGCACCAGACTACCAGTGACCAAATACAGACTGGCAAGCATAGGAATTATTTCAAGTGTTCACATTTATTAACAAGGGATGACAGCATAACCCAGACTGTATTTGGTGCACTGAACTCTTCTGACCTTTCCAAAAATGTGTAAAATATCTGCCAACATTTCCTCATATTTTGGCTATGTAGTCCTCCAACATTTATACAATTTAAATACCTCTAAAAGTCCTCCGACATTGCAAGAATATTTATTTTGGAGATTTGAAAAGTCCTCGGACTGTACCAGTCTGCAAAACATGCACAATCAGTCTCCAGATATTTAATTTTTGAGGCAATTTGTCTCCAAGGATTTTCAAATTGCTCTCCAAAATAACCAAAAATATCAAATTAGGAAATTGTCGCCGGATAGTTCAGGAGACTAATTTCAAGGCCTCAATAGTCGTCGGATAAACTTCACAACTTCATGCATCTTTTGCAGACAGGTTCGGACATGTCATTGGAATTTACCACCAAATACAATCTGGAGCACCACTCAGCATAATGTGTCTCTTCCCCCGCTGAGATTTTAATTTGAGAGAGAGTAAATCTTTGACTCTCAGAAGCAGATTCAAAATCTCTTTCAGCTAAATTAATGGTAACATAAGAATTAATTCAAAATATCTCGCAGCTAAATTAATGGTAACATATGAATTAATTCAAGAATCAAGATCTCCGCAGAGATCTCCAATTTCTAAAATTGGGCTCGGATTTTTCGCAGAGTCTTTGAAAAATGCTCCATATTCTGCAGTCTGCCTCTGTCTGAAGCATATCCAAGCTAAAGAGTGGTTCTTATACTATGATGATTACTACCTAGCCATTATTCTCTCTGAGTCTCCTAAAATAAGAGTCCTAGCTAGGTAAGTCAAATTACTTTCTAATATGTCCATTAATTCCTTATTTCTCTCCAAAATTAACATTGTAACATTTATAATTAAACATTATAATAGGATGATGGTCCTAATAAAGTAAGACTACCTACTAAACTACTAACTAGCCTTCCAAAAACACATTACTCTCCAAGACTCCCTAGGTAAGAGAGTTGGAAATGTACATCTTCACTGTGACTAGCTACCCGCTAGGTTATAGGTACTTATAATAATGGCCAGTATTAGGTACCATACTTTATTACTTGTCAAATTTTGAAGTAAGCAGAATAGACCCAGGGTTCACTAATTCAAGATTTAACACCAGACAAACAAGCAACATATGAAAATTTGAATTCAACACCAGATAGTCTTAGCCTCTTAGGTAGGTGGTCTAGGCTAACTAGGCACTACCGTGGAAGGATGCATCGAATACCTTAATTACCCAAAAAAACAGGGTAAATACTCATTACAACATTAAAATTATTACATATTATTGATCACAACTCTACTAATATTTACTAGAATAATTCTAAACCTTTACAGTCTCCTATTTTCAGAAAAATTAGCATTAAATACAGAGCAACACACAGTTTCCATCGCAGTATCAACTCAAATGGCGTCGTTTGTTATTACACCGTGTCGGCCATCTTGAATCCTTAACCCAGGCTATAATATTACAGAGGGCATTGCTATAGCTCTAAGGAGCAACTAATTCATACCCTAGATCAAAGGTGGCGCCATCTGGTGATTAATAAATAAGAAGGAATATGGACATAAAATGAAATGATAATATATGAAAAATTAATAATATATGATTATTTAAATGGTAGATTAATATATTTACATTACACACTATCTAATATTTAAGAAAAGGGATTTTTATTTTTAACAAAGAATATGTGAGTGAGTGAGATATCAAACATGAAAAAAACCTATTTCTGAAATGAATAATAAACACTAGGGATGTTGTACAAAACTAAATGTAATAATATTCGAATTATTGAAATGGAGATGATTGAAGACGTTCTTTGTTGTGAATAGATTGAAATGAACAAATTTTTATTCTATGAAAAATTCAGATCGTCTCTTCCAGGTGCAAGTTGATATATTTCTAATATTTGGAACAGTTTGCGTGGAAGCATATTCTGATAAGTATTACAATTATTTTGATTCATTTTTATAATATGAATTACAGTATATTTATTGGTTCATATTATTCCGGATAATCCCCCCCCCCCCCCAGGTTGAGAGTGACAGATAAAATGTAGACTCTACTATTTTACTATAAAATATGTATACCTTATTATGCTAAAAAATTGTCTTATTTTAGGTGAATATGAAATAATTATTGGTACACATTTAATAATGTTAGAAGCATTAACAAATATGAATCGAGCTATTCACATCAGCTGCTACTTTTTTTTGCACCGGCGGTTTTTTGCTTGGGGGTTTATATCTGGGGGTTTATTACACGGTTTTTTTTTCCGGGGGATAATTTGAACGGGGTATTTCGAGGTTTGTGTCTGTATATTAGAAGCTGTGTATCTTAAGTCCTTGTTATACGGTGCGAGTAAACGTGCGAGTTGGCCTAGCCAGTTACTGTAGTGCAGCTACTCGCACGGTGTGATCGCATCAGTCGAGTAACTGTTATGGAAATTCAATGCTATGAACATTCAGCTACTGGCATGTGAGTACAGTGGGACCAGTGGTACAGCTGCTGTCCTTTGTCACGAAAGTAACTCGCACCGTTTAACAAGACCTTTTAACGACACAGTGATAGATTCACTTGTGAAATCTGTGTGGTTGGAACAAATAACATCTCTTGATATACAGTGTTTAAGTGTTAGAAGTGTTGCACCTTTATCCTTACTTAGCTCTCAATACTTATTGAACTATATAAGAAATAGCTGAGTAATAATTTAAACTATCCTTACTTAGTGTTCAATACTTATTGAACTACATAAGAAATAGCTGAGTAATAATTTAAACTATCCTTACTTACCCAGCAAGCAATGTAATATTATAATAATGTTATTCTAATGTTTGGATGTTATATTCAAGTTAGATGTTATTACTAAAATGTTAGTATAAGGTTATTTTAATATTACCATATAATATCGATAAATTGGTACATTATTATAATGTTAATATAACATTAGGCCATAATGTTATGTAAGGTACATTTAAATAATGTTACTAAAAAACATTAGAAGTAGGTTAGTTGAAAACATTAAAAAAACCTTAGAACTATAATATTATAAAAATGTTATGAAGTAGTATTAGAAATACATTTTCATTATAACATTAGTACATAATGTTATTGTAACATTAGAAAAATGTTTTTTTAATATTTTTCTGATAATTTTTTTCCATCAAATTATGTTTCTGATAATGACCGTACTAATATATTGTGGGAACAATTTGATCACTAAAATACTTGCGTATAGTTTCCTTTTTCCTTTTTTTGTATTTTATCTCCTAAGTTTGGACATTTATGCTAATATCTCCGTATCGTATTTTTAAAACAGCTGCAATTATGTTGAATATAGGTTTAAGTTGAGGGCAGTGATAAAGCATATTTTTTGTTCGAATTCTCTAGTTTTTTATTGACTACAATTACGATTTTCGCTTCAGTTCAATCAATTCACATCACAATAGATAGAGCAATCATTCTAGATTGCAAATAACATTTCAATGGACTTATTCTTCAATTATATGTCTCATACAGTGAAAAAAGTACGAAACTGTATCCGAAGTCATTTGTATGCTAGCGCATTCGAACACAAAAATAAGCTTTATCAAAGCCCTAGGTAAATCTATCCAGTTTTATATTCATTACAGCTCGTTTAATTCGTGTAAATAAACAAAAACTTTAAAAAAACATTTTTAGTTACTTTATTTATTGCTGAATACATAAAAGGTATTCGAAATTGGCTATAAATATTATATACCGGGTACCTAGTACTTAGGTACTCTATACTATTGTAGCTGATGGTAACCTTTCTGTTGTTAAGTTTATTCTTTCAAGCTAAAGAAACACCGTTCATTTCGTACATAAAAAATCATCTATTTGTTTCATCAAATCAAATTAAATGTCAAAACAAAGAAGACTACATATTGCTGAGTCGTAAAAAATATATAATTAATTACATAACATGTTTCTTGTAATCAGAACATGTTCAAGTGTGCTTAGGCGGTGGTGCCAGACGTACGAAATCTAACAAATTGCATTTTTAAAGTGTACAATGAATAAATAATAAGATGAGAAATAAAGTACACATATTTTTAACTTACGGCAATAAACTGTATTTTAGTATTTGTCTTTACATAAGCTAAATACACTATCTTCTTAATATATCATCAAAGTTTCCACGTCGTACACCTGGCAGCATAGAATGATGGCGCATTATTTGACAGTTCAGATTCAACACGCGTGCTGAGTGATTGTGAAACCTATTCTGTAGTGTCAAAATGCCTAACAAATATTATCATATCAATAAAAAGCAAAAATTATACCATCAATTAGTTGAAGAAACATCTACTGATGATATTGAACTAGTTGAAAGTGTAGCAGTACCTGGAACTTCGAAAGAAACAGTGTCAGAATTAGTCATAGGGACAGAGACAGCAGATATGAGCGGAGAAGAACATGAAACATTAACTGAAAATAATATAGGCTTAAGTCAGGATGTTGAAACAAGGGAGGGGTGTATTAATTATGTTAGTGATTCTAATATTAATAGTGATAATAATTTTGATTGTGAGAGTGATACTGAAAGTGATGGATTTGGATATACTAGTAGTGACAGTGAGAAACAAATCCATCTAAGTGAGTCCAATGAAGGTACGGAAAGTGCTAAAACTTCTAGCCCTAACTTTAAAGATTCATTGAAATCTTGGGCACTCACCCACAATATCACTCATTCTGCTATCAATGATTTATTGAGATTGCTCAAACCATCAAATGATGGACTGCCATTAGATGCAAGAACTTTGTTAGGCACCAGTTCCACTTCCATCATTGAGAAGTTTGATAGTGGAGAATTTTGCTATTTTGGTGTGGAATATTGTTTAAAGAACTTTCTTGAGACTACCAAATTAGATATATTCCAACTCATACACTCTAACTGTTTGCATTTAAACTTCAACATTGATGGAATCCCTCTTTTTAGATCTTCTTCAATATCTTTCTGGCCAATTTTATGCTCTATACATGATATTGACATGATGCCTCTTGTTGTAGCAGTGTATTGTGGTGCTAAAAAGCCTGAAATAAATTCTTATTTGCTTAAATTTACCAATGAAATGAAGTGTTTACGTTCAATTCTTTTCAATGGCTTGGAATATTCAATCATAATTAGAGCATTTATATGTGATGCGCCTGCTAAGTCCTTTATTAAACAAGTAAAGCAGCATGGTGGGTACTTTGCTTGTGACAAATGCCATACTAAAGGAAAATATAATGATAAAGCTAGGTCTATATCATATGATAAATGTGTGAAAGAGGCGCGAAGTGATGAAGAGTTCAGATCAAAATCCTCAGTTGGTCATCATATAGGTGATTCACCATTATTGTCTCTACCAGTGAACATGATAAGTGTCTTTTGTTTGGACTACATGCATTTAGTTTTATTAGGTGTCTGTAGGAAATTGCTTCATTTTTGGATGTCTGTCATTCCCTTTAAATTATCATCATCATCAAAAACTCAAATAACAGAATGTCTAATATTATGCAAAAAATATCTACCTGTTGAATTTAATCGTAAACCAAATAATTTCAGTGATTGTGAAAGATGGAAGGCATCTGAATGCCGAACATTTCTATTGTATGTTGGGTTATTATGTTTGAAAAATCATCTAACAAAAAAACAATGGAACCACTTTTTCACTCTTTCTGTTGCAATCAGAATTTTATGCTCAAATACTCTCTCTCAGGACTTGGATCTAGTTAATTATGCAGAAAAATTGCTCACATCATTTGTCAATGATTATGATTCAATCTATCCAAATGCAAGCATTGTCTACAACACTCACTGTCTTTTGCACTTGCCAGATGAAGTCCGGAGATTAGGGTCATTAGACTCCTTCAGTGCATTTCCGTTCGAAAATTTTTTAGGAATTATGAAGAAAAGAATTAGAACTGGAACAAAACCATTATCTCAAATTGCTCGTAGATTGTCAGAAGTTGGTAGTTTTACTTTCTCTGAAAAATCAAATAAAAAGTATAGTAGAGTAACTGTAATCAACAAACTAAATTTTATTATTGGTCAGTTGAAAAATTCATGTGTTCTATTAGATGACGATACTGTTGGCTATATTGTTGGACAGAAGAATGATATAATACAGCTCAAGATTTTTATTGATCAGTCTCCGTTGTTCATCAAGCCAATCAGTACAGCATTCATTTATTTATATCAAACAGGATTTAGTACTAAAAACATTTCTATGAAAGCAGAAAACATTGTATCAAAGTGTTTCATATGTCCATTCTTGGATGGTTATGCTGTAATTCCTCTTTTATAATTGTTTTCTTCATATATTTAATTTATCTCATCAATTTTATTTCTTTGAACCAGCATGTAAATAAAATGTATAAAATTGTAATTTTCCCTAATGAAAATAGTGTTGAAGGTGTGCCCAATTCATGGGTTAAGGAAGTGGGCAAAGCAACGTTTTGCTTTTGGCCAAAGAAAACTGAAAAAGTGACTCATTATGTAAAAAAAAAAGAAATTCCTCGTGATGATTGGACAATGGTTCCCTGTATTGTCAAGGGTATTGCGGAGACATTTGAAGAAATGAGAAAAAAAGTAAAAAGTGCGGAAAATATTACCACTGCAGTCGAGAGCAGTGATTCTGATACACCTCAGACTATAGAAAAGAATAGAAGGAAAAGACTGTTCTCAACTGAAGATGAAGAAGAAGACCCGGATCTTCCTCCTCCACCTCAAAAAAAACAGTGCACTTTGTCCCGTAAGTATCCAATTTTTTAATTGAAACTTATTATTGATACTTAACAGATCAAATATTTATACTTGATATTCATTAATTTGCATTTATATATATATTCATATTTCTATAAATAATATTTTTTTAGTATGTCATCTTCATCAATACCATAAATAAATAATTAGTTCTAACTGATAATAATTTCACTAGTATAGCTTAATAGCTACTGTCACTAATAGCTAGAGTTTATAATAAACTTCCTCCGTGATGTTAATTATTCATCAATTGTGAGATTATAATTTTCTTTTTTTTCCTCTTCCTCTCTTGATTATAGCTTTTCAAGGCCAACTAAGCATGAGTAAGTAGGCCTTCTTTCATTTTCATGCTTTGACAATTCTTTTTGTGTTCAGTTTTGCTAAATTTCTTCCAGTGTGCATTTGTGTCCCTACCAACCAGATTGTATTGTATACACAAGTTTGTCAAGATCTCGGCGGAGTTTTTAGCCCATTTTATACTCATTACAGCGATTATTTCCTTGGGTTTTGAGTCCTGGCTCTTGATATGGAATTATAAACACCAATCATTATTTAGTAGTTACTGTTACATGAAGTTATATGAGTAATAGGAATTTTAATATTTATGTATCCTTCAGAAAAATCTACACCATCAAATGTGGAGGCACGTGGCTCGTGTTCTTCTTGCGAAGGAATCCTTCCTTTGTTGAAAGAAACACGAAATTTGTGTTTACAAAATCGAAAATCAAATGATATCATCCACAAAGAAATTCTGAAGCTACAGCATGAAATCAAATATCTCAAATCAACCCAATTAAGTGCTGCCAAAGTAAATTCAAAGAATCATGAATTCAATAATTTACCATTTAAAACCATTCAAAATCTAAATGACTTTGAGATGGAACTGACTGAGCAGGGTCTCAAGGATGCCTTCACTTTATTTTTGAATAATTTGGGGGGGGTTAATTACAAAAATTCCCTCCAAATAATGCTGAGGAGAGTTCTATCTCCTGAGGTGGGGATCTTATTCAGTTTGAAAGGGAGAAAGGATCTCAAATTGAAATTTGAAAGCTTGGAGACTTTCTCTTGCATTAAAAGTAAGTAAAATTTCTCTATAAACTATAATAAAAATCAGCAGTTACTATATGTAATATATGTTTGAAATTTTCTGATTGAATTATCATTCTGATTCTTTGTTTTAAAACCTACTAAAATATTAAATAGCTAAATTGTTGTGGTTATTGAATACTGAAGTAAAGTCAAAAGTTAATGGAATGGATACTACTATTACTATAAAGTAATAAAAGTATTAAATATTAATATATAACACTTTATTTGAAGTTATATAATAACACTTCAAGTATAATATATAACACTTCATTTAAGTCAATAAAGTTCTAATAATTCACTCTAAAATGTTTAATTTATTGAAATAATCACTTGTATTTGGTTTTCAAATTAATGTTCACATTTATGTTGTTATAATTTTATACAGTTAAGTCAAGATTTGAACTGAATCCACTCCAATAGAAAGATTCAAATGAGATTCCATCTCATTTTAATTTTTTGTGAATTAGATTGGTTGTCGATTAAAAATCATCTGATAATCAAATCCTTTTAAGAGGCACATTCCACATTGTAAGGTTATTATTGTTTACTGTTAGTATCAATCTGATTTTAATTTATATTTCCTCTCTAGGAGCAGTAATGGAAAACAAATGCTATGCAGGAACAAAAGAAACTGATATTGACAAAATTGTTGGTTCATGGCTAATCCATTGCAAATACAAAATTGGGGGAATTAAATTGGAAAATAAAAGAGGAGCTGAAGATGATTGTAATGATAAAGAATTGAACAAAGAAAAGGTGGTAGAAGAAGAAATGGATCTATCAATGGTTGGTGAGACAAATGATGAGAAACAATAAAATCCCATCATTTTATTGTCAAACTTTTCTAGTTTTCTATATAGTTATGTTTTATTTTTCTTTATTTATTCTCTAATTTTTGGCTAATCTATTTGTTATTTATATGTAACTATAGCTGATTCTGTTTTTTATGGTAGATATTTTTCTAGTATCTGTGTTTTCCGTTAATCTTTAATTTTTTTATAGTACATGTTCTTCTATTATTTATTATTTATTTTTCTATTGAAAGGAACTATATAGCTATTGAACCTAGCTCTCATTCATAGGTTATATATCAAATATAGTGTCATATTTTCTATTATCAGTTAATTTTATTTTATGTTTGATTAGATTTGGATATCATTATTTTTCAAATAAATTCTTTATCAATTTGAAAGTAGTTTTGTTACCTTGCATACATTCATTCTGTTACTTTTGTGATACATACTTACATATGATCTCAAAGTTTAGTTTTAGTTATGGCTGAGTCAACAAGAAGGTGTGATGATGTCTGAAATATTCTTAGCAATTGATCATTTCAATGTATATTGCTCCCCTGACCATGTTTCTCTATTCTTGTCATGCATGTGCTGGGCCGACAGGGACTGTGGTAACAGAAGTAACGCATCCGGGTAGTCGACTCAGTGCATGCAGTGTACTTTCACTTTCCCCTCTTCTACGAGGTCTTCCTCTCTTCATGTCTCTTATATAACCTTAGTTGTGGGAAGGACTGCTATTAAACTACTAAAATAATACATATATCAATGTAAATTGCAATTTAATAAAGAGGATGGTATGACTAGATTGTTTAAAACAGTATATAATTTATCAGAAATATTTTTAAGCCCCACCACTCACAAGTAAAATATTTTTTATAATTTTGGAATAAATCAGTCAGTTTAATAAACTCTTATATACTTATTTTAAATTTTCTGGTGAGCACCTCTATAAAAAAGCTAGTGATCTCCTTATAGAAGACCACTTTGTTCATTACAGGAATGTCAAATTCCCTTAAGCTATTAGTATTATTTTATCTTATAAAATATAGATATATTTTTCTGAATTTATGATGAAACTTGATCCAAGAATTAAGATATTCAATCATTGGCTCTGTTTTTAATGTGAAATATTATTTGATCATCCTTGTAATGAACATTTGGTGAGATGGAACATTCTATATTCACTGTTTTCCACAGGTTTAATGTGAATTTATTTCAAATAGTTACTATTAAGGAATTTCGAATGTTTCTAACTTAGACATTCTATTCCACAGATGATGATACTGCCATCCTGCTGGTACACAGAATTTTTAAATTTCTTTCCTGAATCGTAGTCTTCGGAAGTAAATTGAGTGACATCCACAGAATACAACCTCCTGAGGAACGAATATAAATAAACCTCCTTTTAGCTTTGATCATAGACAAACCCTTGTAGTTGACTCAGTTAATGCAGTGTACTTTCACTTTCCCCTCTTCTATGAGGTCTTCCTCTCTTCGTGTCTCTGTGTATCACCTCGTAGTGGTGGATAGGAGCACCTATCAAACCCCAAAACAATCTAGTTTGATCTATATATTGACGTTATTTAATTGAAGTTTAAATTTACTTTCCCCTCTTCTAAGAGGCATTCTCTTAATATCTCTTATATCACTAGTTGTGAACTTGTGGAAGGGGACTATATATGTATGTATCACTTTGTCTGTTAACAGGTATTGGATTCATCTTCAAATATGGCACTGTTTAGTGGTTTAAAAATGATTCCCCCTGAAGGGTTGGTAGTTTAAATTTTCTACTAATCTTTCGGGAGGGATCTTTGATAAATTCACATTATCATCGCTTCAGTTTCTAACAGTTGACCAGTTAGTGGATCCTTGAATTCCCATGAGCCCCATGAAATGAGTCGATTGTGTCACAGAAAAGTAGTAAGTTATATTATTAATCTTTAAATATTATATTTTATAAATTTACCTAGCATCAATAAATTACCTAATGTTATTCTAACCTTTTTATAATGTTAATTCTTTTTAAAATATTCTAATAATAATATTTTTTTAATGTTATAGTAACCTTGCTTTAATTTAGAGTTAAATGAACCAATGTTATCTAATGTGAAAATAATGTTATAATAATATTTTTATAACATTAATTTAACATTACATAATATTATTCTAACCTTACCTAATATTATTATAACATTAGGTAATGTTATAATAATATTTTTATAACATTAATTTAACATTACATAATATTATTCTAACCTTACCTAATATTATTATAACATTAGGTAATGTTATATAGTAAGGTTATTTTAAGGTTACGATAAAACATTACTTCAACATTCTAATTCCAGGGTTATTCTAACATTATTCTAACATCGAATATAACATTACTTTATGTTAGGAGATAATATTATTCTAATATTATTCTAACATTTTTTGCTACCTGGGTAGTGTTCAACACTTATTGAAGTATTGAGGAGTAAACTAATTAACAAATAATAGTCTGTATGGGTTTCAGACTAGTAAGTGAAATAACTAATAGGTTAATGTTCATAAGTAGTATATAAACTTAGTGAATTAACCTTCATTTAAGCTTACACCGAGTAAACTTACATTAAATAAACATACAGTGAGTGAAACTAGCATTTTAACAGTAAACAGTAATTACTGTCAGAAAAGTAGTAGTCTCTGGTAAACATATTAACTATGTCTGAAATACTTATTATCTCACAATAGTTACATCAATTATCGCTTCTATTAGTTTTAGAAGATAGCTTAATTATCTCCATTTCAATGCTCTTTAGAAAATAATCGCAGTCATCCAGATGAGAGGACGTACTTTACCGTAACAAAAAGGAATTTAATCCCTCTCATTAGGTTTGATGGTGTCTTCCTACCACTAAAACAGGTTGGGGAAATGTCTAATTATGCAGAGCATAAAAAGCAAAGAGTTTTAAAGACTCTTTTACTAAATTACGGCAATCAGTTCCATTAGGGCAAAAGAAAATTCAAACACGCGAAAACTGTTTCCTCTTTTATGATTGTGTATCTAGTAATAATATAAAGTAATAATACCGCTCTTCATATTCAAGAATATTGTCTTATAAGAACAAAAGTTAGAAATAAAAATGAAAAATCAAATCACGGATTGTGAATTGATGAAGTTTCACTATCACACACTAGAATAAACTCAGTCTTTTTCATGTTATACACATTGTTAACAAACCAATTATCTATAACAAAGGTAATGCAGTTATTGTTATGAACTTCCTTCATGATAATTATACAATGTAATGAAATATCAATCAGGAAAGATTTAAAAAAAAAAAAAAAAAAAAAGATTTCTACAGTATTATCTTGAAGTGTTACTGCTGTAGTAGGCCAATGAATTCCTTTTAGCTTAACTAACAATCACTGTTATTCATTGAAGAATACAAATATTTTACTTTTGAAACCATTTTAACATTAGAATCAGTTTCACAATTCCTGTAAGGAAATCTGTAACCAACAAGTTTTTTTATTCGAAATAGCAACTAATTGATAATTTGGGTATTGTATAGCTGGTTTCGTATATTGTTTTTTTGGACAATACTTCCCACCTGATATCTGAAGATGATGCTGAATAATTCAAGTTGGTGTGTCTCATATTCGATGATGAACTTCAATATTAATTATTGTATTATTTGTCTATTCTCTAAACGGTTCGCAGACGTTTCGACGAGAGTCGTTTCATCGACAGACATTCCGTCTACAGACATTTCGTCTACATATATTTTGTCTACAGACATTTAGTCGACAGACATTTAATCGACAGGAAATTCATAACTTTTATTAAGAGGATATTAAAAATGTGTATTACTTAATACATAAATTATTAGAATCATAAATTAAGGAATGGTTCTCAACATGAAAGGCCGTTGTGTAGTTTGTTATATCCGCTAATTTGGTGTAGTAAACACTTCACGATATTTTAGTGACCTAGCAGGAGGGTTCGATACGCTTACATCTGAATGTATAAGTATTCCTTTTACGAAAACAAAGATTATTTAATTAATAAATGAATATAACCATATTAAATTATAACTATGTAGTTTGTTGAATCCTCTTGTTTGTTGTACTGCTCACTTCATGATTGTTTAAGGACCTAGAAGGGGCAGCACGCCCCACGATACATACATGTTAGAATGTGCGACTATTTTGCTACGAAACATCTGTCGACGGAATGTCCAGTTGAGGAAATTTCCTGTCGACGAATTCTCTGTCGATGAAATATCTGTCGACAATATGTCAGTCGACGAAATGTCTTTCAACGAAACGTCTGTCAAACGTTAAAACAACTGTTTCAACTTATTATATCACATGAAAAAGGAAGATCTTGCAATTGAACAATTTGATGAAATACATGCGATATAACATCCTACTAATTATATCCCATATCTTCAAAAGTCGAAATTGAAAGTGTTGTTACTTCAATTAAACTTGTTTCTCGTAGAGTAAATTAAATTTTTTCTCATAGAAATAATTCATTTTTTTAAGAAAAGCCATCAGAATTTAGAAACTAAACGTTATCTCTCCCATTCTTTAATGAGGTTGAAAACGGTAGAGTGCATACTGTTTGATTGTTAATTAATGAATAAATTTTCTTTTTAAAAAGATGGTATTTTCCCATTAAAAGCAAGGTTATGAATACACTAATATTTTTATTTTTCAAACTAATTGATACAAGGTCCCACAATTATTGCTAATTAATGATGAAAATACATAATTTTTTTTTTGTTGGAATGTCTTATTTTTTATTTGTAAATTTACTCGTTTTTCAATTTTTGATTACATTAGCAAATTTTTAAAAGAACTGTGACCATAAAAGGATGATGCGTAATCCATTTATTTCATTTTTTTCCATAAATTCGTGCAGATGAATCCTTTTGTATGATATTAATATGAATATATATAATTTGTTGTACCTAATTGAAGAATTCTTCCATCACGCCTCCATTGTCTTCAAAGGCAAAATTTATGAAAGAGAGTGAACTAAATGATGTACTTTTCATGAGGAGAATCGTTAATGCCAAAACTTTTGTAAAGTTTTCTTCTCTGTGGAGTTAAAATTTCCGTAAGAATTGTTGGCAATGAACAGAATTTTAGAAGAACAAGGATGAAGTTTGTAAAAGGAAATTACTACTTTTAGAAGTAGCAGATGTGCTCCGTACACTATTATAATTAATTGGGAAAAAATAGAAAATTTATGTAGCAAATAATCTCTGCTTGTTATAAAAATAATTAATAAATTATTCACTTGTGAAATGATTCAAAGAGTTAAAGTGTGTGAATCTTAATTTATAAATTATTTCAATGAAATGAGTGATATGATGATTTTTTTTGCAGTAATTAGCTTGATTTATTAACAAACTCTGGTTTGGTTCAAGATATTCAAAATAAAGTCCTATCGTATTTAGTTTACTCTACTCGATGTGGTAAATATTATAATGTCATATATTATCTAAACGCACTAATAGGTTTTCTGATGTTTAGAAAAATGTGATTATCATTGATGGACAATTTTAATGAATCAGAACCCATTTTAAAAATTATTCATTAAGCGATTAGTCTCTTTAAAGCATTATAATCTGTTTACAAGAAATATGTATCAAAAATGTGTAAATATTTATTTATTTGAGGCAAACGAAGATTTACTATGATCCGCTTTTATCTTCAATATCCCACCATCACCTCCTCTTTGGGTATAATATTTCTATTGTACTGTGTGATACAGAATCTATTGTATGTAATATATACATACTGTGTACTGATCATATGGAAATGGTGTATACTGAACATCAAATTTTTCTATATTAGTGAGGAAACTTTAATCAAAGATCTAGTTGTAATTTTGCGCCCTGCATGTTTTCGCCCATTATATCATGTTTTCTACGTAACCAAATTCCTTTACTCCTGAATTCAATTCTGTGATGTTTGCTGCCATCGTTGGAATGGTGCGGCAATGTTACATTGGAATGGGATTAATGTGTCGTGAAACGGAAGACTAGTCTTACGTAGAATATATATTTACGAATTCTTCATATCCTTCGAGATATTATCCAGCAAACATGAATGTATCTATTTGATGTCTAAACGACTCTGTATAATCTCTCTTCCGACATCGAATTCCAGTAACAAATTAGACATGGTGACATCAAGTAGACATCAATCCGATATCTGTTTGCACCGCTCAACAGCATCATATCAAGTATATTTGGCATCGAATCGATATCTTGTACCGAAGTTGAATAGAAAGATAAATTTCGGCATCCGCTATACATAGGGAATCTGTATCGATTCGACGCCTAATTACACATCTAATATGCTTCGAAACGACAGGGAATTTATATCGTTTCAACGCCTAATTACACATCTAATATGCTTCGAAACGACAGGGAATCTGTATCGTTTCAACGCCTAATTACACTTCTAATATACTTCGAAACGACGGAATCTGTATCGTTTCAACGCCTAATTATACATTTAATATACTTCGAAACGACAGAGAATCTGTGTAGTTTCGACTCCTAATTTGCTTGGAAACGATAGGGAATCTGTATCGTATCGACACCTAATATGCTTAGAAACGATAGGGAATCTGTATCGTATCTTCGCTAAATTATACATCCAATATGTTTCGAAAATATATCTTTTCGGAAACATATTAGGTGTATAATTCGGCGTCGATACGATACAGATTCCCTATCTATAGTGGATGCCATAATGTATCTTTCTATTCGACACTGTTAAAGATATCGATTCGATAATAAGCAGTCTAGTTTGATGGTACAGGAAGAATTAAATTATACAGTTGTAACAATTATCATCAAATGTATATTTAAAAAAAAAACAATGAACAATGAGCATTTTATATAAATAAATTCTTTTACAAATAAGTTACATTAACTAGAAATATAGTTTTACTTGACAAATCTACACTATCTTAGATGTGAGTTATGCTTCTTTAATTCAATATTTTATAGCAACCATTTAGAACATACAATTAGACTAATGATGCTTTTCTATCTATTTTAGGTCATTTCATCTTCTTCATCGTCATTTTCATCTTTCTTGCTTCTTTTCCTACTCTTTCCTCTATCGCCAGCATTCTCGAGGTAGGCCATCACAGCACAGTAAATAGCTTTTTCAGTTGTGTTGATATGCACTTTTGACAGCAATACTTCTGAAAAATAAATTTATGTGATTGAATATATAAATTTTTATAAAAATTCACTTAAGATAATGCCACAGTACATTAAAAAATATAAAGTGAAAGAAAGATTACACATTTTAAACTAGCTATATTATAAATCAGATGAAGATGTGGGGATTGTTAACCACATTAAATGTAATATTTTCTAACCATAGCAAAATTGAGTAACCATGCACTTATATTCTGTATTTTATGAGTTCTAAAGCTTATATGAGAGTGATTCTTTAAGACATCCCATTTAAAATTGAAACACTTACCTTTCAATACTGAAAATAAGGAAGTTTCTTTGAAACCTCTTTTAACAGCACCAGTTTTTGTCTTGTAGGATGACTTTCCCTCCATTTCAAATAAACGCTGAAGAGAGTTTGTTAAGAAGGTTTCAAGGATCAGCTTAATGCACATCTTTTCATCAGAGCCACCAACATTATTCATTCGATGAAGCTGTAAATAAATTATATACGTGATGAATTAAAGTAACTTAATTTATTAGAATGAGTAATACAATATTATAAAATGTAAAGATGCTATATTATAAATGGACATTAAATTATGAATACTTACAATAATCTTCTTGAAATTGGTATCAGTTATCAATTTCAATTCAAAGTCATCAAATTGAACAAGAGAGTCCATGGGCAACAGCATGTCCACAATTGAGGTGTCCACCCTTTTATTCTTGGAATGAAGGGAGATGATCTCCTTCTGATTTTGAAGAACTTGTTGCATCATAAATGAGAGCTCTTCTATCGTCACTCTATTTTTTGAGATTGCAATCAGAATCTTGTCTGGAAATACAATACAGAACTATGATAATGGTGAGTGATGTGATCACCTCTTATCATAGGTTTAAACAACTTTGATTGTAGCTACCTTCGAAATTACTCCATGACTACAATTAAGATAAAATAGAATATTTCAGTTTCATGATTCAAGAATAATCCTAGAATTGTAAATAACATCTCAAAATAGGCAAGTGTCAACTATATTATTGAAAATAATAGTCTTATATCTTTACAGTTGTTGTAAATATTAGGTACTTTTTATATAAGAGATAAGTATGAACTTACCATCTTTCTCCACCCTTGAAGCTTGTGCTTTTGCTGGTTTGGGTGCATTGGAATTTGCCGCAGAGTGGCGAATTTCTGGCTCTAACCTAGGAGGAGGAGGGTGAGGAGACACTAACTTGTCATAATTGTCATCTGATCCACTGGTGTCTTCAATGGAAAATTTCTTGCTTGGCATTACCCTGCAAATATTGAAAAGTATGTATGAATTCCCTTTTCACTATATTTAACACACTACTATAACACTTAGCTAGCTATATTATATTAGTTTAGCAATGCAATGGCAAGTTCCATTAATATTTTATAAGCAGCATTGACCCTAAATCAAGTCACCAGAATGATTAACATTCTTCAATGTAAAAAGGTAAATTTTAGACAAATTTCGCTCTCCATTGAAAAGAATGAAATGATTTGTTAATCATAGAGAGTTTATTATCATTTGAGCATGAGACAGTATAAAATAAAGAACATAGAAATAGAATATTAACTTAGAAACGAATAGCTATGTTAAATATGAAATTAAAAATAAAATCTTCAATTACACACTTTTTAAATCCTCTGCCTCTTGAATGTCTGGACATCCCTTCAGTCTGGACATCCGAGGTTTCTTCTGCTTTCTTTGCTTTCACGTAAGCTTCAGCAAAAGAATCTGAAATATTCAGGCAATTTATTTAATAAATAAAACATAACAATCCAAATAAATATTGTATGACAGTATGTAGCTATGAATATATACAAAACACTAACACTCACCACACGAACAAAGAATTTTTATCTCTTGTTTCGTCCAGCTTTCATATGGGGATCTTTGAGATTTTACGGCACGAGATATTTTTGTCTTGTCATTGAAAGGAGGCCAGAAGCAAAAACAGTTGCCATCAACATGAAAAATCCATGTTGATGGAACAAATTCCACAACATTTTCTTTTATAAATATTATAACATTGATCATATTTGAAACCAGATGACCAACCTGCAGAATATAAGACATTATAACATTTACTGTGACATTTATTTTTAATTTCCTCCTATATTTACAAGTATTTTGCTGAGAACAGAAGGCAAAATCAAAGGCTTTCTTGGAGATCACTTTATCAGCTCCTGAAGTCTGGCTAGAGGATGAGAAGCAAGACTAAGAAAAAGTGACTTCTGTTTCATACACTCAAGTCATCTTAATAATTTTATAGCATCTTCATATCCTTTTCTGAAATTGTATTCATTATTCTAATGAAAAAAGTTACTTTCTATTATTGTTTGAATTTTTGACTCTTTTCATTAATTATTCATTTGTTGTATGGAGTAGAGGCATTGCAACACTTGTGTTAAAACAATGGACCAGGATATACTTTGCTTCAATTTGATTTAAAGAACAAATTTTCAAATGATGGCCAAGAGAAGAAACTTCATATATACCAACTCTTTCAGAAGAGAGTGGATACTTGAAAAAGTTCTTTTTCTTTTCATAGCGAACATAAATTAAGTAGATTACATTAGTATCATTGGAAACAATTATATTTTAAGCAATAGCTATATTATTATCAATCAAAAAAAACATTGTCACCAACTGTTAATTGAATGGTATATTGGTCACATATAACCTTTTCATATTGGGTACAATTTTCATTTTCTAATAATGGACCATTGTTATGGGGGTACATGAGTTTTGGCAGTGAAATTTTAGAAAAATTATCTTGAGTGAAGAAATGTTTTTTCTCCAACAGTCTATTAACAACTTGGACCAAGCAATGATCTGATTTCCGCAATAGCTTTTTAATGGAACTAAGTTTACTTTCAAATGAAAATGCAGAAATCTTATCTAGAGTACCATGCTTCCTAACATCATCTGTCAAATGACAGAGATTATGAACATTATAAATCATATTCTGTTGACCATAAATAGCACCAAAATGTTCAATAAATGCATGTAGATATTTTTCTGAAAGATTAATTGAATCCTCAACATCAGATCTACTAAGCAAATTAATGGCACCACTGAGAAGAAGGAAATTGTGGTACACATTCCTGTCTATTACTTTTGACAAAACCACCATTCCAGTGTACAAAAGAAATGTCCTATAGTCAGTAGACTTATACTTATCTACATCATCAAGAGTTCTAGGTTTTCTATTTATTTCACATGGCATATATTTGGCAATTTTCAATAGACATTCCAAAATCTGTAATTTATTTTGTGTGCCTATTCTCACAATGAGAGGACCTTTCAGCCATAGAAGAATAAGTTTCCTAGTTACTCCTAGGAACACATAGTGCATTGGGTCCAACACAAAATCACTGACAAGTCCAAAGTTGAGATGTGACAATGGACTAAGATCTTTTTGATGTTCATCATAGAGGTGTAAATCAAAATCTGTATCAGTTCTTTTTGCACAATCCATTTCTGGACAAGTAACTGATTTCTCATATTTACCCTTTTGAACACATCTCTCGCTACCATAGTACCCATTATGGTTGGTTAAACACTTCAAAAATTGTCTAGCTGGTGCATCACAGACAAATAAACCAACAGTAATGTGTAACTGATGTCCATCAAATTGGTAACCATCTTCAACTAACATCTTCAATTCCTCAACTAAATCAGACACATAAGCATTTACACAGTTTGGCTTGGAATTGCCATAAAAAAAACTAATTATTTCAATGGTCATGGGCAATTTGTTCTTAGTACTTTTCTTACAGTAGAATTCAACAAGAAGAGGCCAAACATGCTTATTTGTGCTCCTGTGTAATGGAATTCCATCACAATTTAATTCAAAAAATAGCTCACCCTGTTCAAGTATTTCAAAATATAAAGGATTATCTTCATTATACAGACTACCAAGGAAGTTATCAACAGCTGAGATCAATCCAAAATGGTAATATTCTCCACCACATATATTTTTTTTTTTTTTATTCATTAATTGGGGTTTTCAGTAAGGTTCTTGCGTCAGATGGTAGACTAGAATCATATTTTAGTTTGATGATATGTAGGATACCATTAATTCCTTTGTGGGTAATTTGATTTTATATTGCTCATTCTTTTATCAGATGTGAAGTACTGGTATTACTCTTATTGTCACTAGCCATGCAACTGTGAGCACTTGTATCACGTTGATTTACAATATATTCATTACTCACTGAAGCACTGAAACTTGTATCAACACTTTTTCCCTGTTCTATAGAGACATTATTTTCATCAGGAGCACAAGAGACAACATTTCTGTTAAGGCAGGTGCTTTCCTGTCTCTGAATATAAGCATCATGAATCGATTTAAATCTACAGGAGCTGTCATTAGCTAATTTCTTAGATTTCCTATTTACAGTCCATCTAGAAGACTTCATACTGTTCAAAAGTTCATGCTATATTTAATAATGAAATATTCAGAAGTTAGGATTCTTGAAAAATTATCACACAAACACAATTTTAAATTCACTTTCAAAGATCCAATCATCCAAAGTTGCACCACGATTCACATTTGAAATGAGAGGATAATCAAGTTCCAATAATGTTGTCATGTGTCAAAATATAAATACGTAACTTATAATTTAAACCATACCATATATACATTACTATAAATATATATATGTGTGTGTGTATGCATGAATTGAAATAAGAGATAGATGGAATAAATTAGATATTTTAAAGACTGATTCAATTGATCATGTAAAATGCAACTAATAATTTTTTTTTAAAGACTTGTGCCAGTTGTGTTCATTCTTGAGTTTCACATGTATGCATATATATATATACACAGGCAATTAGAATTTTAAATATGAAATTATTATCTATGGTATTGGACTTTCTAGAGATGTTAAATTTTTAGTATCAGGAATATAATATGGATAACTTTTTTTAATTGTACAATATACCTATCTCTATTTATAATTTTAACTGTGTTCAAGCCTATCGCGTATCGAAGTTCTCACGTGTGGTAGACGTATTATAAAACAGGTAGATACGATACTGGGTTTCCGACGTCGAAATGATACTGTCAAAACCATACATCTGTTTTCCTATTTCGGACCGAAGTATAAATTCAGATATCATTTAGAAACAGACATTCCGATATCTACTATAAGTCGAAATGGTTGCTAGGTCGATACCCACCATTAGCGCTACGAAATCGATAGCAAACGGCATCGAATCGACATTCATATGTTTGTTGGGTTATTCAAAACAACACTTGCTAATAAATTTTTCTATTACATATTTCATTCAATATCAATAATATTTGTATGACCATAGAAGTGAAAATAATCAAAAACTGTACCATTATTGTTCTTATTAATGAGAGGATCCCGCTCCTCGTTGTGAAGGCGGGTGAGCACTAAGGCCGCGGGTGGGCCCATATGTACTGAATCCCAATTGAACTTATCTAGAGACTAGTCGTTGAAATCCTGGTAATTCTGTGGAGGTACGTTAGAAATCCATTCAAAGTAGAGTCCATATAGTCTTGTGATGAGAAGGGCATTCTTCAACAATGCGAGTCCTTGTTTCTGGGCCAAGACTACATCTTCGGCAAGTGTCATTGGTCCATTTTCTAGTAATCTTGTTATGGGATCCAAAATTTCCTTGCCCTGTTGAAATGTACAGGATAAGAAGAAGTTTCATTCGGGTCAATGACATGAGTTTTAGTCAACCTCTCCTATTAAGAGGCGGCTCGAAGAACTCTTTGGTCTGACTACAAGAAGATAAGTTGGCCCATCCTCCTCTGGAGCTATCCGCAATCCACCAGTAAACTGAAATTTTACATACTCTGTATGGCACTGGTAGAAAGGGTTCGGTACTACACATAAGGTCTTAGCTGCTTCCTTCGCTAGGAAATCGGCGTTTTCATTACCAATGGTACCAACGTGAGACTTAATCCAATGAAGCTTGACGTCAACCACCTGTCTTAGAGTGTTCAAGGTCTTTATCAATCGGTCTACCGTATGGCTCCTGGTAATCAAACTAACCACGGCTTTGATTGCCACTTGGCTATCTGAGTATATGATAACTCTCTCCACATCAGGTTCTCCGGATATGATGCTGGTTAGTACCTCTGCTACCAGAGTGATCGCCAATATCTCTGCCTGGAAAACGGAAGAGTGATAACCTAGATATTCAACTAAGTCAGTTCCATTCCCATCAGGGAAGTGGACTCCTGTTTCTGTTCTGCCAGATTCAAGCTTAGAACCATCCATAAAACAGACCACAGTCGAATCTTCCACTGTGTGGTTGAAGACCACAGTACTCGTCTTAAATCTCACTTGTAGATTTAACCGAGGGCTGCATAAGTCTCCCAGGAAGGATAGCGCAGGTAGGTCTCTGGAGTTACTATCACACCAATTCACATGGCTCTGATGAGCCAAAGTGTCTTTGATGTAACCACCTCTACACAAACCCACCTGCTTCAACCGGTAGTCATCTGAAACCGCTGTCACTTTGAGAAAAGAAATCAGAGGTGACAGGCCGATGTGGGCGTTACGGGGTAGGCCGATGAAACGGCAATACATGCCTTCCGCTGCATTGTAGACAGCTTAAGGTCGCATGTTCAAGTCTCCAGCCGTAGCTCATAAAAAGTTGAATCATGGTGGAGAAAATTCACATCATGACCTTCGGAGAAAGTTTACATGGGTGAGCAGTCTATCCAACTATCCATCTTCATAGTAGGAGGCATCTATCGGCTTTAGCAAACTTGTGGACAATGTGGGTGATCCAACTCAGCTTGGACTCGAGAGTCACTCCGAGAAAATTTACTCTGTCTAGCAGTCGAATTTCTTGTCCAATAAGTCTTAGGGAAGGTACTTCAATTTGCGTTTCCATGTAAACATAGTAGCAAAAGTTTTATTACTGAACAATGATAGTCAAGATTCTCTGCCGTAATCCTCAAATGTCAGCAAATTGCCCTGGAATCGTTCACTATTAGTAAAAGAGTCTATTCCGGTTGATAGCAGGAGTACATCATCAGCGTAAGCCTGTGCATAAATTTCTGACACATTAGTCAGTTTCTAGAGAAGTTCACTCATCAACAGATTGAATTAGAGTGGTGAGAGAACTCCTCCTTGTGGATTCCCCAAAGTCAAATGAACCAAGATGCTATAATCACCAAAAGTAGCTGTGACCCTCATAAGCATCCCCATGGCCCAAGTGACCAGGTGTATCTCTATTCCTGTATTGAATAAAGGGGACCTTACAGCCGCCAGAGAGCATGCAGGGATGCATCGGTCGAGTGGTCCTGTTTGAAAGAAAACAGATTTAAGTGCCTTTTTGGGTTGAGTCCGCCAATGCACTCACTCAGGTGCCAGTGGACCAATCTCTCCAGAACCTTCAAGAAGAAAGAGGTCAGAGTGATTGGCCTAAAGGACTTAGTCTTCAGATATGAGGGTTGCCCTGGTTTCGGGATGAAGACAGCCCTTGCGTGTTGCACCAGGTATCATGAACATGACTCAGGCAGAGACTAGCTCGAAAAAGTCGAACCAGAATCTCGCCCAAAGCTTGACCCGCCCTTTGGAGCATAACAGGACTGACCTTACCCCACCAGGTGATTTATAACTGTCAAAAGAACTGATAGAAATTGTTGCCAGTCGCACCAGCTCAGTTTTGGAAGGTTAAAGGATGAATCATTATCCATCCTTACACTACTGGGGTAGTGCACGGACATTATGAACTCTAGGGTCTCGATATAGAGCTAGAGGAGTACGTACCAACAGTTTTCTGTAAACCATCCAGTTGTACCTTTTTATTTTCTTTGAGTAGCTTACCGATTCTGTGAGAATTGAGTATGTTTTTGTAACTGCTGCAACTGAACAGAACATCCGTGCTGGATGTTCTGTTCCAAGCGGATTCGAGCTGTCTTTTCCAGGCGGCCAGTTCCGTTGCCCACCAGTAGTTGGTTTCCTATGGGAACTTACAGATATTAGTTCAGAGGTTACCGATAAAGCAGCAATGTCAAGTTCCTAAGGGGTACTTAGGTCACCTGGTACACACTCAACCAAATTATTTTGGCTTACTAATTCATATTGTTTCCAATTGGTGAGTTTAACATTCCTGCTCACCTTAGTGATGCAGTTATACTCCACTAAATTGAAACGGATACATCTGTGGTCCGACAAGGATGGAGCACCATCAACCAGCCAGTCAGATGGTTCTAGGACAACTTGCAGTCGGACAATTCGCCGCTTGACAACTCGCCGCGGACAATTCGTCGTGAGGGCAACTCGCCGATAGGACAACTCGCCACCAGGACAACTCGCCGCGTCTTTTATATTTTACCGGCGTTTTCATCATATTCTTATATTTAAAAATATTATAAATTTTAACAAGGATTTATTTATATACGCTCAAGACTAACATAAACCAGTAGTTGACAAATTTCATTATTTCAATTTTTTAGTTTAATTTGTTGTCATATTATCTCTGTGAGAATATTTTGGGCAACAAAAATATTAGAGCTGTAAATTTTAATTTAGTAGGAGGTTTGACGTCTGCTTCGAAACGAAGGGCCTTGTTTTTGACGTCAAAATTAAATTATATACACGGGTCAGAAAGAAGAAGTCGGAAATTGAAGTGGCTCTTTGAACAAAAGCACAAACCACCAGTTGTCAGGGCCAGAATGTTATTTCTATTGTTTAGTTTTCTTAATTCATTTGCTGTTTCATTTTTTGAGTTGTTAAATTCATTTCTTTAAATTTTTGGCATTATTTCCAGTTGCCAATTAGTTCTAATTTCATATCGAAAGGTTCAGAATTTATCTCCAGTATCGATTTGAACTTTGATTTGTTCAGTCCATGCTGTTGATGGTGGAGAATTTTGGGTCCTTTCGGTAAGTTAAACATTTCCTTTCTCTGTTCAGTATTTAAATTTTTGTATTTAGGAAGTATTTATTGATTTGATATTTGTAATGATTAATCTTGATAATTGTGATAATTAATCTTTATGATTATTATACTTACATATGACTTTCAATCTATTATATACATGTCATTCTGCCCCATTTATTTATGTCTTGGTGAGGTTTAACGCAGTTCACTTACTTGTGTAATTCTTTATCAGCACCACTAACCTAAAACATTTTCACTCCACTCTGGACGGCAGTTATTAACACCAAACCTCTGGAGTTGAGTATTGTGTAGGGCAGGGGTGGGCAATTGCGGCACTGAGTGCTGTTTCTAGCACTCAAATGGCACCGGTACCCACCTCACCTAATTACAAATTAATAAAAGTTACCCCTATTAAATTGAAAGAAATTAAAAATGCATTAAAAGAAAATTATTTTAATTACCGATAACTATTTTAAATGTTTATTTATTATATTCAAGTTTCGTTGCTATTGCCCGTTTATATATTTGTATTTTGTCTGTTATAGTATTTTGTAATAAGTAAATCCTGCTGATTTGCTACTTTATACAGTGACCATGTGGAAATTAAACATTACTGTTTAATTACTAATTGGTGAGCATCTGTAAATATAATAGAGTGTGTTTCGATCTTATGGTCGTCATAATAGAAGAAGAAAAACATCTGCATCTGTCAATTATTCTATTTCAAACCGAATACTTTACTTACTTGCTCGCTCTAGCATAGAATATCATTGCTTCTTGATTTAATTTAATTTATATTAATTTTGATAAAAAATGCTTTTCTAAAATTTGCAAATGTTTGATAATTTTGTATGTTAATGTATGAAAGTGAAAATTGTTTTGATAAAGCTAGTTATCTGATATATTTTATTTTTTCTCCTATGGTGCAATCTTTATTATGTTATTAGAAAAAACTATAGAAAATAAATATGTGTATCATTAAATTTAATTTTCTATGTAAAAAAGAAAATATTTCGTAGCACTGAAATTTCTATCTGTGGCACTCGAAAAGAAATTTCTGCCCATCCCTGGTGTAAGGTGTATGCCTGAAACTAGCTACACTGTGAAGCAACCAGAATACAATCCTCTGTATGAAACAGTCCTATCTCATCTATTTTAACTTACTAAAATTTGTTGTCTTTAAAGATTAATTAGTCCTAAATTCAACCCAAAACCCCCAACTTCCTCAATTTTACTCAATAATTTAATAATCTTCAACTTATAAAATTAGTCATCTTTTGTAATTAACAACTTTTCTTAAATTAAAAGTTTAGGATATATAATTTGCCTTTATTTCATCCATCTATTTGGTCACCCTGGGCGAATCTAAATTTTGAAAATTATGTATTGACACCAGTCAGTTACAATACCCATGGATGCAGCAAAATTATATAACTCGTGGATGAGATCATTTACCTAGGAATGAGAAGAAAAGCGATAGAAGCACTCACGAATAGCAGAGGAAAATGAAGAGGTGATAGATAGTAAATGTAACTTATTAGATTTCCTAACGCAAAAATCTAAAACTCCGTAGTTAAATAACTTTTTATTTGCTCTGATGTACTAGTTTTAAATTAAAGTGATTTTTACAAGTCATTAAACGTAAAAAGTCACCTGAACTGGTTTTCTTTCCAATAGCAAATATATTTTATCATAACACTTTCAAATAGAACGACGAAAATTTTATTGTTAATTTACAACAGACGCTATGTTCATTATAGTATAGATTATATGTTTATGAAAAAAAAATTCATATATCTTTTAAAATGGAAAAAAAAAATCATCAACAAGGACAAAGAAAATTTGGTAATTAATTGACAACACACAGTTTATATTTATAATATTTTTTATATATGAAATTTACATACGGCGGTAAAACATAAATCACACGGCGAGTTGTCCTAACGGCAAATTGTCCTGGCGGCGAGTTGTCCTCACGGCGAATTGTCCGGCGGCGAGTTGTCCGGTCACCCAGTCAGATATCTCGTACGCTATGCTAAGTGTAGCCAGCGTTAGGTCGAGAAACTTCCCTTCTGTTCTGTACAACCAAATTTGGTTCGTGCCCTCGGTTACATATCTCAAATTTGTTGAGATTAGGTAATCTCATAGGGCTTCCTCTCTCTCGTTATCATTTGAGCTACAAATAATGTATATAAAACTGTCTCCAGAAGAATTATTTTCTCCAAAGAGACATTTTTAAAAATGTGCAGGTAATTTCGTACATTTAAAAGGGCAGTTCAGTCATTTTTGGTTTTAACAATTTCAATGTCAAACTATTGCTTAGTAAGAATATAATATTCGTGTAGAATTGTATTGTCCAATAAAATCTAATAATGGAAATATATCATTTCATATATAATTAATTTCTTACAAATGGTAACGGTAGATGGTGCCAAAATCAGTGACGCCATTTTGTAAACCCCACATTACCTACTCTCGCAATACACTGACGCACATACGTACACATATTTGCCAGATGTCGCTACGAACCAAGCGATATGTTAGAACAGGAAATAAATGAAATAAGGCAACCCAACTGCAACCCAACTGCAAGTGTTACATACACACTACACTCAGTTCATACATAATAGTGATAATATATTCAATGTAATAACTTTGTTCCTATTAATCGTGGGTACATAGAATTTAGCACAGAGCATTTATATGATAAAAGCTACGAACTGACAAAATAATCATACAATTCAAGCCACTGGTTTCTTAAATATTACATGTGTAGCGAATCTTACGCACTCACCACTCAGTCTTTTAGATAACTACATATATTTTGTCAGTCTGATTGGGGTTAAAAAAGCTTTATATATATACAATGAGACATGTAAATACGTTCAATGCAAGCCTATGTCTTTGTTATATTACTTTTATATATTGAATTGAATTGTTTTGCAAAAATTGAGGGCAGTGAAATTACCATGTTGTGAACTTTCCGCACACCAGAAATTACATGGGCCCCATTGTGGTTTTTCATTTGCATTAATTATATCCTTTGAAAACGGTTGCCTCTATTCCATGAAATTATCATACTAGCCACAATCTTTTCAATATGTGCCAACATTGAATAGCTGAAATGCGATTGACATATTAAACAATTATTCAATCAGATTGGAAGGATTCAAGGAATCGCAATTTACAAAATTTACTTATTCTATTTACAATTATAATGATATATCTCAATTTACAAACGCGAATCGATTGCTAGTTTCTCAAAAGATGCAGCCGGTAAGTAAGCACCTAGATATCATTGAAATTGTTGCAGAAATACCTAATCTGCATGCAAATCACTTATTAGATACCTTGGTTATAACTTATAATTTGGATATTGGTAAACTCAGCAATTATTACATTAAGTAATACTCATGATCGATTGGTTAATTAACTAGCAGAACCTTGGAAATTCCACGAAATTGAGAAGTCAACAAATAGGTTTAAGTCCATTTAAGAAACTTGTCCTAGTTTATTTAACACATATTGTGATGGTTTCTTTTATACTGTAATTGCATTTACATTATCACTTATAAGTACCTTCTTAGCAATATTACATAGATTTGCACAAACTATCCAAATTGAAAGTAGAAGCAGCTTCGAGGTAGTGGCCAATCCGATCTGAGAAGTCCGTACTTCAGTTGTGGCTACGGGCCCCACATCCACAATTAGACAGCGCGTGTAAGAAGATGAAAGCAGGCGCTCAGAGCAGGACGGAATGGAATATCCATCAAAGCGGTTAGTTTTGATCCCACAATGCTGCAATGTTCTCTGATTGCCGAGTGACTACTTTGATCATCTTAACCTCTAACTTGAACCTGCATTATTTTTAATTAGGTTTCAATGGACTATACATTTTTTTGATAATTGAAATTTCCTCTATCTTACATTCTTTTCTCATGCCTACACTTCCCTGACTTTCACTTCCCCCTCTTACATTTTCCAACCAACACCTTCCCGATTGCAATTCCTCCACCTACACTTCCTCCACCTATTCCGATTTTAATTCTCCATTCAGTTATTTCCCCTACCAAATCGCATACAATTTTCTTCATTTCCGTCGTTATATATGCTATTTTGTGTTCTTAAGTTTCCCATCATTCTTATTTTTCTTAGTCTCATAGTCTCTTAGGCCCGTTAGTCGTTCAAGGATTGAATAAATTTAAATCGATTATTTAAGCTGCATACAAAATTAATTCTCCTATTAGTACTATTTTTCCCAGCAAAGTTAGGACAAAGTGTTATAGTTCTAAGAATTGATGTCCGTGTGGTCGTGAGACAACAACTTATGAACTGAAACAGATAGACTAAGTTTTGCAATAAAATCGCCACAAGAATTGAACTCTGTCCCTTAAATACTTAGTGCGGAAACTTGGAAACTTGAATGTCAAAATATAATAGATTCTACAAAGAACGAGACGCGCAATGGGAACTACAGCAGTTCTGACCTTGTGTCTGTCAAATTTAAAGTAGAAAAAGAACGGTTTGAACTCTTGTCCTGTATTCTATCATAGCCCATTGTTTACTTCTTATTTACCGATATTGTTTGATCTTATACTCTAATATAGAATTATAGCTTTGATACCGTGATCGAAGATTATTAGAAAGGGTTTATTTTTATTATCTTCAATCAAGAGATTAGTGTTACTGATTTGGAGCAATTGAAAGAATTTTTTCTAAATATAATTATTGTAATGTGCATTCATATCGTGTTCAGTTAGGAATTGCATGATTTAGATTCAGATTATCTATTAGTTATACTGCTCCACAATAGATTCTCTGTCAAAAAATATATGTAATTAGTTGAATGTTATCAATATTTTTAGTGTATTTAATTAAAGTAACAACAATATTTTCTTTATATGGTATGTATCTGTAATGGATGTGGAACTGTGATGATTCGTTACACCCTTCAATCGGATTGGCTATTTAGACACGGGAGCTAATAAGTATAGTGTATAATCATGGTGAGTTTAAGGAATAAACGGCAAAAAAATATTTTTATTATTTATTGATTTTTGTCCGTAGAAAAATTGAATCAATGTTTATAATTTTATGCAGTAATAAGAACGAGAAATCAGTACAGCATATATCTTCACTTAATCAAATTAATCGGGATAGTATTTAGACTATTACGGAGAGATGTCTTCGCAAACTATTTTATAAGTTAGTGTCTATTTTTAACTATTTTTATAGTTTATATTAACAAACACGTATGCCATGGCAAACGTGAACTGTGAGAAAATGACACATATATAAAGCTACTAACTACATTTTAAACCAATGGATAGGTAAGCGGTCCAATAAAATTGTAATATGAAGAATGAGTGACAACATGAAGTAGAATGATAACGAAGTGAGGGAATAATACAAAGATCAATTCCACCTAAGGATAGGTTAGCGGTCCGATTGGAGTGTGACAAATGTATACTGTACTGTTATTTACTGTAAAATAACTATGCCTTATTTAGGTAAATAGAATAACTACGGAATGGAGAATGACTACGAAAGTAGAACAACAAAATAGAATATGAAGAAAATAGAAAATGTCTACGAACGGGGGAAGTATACGGAAGTAGAAGAAGAAATATAATGACTGTAAATGGAATGAATGAAGGAATGAACAAAAAATGTGTAAATAAGAAATGAAAATAGGAATGAAAGTCAGAAATAGGATATAGGCATTGAGCAATGTAGGAAATGAAAATATGATATAGGCATTAGGCAATGCGCGTGTCTCGGCTATACTCGGAGGTGAATTAATAATGTATGTGAGCCTATGGTTCTAGGTATATTCCACCCCGGTAAATTCCACCCCGGTATATTCCACCTCGGTATATTCTACCCTAGGTACAGGGTGATCAGACCAGGTGTAGACAAACATTTATTGAAATATCCCCTTACAAATAACAGAAAAAATAAAACTAACTTAACAGAAAAAATCATTATACATCTAAGAAATAAATTGCATAGTTAGTTTACAATATATCCTCCCTTAGCCTTCACCAAACGCCTCAACCTGTCAGGAACTTGACTACACGCGGCACGGATGGTTTCTTCTGGAATTTCGTTCCAACAAGTCGTCAATTTTAGCTTCAGAGCGTTCACATTTGAGTGATTAGAAGAGCAGACTTTACTCTCCAAAATACTCCAGATGAAATATTTCATAGGGTTCAGATCAGGAGAGGAAGGAGGCCATAACTCCTTCGACCAGAACCAAGCCATATTATTCTTGCACCATTCTTGACCGGGATTAGCCGTGTGGGACGTGTCTCCGTCCTGCTTGAGGGTAACACCTGTTTAACCGAACGTTGTGCTCACCCAAGGCACCAACTGATCTTCCAACAACTTCAAATAAACGTGCTGGTTCACCGTTACACCCTCCTCAATGAAAAAAGGAGGACTCTTCTTTCCAGATGAGGTTACCCTGGCCCAGACCATGACAGAAGCTGGTTTTTGTCTCCTAAACATCAGCCTGTCGTTCAGAGGAATATCGCGCTTATTCACTGCATAAATCCGGTCGTTCTGATGATTGTGGACGGCTTGGACCGTGAATAACTTCTCATCAGTCCACAAGACCGGAGGATGCGTGCCGTCTCTCAGCTTTTCAAGAAGAAGCTTTGCTCTTTGCAGCCATTTGGGTTTTTTGGCCTCTGAGAGTAGCTGAGCTTTTGTCTTTTTGAATGGGGAAAAGTTCATATCACTTGTGAGCACTTTTTGCATCGTTCCATAGCTCACACCAGACGCTGATGCCAATTTCCTGACGCTTCTTTCAGGATTCCTCCTGATTTTATCCCGGGTGTTTTTGATGAACTTAGAGGTCCTAACCTTGCGATCTGAGTGCTCCTAACCTTTGGGAGGGTCGAACCTGTCTCTCTGAAACGCTTCAGAGCCTTGTAAATTCCAGATCTACTCGCAAGACCCTTCAAAAGCTTGCATGTATAACCCGGGGACTATCCTGATTCAAACAGTTCCTGAATTGTCGACGCTACAGAGCTCATAATTAAATTAATATTAAGAAATACCTCTGAAAGTAAAATATAACAGTTAGTGCATATAATAGATGGATAAATGGATTATTTTCACGTTTTAAAGGTTTTAAAATTAAACATTAAAATTTGTCTACACCTGGTCTGATCACCCTGTATATTCCACCCCTGTAAATTCCACCCAATGAAAATGCTCATTTGGTCGGAAATAAAAAGTCAAAGATTATATTTTTAGATTGCAATTAGTTGAATACTGAGTAGTTATGAGAAATAAGTTAGACGATATCCTGGGAGATTTGGACAATATTTAGAGGTAGCTGAAATCAATTTAAATTTTATCCCAATAGACCAAAATACAAATGAAAATTATATGGTAGTTTTATTTAAAAGTTTACATGTTGAGCAAGTTAATGTTAATTCCTTCTTGACATGAAACTTCAGTATATACTCGCCTCTTACAACAATAGTTGGAAGAGGTGTTTTGCTTATAAATGGCTGTTTTGTATTCTAGGACTAATCTTCCGTGGTCAAAATCTCTCTATGTAAAATAAGGCAATAATATCCCCATTCTTAAAACCCTGTGTGCAATAATTTCCACTTCCTGTTTAAATAATAATAAACATGTAAAATACTCTCAATGTAAAAAATAGTCTTCGGTCAAAAAATATTTTACATCACTTATACTCGAAGTCAAAATACCAAATTCAAAATAAAAATATAAACAAGTTAACGAAGTACTTTATGACACCATCTTACATTTAATATCGCTGTTGTGTTAGTGATAGTGAAGATAATCAACTCGTGATTGAAAAACTAAATACCTCAACTGATAAAGAGCGTTCACACAACCTTTCCCTCTGTTGTTCTATCACATGTGTAGTGAAAAAATAAATACTTAAAAGTTTATGATTGATAAACAAAAGGCTTACTTTGCTACAATGAAAATGCAAGTTACATAGTATTATATATAAGATTATTAATTGATTAATATATATAAATAACAAACCTAAACCGTTAAGTGAGGTGGAATTTACCGGGGTGGAATATACCTAGGGTGCAATATACCGGGGTGGAATATACCGGGGTGGAATATACTGGTCACCGAGCCTATGAGTGTAGATGTGTGAGGGTGGATTCTCGGGTGTGGGGAGTTTCTTCTGGTTAGTGGTTATTATTTTAAAAGTATGTAATTTAATAGCTATTTTTCGCAAATAAGATAAGTTTTAGTTTTGTTGTAGCGAAGAATTTGATCGAAAATATCGCAATTTTCTTTCATCCTATGTTGTTCATAGCTAATTTTACAGTCACACAACTATTTTTTACGTAGCACCTTCTCATTTTTCAAATGTTCCTATAAATTCCTAATGTTTGGATGCAACTTTGTGATAAAGCTTGGCACAGCTGTGCGATGCTGTGAGTGAGAGTTGAAATAGATTATTTCAGTGGAATTCTAACAGCAAAAAAATTCCTCACGGCAAATTTTCTTGCGGCGAAATTTCGGACACGATAATTATATAATGAATTGAAGGTGTTTAATAATAGTGAGATATATGATTATAAATCAAATAAATTTCCATAGGCATAACAAAAAAGAAATACCTTATTCAATTTATGAACAAACTAGAGAGACAAAGATTTTTTTTTCTAATGTCCTCCCCAGAGGACGGTGTTCGTTAAAGTGTTAAGGTATGTACCAAGCTTATATCATACTGGGTAAATGCAATGAAGAATTTTTTAAAAGGAATTCCATATTCTTTGAATAAATACTGAATAGCTATATATACAATACATTAAACATATAGTGCATAATTTGGCTAAGCTGCATCAAATCCGTTATTTTGTCTTAATTGCAGTGTATATTGCATTCAATATTGCATTCATTTAAATTTTAAGATTGTACATAATCTCTTTGTTACATAAACAAATTAATTCCCCTAGCTCTATTTCTATCGAGCCACAAAACTCTAATCTTTTTTTTTTCTTGCTGGTTATTCTAATTTCCGTAATTTAAATCAATTTAATGTGAAAAAGAGGCCCAGAATGCAAATGAGGAAAACACTAAGCAAAGAGAGAGAGGGATTAGTGAAAGAGGAAATGGGAGGGGGTTTTGGAGGTACTAAAATAGAGGGATGTGGAATGAGGCTCTACAATCACACCATTAATTCACTGGCGCACTGGTTAAAGAGCCACTTTTTTACTCCAAACGCTTCGACTCAAAACAAAATGAATGTATCTCTTGAAATCAATGTGTTTGTACTGTTGAGGGTAGATGTGCACTTTGAACATTTGTTTCATTTTAGAACAGAATTGCTATAACAAAAGTATAGAAGTTCAATGTTTTCTGTAATATTATGCACATACAAATTTGTCATTGTAGTAACTTGACTGTTTTCGAAAAATCTATATTCATATCATTCATCATGTAGGGAGAGGCATTTCTACTCCACAGTTTAGCGTAATAGAACATCTCTCATGATTTTTTTAATGAATTGAACATTAATAATGATTTTACTCTAACAGAGTGTGAAAAATGAAAAAAAAAATATGATTATGGAAATCCCTAATTGAATCATCATTTGAATTCAAAATTATTTAGACCAGGCGAAAGAGTTTCTTCACGGCTATGTACATTTTTAACAACCTCTTAGTTGTAAATTAGGTTCACTTCAGTACATTCACTCGCATTGCATTAAGCGTTTAGGGTGCAGTCAGCTCTAAGTGAAGACGAAAACGTGTTTTAGAGGTGGGAAAACTTAATTTTTAGTACTTTGTTTACATTGTTATGAGTTTGTTATTAACATAATATAATAATGCTTACGGCATTCTTCAATAATATTAAATAAAATGTTAAATATGATGATGTGAAAGGATGGCCTTTATTCTTTTGTAATTGAGCCACTATACCCGTATGTTTTCAAAATAGCGTTTTGTGATCATTGGGACAGCATATTTGGTTAACAATATGACACTGTCCTATTGTCAACAATACTGTATAGTTATTCCAATTGAATAGATAAAAATCTATTTTTGATAAAATTAACGTGAACTGCAAGTAGCTTCAGGGCTTCTTGTAGATACAGAACTTCCATCTGATGTGAAACCTTCGACCATGATGAAGGGCTTTAGCCATCTTATGACATCACAAAGCACATCATAGAGAACAAATTTCACTTAATAAAAGAAAAAGACTCAATATGATTGGATACACCAGAGAAAGAAGAGTTTTCAGCCGATGCAAAATATAATGCCTTCAAAATCACGTCATTAAGTATCCGTAGATGGCCTGTAAACTATTGTTCATGGTCTGGTACAGAACGCTAAATCAAACTGTTCCATCGTCTGAAAAGTGGACGAATATACGCTCATTTGATGAAATTTAATCTCTACGGAAAACGTTGAAAATGAAGGTTGATGTTCTTGTAGAGAATGAAGATAGTTCAAAAAACTAGTTCCGTTGGTGTAATTTAATATGCCAAAAGAAAAGATAAAAGCAAAATATTGATGTTAAGCGAAGATTCAAGTGCAATGTGTATCATTTTCCAAATGTTCCTCTTATGGCATCGATGAAGCTAAAGGACATTCAACTGATATCATATGAACCAGATAAGTGTGGTACAACAGAAAGATATAATTTGAACTTGAAATTCAACCATAACCTCAACAATACAAAAGTTCGATAAACTGTCCCACCTCTCATCATTGCTAGTATACAATGGGTCATTTTTTTTATTTAATTTATTTCTAGTCAACAGAATATATGATATCATTCTAGTCAGTTTCATGTTATAAACAAATATCTATATTACACTTTCTTTTGTCTCCCATAATTTGCCCATAGTAAATGGAATATCTATCTTTCTGGGTTTTTGTCCCATTGTTTTTTGTCCTAGAACTCCCTTAAAATGAAAATGCAGAGAGATTGAATTCATTTCACTTCATTCTCATATGAATGTGAGAATAAATTTACTTTAAATAATATAATGATAATATCATTAAAAAAATACTGGCAAATGTTAAAAATTCAAGATGATAAATCAGTTCCACTGTGTGAGATTGCAGTGGCTGACAACAACGAAAAATAATTAGTTTTTTTTCACCTCAAACTCAACGCGTCATTAGTGGAGCTCAGTTTCTTGTTTTCACACAAATAAAAAAGTTGTTTTTAAAGAATTACAGTAGTAACAGATACAACACAAATTTTATTATTGAAACCATCAACATTTTCCCCATCATTTGCCAAAATCGTTTCCAAGTTTTTCAAATTGATTTCCGCCGAAGTTTTTTCACTCAGATTGTATTTTTTCATTGTTTATTATCCAGCTACAAAAATAACCGAGTTAGTTTACAATATCACTTTGATGTAATGAGGTGGAATAATTATATTTACTCTTAAGTGCTCTTTTCCAAATATATGTCTTTATATGATGTGATACTTATTTCGATCACTAATACTATATAGATAGAAATTATTATTGTATCCCCTTTCTTATGTTTAATTTGTTATTGAAAATAACTGGGATGAAAAAAAATAATGGAAAAACCTTTCAGGTTTTTTCCATGAACCAAGATTTGTACTGCTCCAGATGAACAATTTTCATTTATATAGATTTTACTAATTATAGCTATGCAGTTATAATAGGAGCGATTAATTTATCAATTCAATGGCGATTAACTTATCAATTCAATGGCGATTAACTTATCAATTCAATGGCGATTAACTTATCAATTAAATTTAGAATATGCAGGTTTGCAGGTTTTCCTTAGACAACTTCGACTTTCGGCCAGACAAGTGCCTCGTTTTGTCTTATATTTGTAAGGTATTATAGATATCTTTAATATATAGTATGAAGAAAACAGCCAAGAAAATGAAATTTGCGAAATATTATTAACATGATTTTCAAGATTGCTTATATTACATCATAAAACACATTTCAGATTATCTTTATTGCATAATCAAAGGAATGTTAGAATTTTCGTTATACAAATTATTATTATAAATACCGCTTTGAGAATTAATATCCACTAAATAATGCAAGAATCCATGCAATCAATGAAGATTCAATGGAAGTAGATATTATTGGAGGGTGAAATAACAAATTATGAATATTCAAAAATGCTTCAATCTAAGCCTTACTTTTTTCGAGCGTACGAAGGGGATTTTCCACTTTTCTGATAATGATACTCAGCAAAGTATTGACTATTGAAGCACTTTTCAATTTGCATCGCAAATAGCAATCGATGTATCAATCATACAAATGAGTTCACTTTCCTGTATGAAAATTTGTAAATAACTCATGCTTTCCTGCTCTGCACTGAAGTATTTGCATTAGAACAATATTGAATTTTAAGTTTCAATGCAGCGATAAATGTAATAAATTGTATTAGAAATTAAGGACATTTAGAAACTATATGTTGTTTTAAAGTGATTGAAATGTGCATGTATGAACATTCAAATTCATTGTACATTTAAATGTGCACAGCAGGAATACATAAAACTCTCTCTAATTTGTAACCACATTTAATCAGAATTATTTATTATTAGTTAGTTTAACGAAGAGTAATTTGCTGTAATATTCAATTTTCACCCTTCAATAAAAACCAGAACAAATATTCACCTTTAATAACCTCCTGACCCAGACTGAAAGCTAACAATTCTCCCTACAGTAATATTAGTACCTGTACCGCTGATTGCTCCTATCCGTTGCCTCTTCTTTATTGGCAATGAGAGCGTGACTTGCATATTGAGTCAGAACAACCCAATTTTCTCAAACTATCACCAACTCAAATAATTCGGCTTTAGCATCATCGAATGGAAAATACATTGTTCTAATAGTAGCTGTTTGGATTATAGTGATATATCGAATCTGATATCCAATCTTCAAAGCCGAATTGGAACTTAAAAAGTTGGTTCAGCTTTTGTGAGAATTGAAAGCCTTTATTGAGCTTCTTGTTCGAATAGTTTGAATGACTGCCAAAAACAGTCCAACTGGAACTGGAATGAATATCTTACTGATGTGATACCTTTATATATTAATAAATTTCATCCTTTGGATAAAAATATAAAACTATTTCAAATATTTGAAAATATTTAGGAATGTAATGTCTTTATATTAAAGACATATTTCAAAAGTCTCTATTTAAATATCAATTGTAGAGTAACGTGATGGAGAATTCAATTATATATATATAAATATATTTCACCTATTATGTCTTTATCATATAAATTACCACCTTGAAGAATTAAAAGACAATAATTTTAACTGTGAAAGGATTCACGCAATATAGGGAAATTTATTCGCTTCCCATTTAGTGAGTTTCCAAATTTGATCATATACGGCCATTTGTCGTCTATGTCGTGAATTGAAATTATTTCTTTTGATTGAGAGTCATATCGCATTGAAAAGAGAAGCTGACAAAATCACGTCCTTATTATTTATTAGACATACATGTGAAAGATCCAGCACTGAACAGTTTTACTCGATTTCTAATTTATTCTACAATTAAAACTTTTTTTCTTAGAATCTCAATAACAGTAAAATTCCATTCTTCGAACAATATAATATATTGAAAATTAAACCAAATATATCGGCAATCAATAGGATTGCAGCTCGTAATACAATTATATCAGTCCTGTCATAAATTTTGAATGAGTGAGTTACTATTGCCGTTTAACACACATAAACTGCGTCCATCGCTTTATTGCAGATCACTATTTTGTGAATAATTTTAATAATATTGATCGTACAGTAGTGAAACTTTGGTCACTGGAAGATTGCTTCTATGTAAGTATCTTGCTGAAATATTTTTTGAATCCATGAGAAAATTAGAAAGTTATGAACGTTTATGTATTTTGAAGGCATTTTAACTGTCCATCGCTTTATTGCAGCTTCGTGAAATGGCCAAAAAATGGGCGATTAACTTCTACCGAGAGGGTAAAAATTGTAGCAGGTCCTGCAGAAGGGAGGACTCTTCTATAATTAGCTTTATAACTTGGATGGGTTAAGAGAACAAGAGTTTCTTTTGTGGAAAATCCCGACACAAACCCAAGGAGAGATGAGGGTACGAGAAAAACAATTTCCCCTCGAAACATGCGAAAAATACGCAGGCAGGTCATAAGGCAGCAAAATGACACTAGTGCCTCCATTTTTGACAAGGCTGTCATTGGTCTAACGTCAAAACAGTCCTGATGTAATGTCTCAAATGAAACGGTCAGAAATGATCAATGGGGCTTAAGACCAGAGAACAAGGCAATCAAGTCATGAGAGTCTCTCACTTGATGCCCAGAGATATGAGGAAAGAAGTTGTAACACTTCAAGCATGAGATTGTGCGAAGTTATGCAAGAAAATCATTTTTTGGCAACGAGATAATTGCAAACTATTAGGCCAAGGGAACAAGTACTCAACAAAAGAGGCAATGTAGGATTGGATTGTTAGGTTTACACCCTCTGGTACTCGGAAAGGGCCAATTAACGTTTCACAAATGATGCCAGCTTAAAACATAAAGCCACACTGACGACGAAACCAGTGTGGATAAACAGCTCTAGTAGTATCCAAACTTTAACCCATCCATCCAGACAATCAAGGGTGGCTCTTTCCTCATCTGTTAAAAGAACAAGTAGGAAGTTTGTTTTCATGTAATTCTATGTACATCTAATGCCTTTTTCCTTCTGGTTCTTGTCCATAGGAGGTCTGGAAATGGGCTCCACGTTCGTTGTCGTCTCATTTAAGACACCGTTAGGACGAATAACCAATGACAACCTTGTCGAAAATGGAGGCACGAGTGTTATTTGCCTGCCTTAAAACCTGCTTGGGTAGTTTTCGCATATTTCGAGGGGAAAAAGCTTCTCCTCGTACCCTCATCTCTCCTTGGGTTGGTGTCGGGATCTTCCACAACAGAAACTATGTTTCTCTTATCCCTTCCAAATTCATTAGCTAAATATAGAAGAGTCATCCCTTCTGCAGGACCTGCTACAATTTTTACCCTCTCGGTAGAAGTTAATCGCCCATTTTTTGGCCATTTCACGAAGCTGCAATAAAGCGATGGACAGTTAAAATGCCTTCAAAATACATAAACGTTCATAACTTTCCAATTTTCAGATGGATTCAAAAAATATTTCAGCAAGATACTAACATAGAAGCAATCTTCCAGTGACCAAAGTTTCACTACTGTACAATCAATACTATTGAAATTATTCACAAAATAGTGATCTGCAATAAAGCGATGGACGCAGTTTGTATCACGATGCATCATTTTTATGTAATCCATATCCATTTGCAAAATGCATCTGTTGTTTTTTGTGTCTATTTAACCCCATCAATAAACTGTAATAAGCCAATCCAACTCTGAATATCAGGAGATTCCTCTCTCAAAAAAACACTGAGAAAAAAATGCGAGTCAACCTGACTCATCGCTTGAGTCAAGGCTGACATTTATTGTAATTGTTCTCAAGTCTTCAATATTCTCAGTACACACGCTACGTTTCACTTGAACAAGTCAGACTTGCACAGGTGACAGGATTCAAATTCATTTATGTCTCAAGTCACTTGTGAAAGTCTATAATTGAGCAAGTCTCGTCCAACAGACCCTCGAGTTTGCTTGCACAAAATACTTGCGCAAGTTTGCATGAACGTGTGTAGCCACCTTAAGACAAAGTGGCTTAATCAGTAGATTAATGCTTTTGCTTTATCTCTTGATTGTATTAATGATAGTCTTAAGCCTCTGGTATCCACTAATGAATACTTGAAGCTTGGAATAACATAATTTGATCCAATGTTTGAAACGATAGTGAGTGATAGTGATATTATCCCTGGCACAATTAAATAGAAAATAGAGAGATAGGTTTGGTACTCCTGTAACTATCACCGTAAATAACATATAGGATTAGTACTCCTGTTATTATCATTGTAAATGAGAGATAGGGTTGGTACTACTACTGTGAATTACAATCACGAATCACCGTAAATAAGAGTTATAGGGTTGTTACCCCTGTAAATTACAATCACGAATCACCCTAAATACGAGATAGGGTTGGTACTCCTGTAAATATCATTGTAAATAAGAGACAGGGCTGGTACTACTGAAACAATCACAGTGAATAATAGATAGTTTTGGTACTCATGTAACTGCCACCATAAATTATAGTTTATGTTTGAACTGAAGAAAATATCACTGTAAATATGAGATAGGGTTGGTACTCTTGTAACTAATAGCGTAAATAAGATACTTGGTTGGGATGATGTTCTATCAGAGAAAAGAGTCACTGGAATTATGTACTATCAGAGAAAAGAGTCACTGTGATTATGTACTATAAGAGGAAAGAGTTCCTGGGGTTATTTACTATCAGTGAAAAGAGTCACTGTAATTATGTACTATAAGAGAAAAGAGTTACTGGGATTATGTACTATCAGAGAAAAGAGTCACTGTGATTATGTATTATCAGAGAAAAGAGTTACTGTGATTATGTATTATCATAGAAAAGAGTTACTGGGATTATGTACTATCAGCGAAAAGTCACTTTGAAAATGTACTATCAGAGTAATTAGTCACTATGATGATGTACTATCAGAGAAAAGAGTCGGAGTGATGATGTACTGTCAGAGAAAAGAGTCACAGTAATTATGTACTATCAGGGTAAAGAGGCACTGTGATCATGTACTATCAGAGAAAAGAGTCACTGTGGATATGTACTATCAGAGAAAAGAGTCACAGTGATGATGTACTATCACATAAAAGAGTCACAGTAATGATGAACTATCAGAGAAAAGTGAAAATAGACATTATTACCTATTTTATATATTATTCTTGCATCTGTACCTTTAAATTTATCAAATGAAATAGTATATGATAGCTATATGTAAACTAATGGAGTGCAACAGCTTATCGCTGTCATGGTAACTTGCATCAATATCAGCCGTTAGGCCATAGCTAGTCAGTTAGCAGCCCCTATATTCATAACGGCAAAGTGGCCTAACCAACTGAGCTTTTCATTTTTCAGTATATATGCAAAGCGCTGTCGATTAGCCCACTCTGCCTATCAAAGCTCCAAAATACAATATTTTGTGGGTAGGGACACTCTGTATATTTGCCCTCCTTTTATAAATTGATTAAATATTCATTTTATTCATGGTATAATTTATAATTACATTATTGTGAGAATATCTAACCACCTATTTATCACAAATCAGTACACGGGGTTTAACGTTTGCTGCGGTACAAAAGGCTATATTTCTGAAGTCAATAGGAAATTTAAAAAATGAGAGTAAATACTTAACCAAACAAGTTTTATAAAATGTAAGTGACTTAGAAATACGTTAAAAATGGTAATTATAATTTCTTCTAGTGTTTAATCAGGTAGCTTTGTTGAAATATTATTTTCCTTTGAATATTAAGGTATCCAATATCTATTTGTTTATCACTGTAGAAATGAATGTCCCTTAATTCCTTAGAGAAAGGCGAACGTTATTTTTTATAAATTCATATGTCATTATGGACTAAAGTCATTAAATTGCCAGTAAGTGACTGGCAGTTTTCCGCCAGGCAATTTCCTGCATGGCAGTTTTCCACTTTGGCAGTTTTTCGCATGACAGCTTTCTGTGTACCCTTTTGAGATGCCTCAATCGAAACAAGTGTCATTGATAATAAAACAATAATAGTACAATATTATTTTTATATATTATTATGAAAAACATTATTTAAATTTATTTGTTTGTTTCGTAGACATATTTATACCTAGTAGGGAGAACATCTGCGTTGAAAACTTGGCCGTAGTTGTTGACGTCAAGTGGAAATTAAATACAAGGAACAGGAAGAAATAATCAGAAAGGAAAGTGGCTCCTTGAACAATAGCCCCAACAGCCAGTCGGTGATAATGGTCAAGGATGCAGAAAAGCTACGCCAGGAATGCAGTCACTTACCAAGGAATGAGATGAAAAGGGAGTAAAGTTCCAGTGGCTTCTTCACAAATAGAAGAGGAAAATAATGAGGTGATAGTTAATATAACTTACTAGACTACCTAACACAAAAATCTTTGACCTTATGGGTACAGAATCTTTTATTTTCATCGATATACTAGTTTTTGTACTGGTCATTAAAAGTATTAAAAAAACTGATGAACTTATTTTCTTCCCAAGAGATTTTAAAAACAAAAAAACAAAAGTTTTGTAGTTAATTTACAACACACTCTATATTTATAATAGTTATTATTAGAAGTTTATTTGTTTAGTAAAAAAACATTTAATTTAAATTTTAAATTGAAAAATAAAACCTTTCAAAATATGTCTATGATTTTTTTTAGTTTTACCTTTATAATATCACCCTATATACTAATACAGTGTGTCTTTGTCTATCGGTTGGTTGCAAGAAAAATGTCACGCTTTAACATTTTATATATGTATATATAAATTTTTTGGATATAATTTTCTTTACACAAATCTTTTGACACAGTATTTTTTGACGTACATTTTTTTGACACGATTTTTTGACACAAATTTATTGGACACAAATTTTTTTATAAGCCTTTTTCTGACTCAATTTTTGGACATTAGTTTTTTGCACAAATCTTTTTTGGCACTAATTTTCATAAGTATAAATTTTTTTGACTCAATTTTTTTGACATATTTTTTGACATTTTACCTATTTTTACACGATATTTCCACATTTTTTTGCATAACCTTTTGAAGCAAACTTATCTTAACTTAATTTTTTTTACATTAATTTTTTTAATAATTATTTTTCAATCTATTCTTTAGATATATATATTTAATTTATATCTTGTTTATCTTTTACTAAAATTAATTGTAATGGGGAGATACACTAGTGTTTTATATATAAATGATGAATACGGCGGTTAAGCGAAAATGACACGGCGAGTTGTTCCGAATAACAATAATCATTGTCATTGCGTATTGTCACAGTGAATTGCATGGCGACAATTTCTTATATTTAAAATGAATTAAATAACTCAACATGACGAATCTTTGAAGGAAATATTTCTATTCAATAGTATGGCATTTTTATAAATAATTCCAAATGCGACAGTGGTAATTTTTATCAAATGCAACTACGGAGGATACTTTGAAATGAAAGAATGTAAAATAATTCTGAAATATTTATTGCTCGGATGAACCAAATATTCAAACATTCTCAACCAAGCAACTATTCATTGATCTATAAATTCAATTTTCGACATTCAATTTGTGTGTTAATCTTGCAACATATGCTTACATCTCAGTGTGATCTGAAGACTTCAAATTTTGTTTAATTTGAAGTAAACACTTTTGCAATTCATCCTATAAAGTTAAGTCTTAAAGTTTAGGGAGAAAGTTTTATCCAATTACACTTTTCTGAACGTGAGAAAATATTTTGTTAGAATGAAGGAAAAGGAAAAACATTTTTTAACTCAAATTTCTAAATTTATGGTAGTTTTCGAAGAAAATCATTATAATATCACAGCGTTAAGTAGTTAAAATTGCCTGTTATGTTCATGCATGAACTAAACTATGTAATTAAAATATAAATTCTTAGTTTAATGGTAAATGAGGTATATACAAATAATCTGATGCCTTTACCATACAAAACTCTTGAAAACTTCACCTACCTAATTAGGTAGCTAGCAACTTGATATCAAATTTACCCAGCTTGTAGTGTTTAGAAAATTAGAAAGTGTAAATGTTGTGACCCTATTTTAAACATATGAAATTAAAAAGTAATTACATTTAATGACTTATTTTGCAGATATGCCGAAGCGTTGATGCGTCCCTGGTTGCAAGTCAAATTATGGATCCAGTACAAAATTTTGATTCCTGTCCGAAAGAAGAGGCACTGTATGCTAAATGGCTCAAAGCATTCCATAGGTAAGTGTCTCCTATAGATATACATAATCGTGACCGGAAACTTTGTCATAAGGAAATTCGCCGTGGGGAAATTTCGCCAAGATAATTTATTTTAACTCTCAACTTTAGAACCTTAGGCAAATTAAGTGATAACCACAATTATTTTTAGTCCTTTTGTAACCCCCGTAACCAAGAATGCTTTCCAATAGCTTACCAGCAAACAATAACAATTTCATACAAAGAAAAACCACAATTTTTGGACAATCAAACATAACTTTTCGTTCTTTATAGTCTATAAGTGTCCTTGGTAATGGGTTTTGGAAAAGGACCCTAGCATTTATTGTGGTAATATTTTTATTTGTCTGGGGTTCTTAAACCGAGAGTTGAAAAATAATTCACGGCAAAAATTCTTCACGGTGAATTTTCTTACGGCGAAAATTCCTAATACCATACATAACTTAGCTATATTTAATCTTGTATTTTCAATTTTTAGTTTTCAAATTTGAATCAATTATCATGATTTTTACATTGTGTTGCTCTAGTAATTTAATTAAAATATTAATATTTGTTGCTATGAAATTGATATTGACGGTAAATTATGAAATAAAATTACTCTCATGTGATTGCTCAGTAGATAGAAGTTTTTCATAGATGCCTAATTACAGGGAGAAGTTCACACCGTCTAATCATTCAGTTGTGTGTTCTGAATTATGGACTAGAGGTGAAAAGAAGGTTAAGGCTCCAGAAAGGTGCTATCCCAACAATTTTTCCTGGGCAACCTTCATATTAGAAGGTTGAAGATAATTGAAGAGAGAGATGCTCAAAATTTGGAGAGTTCTTAGATAATGACAAGATAATAGATTTGGAATCGTTTAAAGAAAATTGCAGGGTATATTGTGACTAAATGGACGATTAGTGAATGTAAAGGTAATATTTTTTTTGTGGTAGACTTGTACATGAACATAATATGACACCCCATTTTCTTCTTTCTTTCAAAGTGCATTCTAATTTAAATATTTCTGTGTTCTCTAAAGATGTTCTTCTAAATAATTCCACATTTGATTTTATATTTGGTGATAGCATGTTGTGTGATAAGTGATCTAAATTTAAAATTTTGCTTTCACATATGTATAACTATGAAGATGGTTCTGTTGTTAGTTCAGACAAACTTGCTCTACCTTCCAAATGTTAAATGAAGTTATGGAAGAAAAATTAGGTGAAAATTATGTAAACTATGTTAGGTTGAAGGAACAAATATTACTTCTAGGTAATAATAGGAAAAGGTATAGTGCAGATTTTATGCTTTTTTCTTGCACTCTATATTATAGTAATCCTGCAGCATATAAATTTATGCGTGAAAATAATTTTTTCTAACTCTTCCTAGTGCAGATTACATTAGGAAATTTGCTCTCACTTCTAATATTGATGTACCTGGTCTTAAAGATAGTCATATAAATTATCTCAAACAACGACTTTGTGGTAATTATTAATGAACTATGTAATATATGGAATGTTCTGTATATAGCAATAAAAAATGTATATATGACAAAATGCATGTCTAAATAGTGATCAAATAGTCTTATTGGTTTTCTATCAATATAGCTAATACATAAGTTTCAATAGTATGATTGAAAATAAGTATATATTTTTTGTTATTATTTTAATATACATAAACTTCTGCACTAAAAATGTTTATTTTTTACCCCTCCTTATTACAATGAAACGCATGATACAATGTTTGGTATTCATTATACAACACTAATTAAATGGATACAATAATGAAACTTTTAATGAATACTTCACTTCATGTATTTATCAAATTTAATTTTTTTATGTGAAAAAAATCGATTTTGTGTAGTCAATCAATCCTACAAAATTTTAAGGAAGAATTTTTTTTAAATTAAATAAATTATTATTAAAATTAAACAAACTTTCAAACCTTCCCACAAATCAAATAATTATACAGACGGCATACCTAGGTAGATTAGCTGCATGAATTGGATGCGTCGTATAAATTCCACAAAAGACATCGTAAATTATCATTAAAACAACAAAATTGTTTCTGATTATTGATCACAAGTTTTCTAATACCTATTGGATGAATTTTGAAGTTCTAGTTGTTCGTATTGATTGAGAATTTAATGTAAAATTTCGAGTGACAAACCATTTCCATCGCATTTTCAATAGAAAACGTGCGGTTTGTTATGACACCATGTCGGCCATCTTTTTTTTCCGCGATCCTACACCGAGGCTATAATATATAGGTCTAGAATTATTGCAAGTGCTTGAGTTTTTTTTATCAATAAAATCTGAGCACCTATCTGTGAACCATAACATCGCATCCGATGAACTGAATCCCGCTCCGAATCCATATTGTTTAACGTAAATTATTTTTTGACAATCATGATATTCGATAACTGAACATTTCATAATATTGATGCAAGTTTCATTGAAACGTCGATGAGCCTTTAGAGTTACTACTTTTATGGATGCTTTTTCCAAGCTTCTGAATAGGTGTTTAATTTCATTAGTTGATATTTTTAGAATAATTTTCGACAACCAGATGGTTAAAAACATTTGAGTGGGTATTTAAGATTTTTATTTAAAAAAAAAAAATGACAAGAGTTAAAATGTTGCAACGTTTCGAAAAAATACTTATTTCATCATCAGGCTAAAAACATTTATCTGAAATAACACGAAGAGTTTAATATATAGTTAATGAATGAATTTAATAAATTATTGAGTTATTTCAGGATTGAATATGGAAAAACAAAATATAAAGTAAAGAAAACAAAATGATAATATAGATTGTACGGTAATATGAATTGATCGGTAATATGGATTGATTGGTAATATGAATTGATCGGTAATATGAGAGCTTAAATGCCCACTCAAAAGTTTTTAACCATCTGCTTGTCGAAAATTATTCTAAAAATATCAACTAATGAAATTGAACCAGCTCTCATATTACCGATAAATTCATATTACCGATCATTCCATATTACCGATCAATTCATATTACCATACAATCTATATTATCATTTTTTTCTTTACTTTATATTTTTTTTCCATATTCAATCCCGAAATAACTCAATAATTTAGTAAATTCAATCATTAACTATATATTAAACTCTTCGTGTTATTTCAGATAAATGTTTTTAGCCTGATGATGAAAAAAGTATTTTTTCGAGACGTTGCAACATTTTAACTCTTGTCATTTTTTTTTTTTAAATAAAAATCTTAAATACCCACTCAAAAGTTTTTAACCATCTGGTTGTCGAAAATTATTCTAAAAATATCAACTAATGAAATTAAACACCTATTCAGAAACTCGGAAAAAGCATCCATAAAAGTAGTAACTCTAAAGGCTCATCGACGTTTCAATGAAACTTGCATCAATAATAACCTGTTGCCTTCCTACACTGATATTTCATAATATGTTCAACTTTTTTAGACACGGTAGACAAAGTAGAGATTGAGCGAAATTATTAGCTACCCTAGAGTTTTTGCTCTTATGAATAGGGATAATGCAAATTTTTTTAGGTACATCATGGAAACTATCTTCAACAAAAGAGAAGTTAAATATATCTACAATAACATCAGTTATTTAATGGATTAGAATTTTATACATATAAGAAAATCATTATACAATTTACATTACTACTTACCCTACCAGATATAGCCATCACAATTTCAATCACCTCTTGCTTGGAAGTAGGTTTCACACAGAAATAGTCATTAGAACGAGTATGAATACAATGCGGTGGGTCAATATTAGATGTTGGAATACTAATGTTTAAATCATTTGCTACAGAAGGAAAATATTTTATCAATAATTCTGATATAGCATCTGGGTCTGTGGGGTCTACTCTGTTAACATCCAAGATTATATCCCAGTGTATCTTTTTCTAATTATAAACGTTCTTCCACTTTTTCCAACAATCATTTTTAATTGAGGTAAATTTATGGCCATAAAAGTTTACAATTTTCTCTATTTATTTTTTTAGTTAATGCATTTTTATGATTCTAAGGATAAAAAGGAACACTAGTGCTGAATGGTACATTTCTATTAAAAACAGGACGTTTCGATAGTCTCAGCTATCATTATCAACTAAAATATGAAATCTGTAATGGAACATAAAAAATATAAGAAAACATATACTAATATTTATTGAACATTATAAAAAACTAACTAAAAATTAATTAAAAGTTAAAGGATAAGAACTGTCACTATTGTTTAAAATTGGTAGACGTTTAAAAATGTGAAGTGATTCTAAAATTCTCAACTCATTCAAATTGTTTGCACTACCCAAAATTTTAAAATTATCTAAAATGATTGTAGAGTCGCAAGTACTCTCCGTTTGAATTCTAATTGATGAATGAGCTGGATTGGAAATTTGTCTATTAGTTCGAAAACTCCTCCCAGCATGCTCCGCAATCCTCATGTAGAGTAACTAATGAAATAAACGATTGACGAGAGCATGCCGAGAGGAAGTTTATCTTTGTAATTAAAAACGAGCCTATTGTAAATGAATTGGTAAAAGCAAATCTAAAAGTTACATCATTAAGATACTTACTAGAAAGAATGGAAAGATCTTGTTTTAATTTGACAGAGTGGTAGCCAAGATATGATAGAGATGCATATAGAATGTTATCAACGGGTGGTACAGTATAAGTGCTATTAAAATTCCTATCTAAAAACTGCATAAGAATTTTATTAAGAGGGGAATTACAAAAGCCATTGTTATTAAAAAAAGAGCGTAAAAAAGAAATCTACCGCTCTAAAATGAAAAATTGCTACTAATTTTCCATGCCCTGAAGCATGCATTAGTAGCAATTTTTCAGGATATATTGAAGGGATTTGAGATATATTGAAGGCTAACACTCTCCAGAGAAGAGAAATTTCCTTGACAGTTGTTGACAGTTCTTGAAGAAATTATGTTTTAGGCAGGTTGTAGCCACTTGTAGGTAGGTAAATTGAATGGAAAACGAGAGAGGAAAAATCTAGCATCAGTTGAAATAAAGTACCTAGGCAGCATACTAAGAATAAGATTTTTTATGTAGGCTTAACCTGCTCCATAACCTATAAACAACGTATATCAATTTGATTTCTTTTCGATTGCTTGAATATCGAATCGATGGATTGCTCCATCGAATCGACAGACCGTTGTTTGTAGGGACAGTAGGGTAGGTACCTACTAATACGACACTAAATACATGTAGGTAGCTACAGCAGCAACATTATCTAAAACAGTATCTAAAAGCTAAAAACAGCAACAGTATCTAAAAGCTGAGCGACACACCACTGAACTTTCTATCAATGGTCTGGCTGTTATGTAGTTTGTTGTATCCGCTAGTTTGTTGTACTGCACACATCATGATTGTTTAATGACCTGGCAGGAGAGCCGGTATACCCTCCATCCCCCGATACATCTAACTGATAAGTTTTATTTACACCTCAGACTGAAAGTTTACGATAGTTACTCTATTAAATTTTAATATTACAGTTTTCTATGATAAATTTTTTGTTATATTCCAAATTAAACATCTCAATCAAAGAATAAAAGTATGTAGTATAAACATTGGATTCAGGTTTTTAATAGTACATACTTTGATAATTACGTGTTTTAGATATTATTTCACCACTCTAAAGTCACCAAGTAAGATGTGAAATAGAATAGTGACTTCTAAAGTATCGAAGTTTCTTCCCACCATCTCATGTCCAAGAGCAATTTTTATATCCTAAATTATTGGTGTCATATTTTCACTAAGGAAATGGTTAGAAAATCATGCTATATCTGACTTGGCTGACGATAATATGCACACAAAAATTTTTTCTTTTCAATTCAACATGATAATTTGATTCTATTTTACTAATTTCTTCCTTTCTTATGATTGATTTCTGAAAACTAAATTTCACTTCCCAATGGATACTCTGATCAAATATGCCTCTTACTTACTTTCATTTCCAATTTTTATATCAGATGAAGTTTGCCTTTGTACTGTATTTTTTTCCTTGTTGTTGGCATGTTTACTTTTCTTTTCTAAACTGGCTCATAATCACCATGTTATGTAGATCGATGTATTATTATGATGTATATCGTAGCATAAAGGATAATGTAATATTTATTTCAGGAGTTATCATGGTAATCTGTTTTGACAATTTAAATTGTGAGAATTCAATCTGTGATCATTACTTTTCAAGCCCAAAATGTCTGATTTGAGAAAAAAATATTATGAAATAAATAAGAGACTACATCAATTTGTCAATACCTTTAACATACATAAAGTGATTCTGAAAATGACAATGATATTACCATGCTAAATTGTATTGAATCATCACAGTGCAATCAATGTGAAAATGAGACACTAATCTCCCATGAAATTCAAGAACTTGGTAACAGTGTGGAAACTGATGATGATGCCTCCATTGACATGATTAATGCTGGTGATCAAAATGTGTATGCTAGTGACTCTGATACTGATTGTAACTCCAAGACTGAGAATGATAAAGATGTGTTAACTGATTTAAAGTTTTGGTATTCCATATATAATGTGTCTTTAATTAGTTTTAAAGCCTTAGTTGTCATTTTCTCACTTCATAATCTTGCTGACTTACCAATTCAATCTTCTGATGAAACTGAAATGGGTGAAGGTAGCTTTGTATATTTTGGCCTTGAGGAAACTCTTAAATCCAATTTCGTATTTGATATTAATGATATTGAAAACATCAATTTAGGTATAAATATAGATGCCCTACCTATATACAAATCTAGAGGCAATTCCTTTTGGCCTATCCTTTCTTCCATCAGTAATAGTTCGGGAAATATCTTCTCACCCAATATGGTTAGTCCTTTCATTGTTGTATAACTAATTTCTAAAAATTATATAGGGGCTTTGTTGAATTGTAGATTTTTTTTTATATTTTTCTTCAATAAATATCCTTATCCTTATCCTTATCCTAATTTATAGCGGAAAAAAGAAGCCTCCATCAATACCAATATTAGTTATACAATTATTGCCATACTTTATTAACATAGGAACACGTATTTTGTATAGTAATTATTTTACATAATATTTGCACTAAATTAGTTTCAAGCAGCTCACTTATCTGAAGAATTTTTTTTATTAAATAACTAAACATTTATTTAAAAAACTTAGTTTAGAAATAATTGAGGGGAAAAATTAGAAATAAGAATTTAGTTTTTAATTGATATCTATATAAATTTAATTTAACAATAAGTCCTCAGCGTGAAGTACAGATTGGTTTGTCGTGGCCAGGTGCAGGAGAGTAGACCTAGGCAGTAGGCACTGCTGCTGGTAAGAGACGCAGGAGGTAGACCTAGGGACTGCAGGTGATAGCACGTGGCACACTAAGGTAACTGTTGAGAAAAATTTAAAATAATATTTTATCTATTACAACAATTAATTGATGAAAAGTTGCTAGTTTTAATTTATAACACCTTGGTGTTTTGAAGATAGGTAAGTATTCAAAAGGTAAGTTTTGAAAGGTAAGTCTTTGATGGTTTGTTTTTAAAGTTAAGTTTTTAAATGGAATCACCTAAACAACAAATGAGGGAGGTACCACCACCATGAAAATGAATTTTGCAAGTAGACAACGACAGGAACCTCGAACCAGTAGTGATAGCTAGGTAGTCTGATGCTCTCCGCATAATATGCTGAACAGTTCTTAGATGAATATTGAATTTTTGTTAAAAGTATAAATACTATGGCATGTAACGTCTATAATGATTGATTTAAAATTTGAGTACTATAAATAAAATTGGGTCTAGGTAATTTTATAGGGAAATACCATTTTCACTTTGCATGAGTCAAAATAAGACTATTATTTTACCATAGGATGTTTTTCCACTGCAAAGACTATTCAGTGGCCACTGATTCAGCTCTACTCCATCCGCCATGACTTTACTCTGACATGACCGACGTGGCTTAGTGGTGTTTTAACTTCTAATAGTGTTGATAGCTGGGAAGAGACAGGAAAGAGACTGAAGAACGTGCATCTCGTGCACCAACATTAGTCCAGTTTAGGGTAACTTTCGGGGTAAGTCGAATATGACTACACGCTATAAGTTATTTGGTACCCGAAATTTGCTTGCAAATTTTAAATAATAATCAAATAAAACATAAATGAAAACAAAAAACTATCACATACCGTATTAATTACCAACATTAAACAGCTTTTAGAATAAATTTGGATTGTTTTGCCTTGAATAAAAGTGAGATTTAATGAAAGGTTCATTTTTTGAAGTGAAGAGAACGTTGGCAAACAGTTCAGATGAAACAGTATAGTGTTAAGAAGGAACGGAAAATTATGATAAATCTGTAAAACAATTACAATAGAATGAAACAGTGTGGGTATTTAACATAATACTTAGAATAATCACGAATAGTTTAACAAATACAAATTAAAATGATGAAATTTGCTCTGCTATGGTTATAAATATTTGAATAAATAACCATACAGGTATTCTCTAAATAATCTTATAGCTATGTTAATTTCACTAAATGTCGCGAAATAAATCACCACTATTATTGTATTGTAAAGTACTGGAATCAAATACTTTTTGTTGTTAGTTTATAGGAACAACAAAATAATTAAGAAGGCCTCAATATTTGCACAGAGAGAAAAAACGAACGTCAAATATTGACATGAACAAACAGCAAAATTTTATATTGCTGCAAACTGTCACACACAGATGAATGCACGAGACTGAAAAAGGAAATGCATGTCACCATGAAAATATTCTTGTTAAATAGTAAAAATAAATTCATCCGATACCAAAAAGTAAAATATGCCTGCATATAATATACAGTAGCAAGTAAATAGCAATACAAAGATTTTTGAATGAACATGAAAATAGTTTAGTTGCTCTATTTAACGATGTATACTTAATGACCTAGGATATTTATATTGGGAGATAAAAAACTGTATATGAGAGTAATTATTTAAGGGCTAAAGACAGGCTTCACTATTATAGGTCGCTTCAAATAGTATCGAATTGATAATTTCGGTAAGGTTAAATTGATGAGTTCCCTATATTGTTAAATATAACTATAATCTAATTGACATTGATTTTCAATGAGTTAACTATATGACTTAGTGCAACTGAACTAGTATACATTGAACAAGCAAACAAAAATTATTTGAAATTGAATTTCTGAGACTAAGCAAATATTTTTTCGGGTTCCATTTTATTAACATTCATAATTTTCTATCCCTTTAAACCCTATAATGAGTTTGACTTGTGTTTCCTAGGAACATCATTTTTAAATTACTTTATATCTTCCATGTCATTCCTTCAATTTTAAAGTCCTTTATTTACTCTTTTCCTACATAAATACGAAGCATATTTTTGTATTTAAAAATTAATAAATATTAACGTATCGGCATAAATCACGTTAATTAGGTAAATAATTGTACTGCCGTGACGTGTTGCAAAGTAGAAATGCAGTTTGACCGGCCCTTAAGCACATACATATGCACGAGCTGTGATTAGGTCGCACTCCACCCAATCACAGCTCTGCTCTCTCAGTTGCTAATGTCTTATATACTTATGTATTTATTTTTTCTTATATGTTCAATATTTTTACTTAAGACTTGTTACACATTAGTTTATTATTCATACTAACAACAATTTCCTTTCAAATGCTGAACTTTCACATCAGCTTAATGGACTGTTTAAGAGAATAGCTTCCATGAGAAAAAAGTCATGGTAACAACTGAAATGCAATATTATAGCTACTGGTTAAATATAAATTTACTTAAATCATCATTTTTGAAACGTCAATCTTACATTAATAAGAACAGTATTTCCCGATTAGTTAATTCCCTATAATATTTAGTTCCATAAAGTTAATTCTTTGAATCTTATTTTTTCATTATTCTTTTTTTTTACACATTGTATCTTTATTCTTTATATCGCTATGCACTTCATGTTTGTACTAGGATTAGTAATGAATTTAATTAAGCGATACTTGAACAGACTTACAAATAAGCTTCATTGTAGATAACAATATTTCTAAATATACGATCTTCAAGTACACTGTACTCTCACAAAATTATTAGTTTTTATATTATCTAATGAATGATATTGAGACAACTAATATCTCATGAAAAGAATTTATTGAAAAAATCTGTGAAATTTCCAGAGCACTTGTTATTGATTGAAATAATCTTCTAATTTTAGAGAAAAGAAAACATTACAGATCGCATTATCAGGTGAGGAAATGGAAGGAAATCCATTTATTTGGAAAAATGTCATTTGTATATTTATTATATATATGAATCTAGATTTTGTAAATTTCCTATTAGTCAATTTATTTGTCTAATAATTACGAATTTTTTTCAGATGCTATTAAAATCCAAAACATTCATTTATTATAAGCTGCACTGGCTACGCATACAGAATATAGATGACAATTTGTCGGATCTTTGATAAGTTTTAGGCCCAGAATACAGATTCTAAAAATTTGTCAAAACCTTCGTAATTATGGGAAGCGAGCATACAATTTTCTTTAGGACTGGAAGACACGTTGAAGATCCCGACCCAAATCAGTCGATGTCAAAACTGGCAAAACGACGCTATGTAGTCAAATAGCCTACAGCACACCAATGACATAATGAAAACTCTTTGAAGGAAGCCATTCGAACTGCATTCAGGAATCTCACTAATAATGAAATATACAGGAGTTGTTTACAATCTCAATATTATCTCAAAAATTATCGAATCGATATTGTTTTCATATTGAATACTTATTTTATACATTGTAATATTCCTCTCCCCTATTGAAACGATTGAACCGAGAAATTTAAAATTAAATGAACCATAATATGGAACTATGATGAAATAATTCGCTAAAGTTATTTAAAAAATGTACCTGAAATACAATTTATCAATTAAAATTAAGATTTCGCAAATCATTGTTCAAAAATCATTTGAAAAAAATTTATATTAGCTATTCTTAAAGATGACCGGTATATTCCACCCCGGTATATTCCACACCGGTAAATTCCACCCCGGTATATTCTACCCTGGTAAATTTCACCCTAGGTATACTCCACCCCGTTAACTTCCACCCCACATTATAAGTTAGGTTTTGTTAGTTATAAAACTAATCATTTATTAATATTATTTTATATAATTCTATGCAATTTGCCTTTTCATTGTAGTAAATTAAACCATTTGTTGATCACAAGCTGTATATTTTTCCCTACACATATGATAGAATAGCAAGAAGATAGTTTGTGTGAATGCTCTTTAACAGTTGAGATATTTAGATTTTCAATCACAAGCTGATTTTCTACACTATCGCCAACGCAACAGCTTCATATTTTAACTGTGAGATGATGTCATACAGTACTTCGTGTTATTTCAATTTTATTTTGAATTAGGTATTTCGACCTCGAGTAATAATAGTGTAAAATGGTTTTTGACTTGAAGGTTTTTTTACACTGGGGGAATTTTACATGATTTTTTATGACCAGGAGGTTTTTGATAAGCAGGTGGGGATTATTGCACAGGGGTTTAAGACTGGGAAGATTACTGCCTTCTTTTACATGGAGAGATTTTGGTCATAAGTTTCTATAGTATAATTGAAAATAAGTATATATTTTTTGTTATTATTTTAATATACATAAACTTCTGCACTAAAAATGTTTATTTTTTACCCCTCCTTATTACAATGAAACGCATGATACAATGTTTGGTATTCATTATACAACACTAATTAAATGGATACAATAATGAAACTTTTAATGAATACTTCACTTCATGTATTTATCAAATTTAATTTTTTTATGTGAAAAAAATCGATTTTGTGTAGTCAATCAATCCTACAAAATTTTAAGGAAGATTTTTTTTTAAATTAGATAAATTATTATTAAAATTAAACAAACCTTCAAACCTTCCCACAAATCAAATAATTATACAGACGGCATACCTAGGTAGATTAGCTGCATGAATTGGATGCGTCGTATAAATTCCACAAAAGACATCGTAAATTATCATTAAAACAACAAAATTGTTTCTGATTATTGATCACAAGTTTTCTAATACCTACTGGATGAATTTTGAAGTTCTAGTTGTTCGTATTGATTGAGAATTTAATGTAAAATTTCGAGTGACAAACCATTTCCATCGCATTTTCAATAGAAAACGTGCGGTTTGTTATGACACCATGTCGGCCATCTTTTTTTTCCGCGATCCTACACCGAGGCTATAATATATAGGTCTAGAATTATTGCAAGTGCTTGAGTTTTTTTTATCAATAAAATCTGAGCACCTATCTGTGAACCCTAACATCGCATCCGATGAACTGAATCCCGCTCCGAATCCATATTGTTTAACGTAAATTATTTTTTTGACAATCTTGATATTCGATAACTGAACATTTCATAATATGTTCAACTTTTTTAGACACGGTAGACAAAGTAGAGATTGAGCGAAATTATTAGCTACCCTAGAGTTTTGGCTCTTATGAATAGGGATAATGCGAATTTTTTTAGGTACATCATGGAAACTATCTTCAACAAAAGAAAATTTAAATATATCTACAATAACATCAGTTATTTAATGGATTAGAATTTTATACATATAGGAAAATCATAATACAATTTACATTACTACTTACCCTACCAGATATAGCCATCACAATTTCAATCACCTCTTGCTTGGAAGTAGGTTTCACACAGAAATAGTCATTAGAACGAGTATGAATACAATGCGGTGGGTCAATATTAGATGTTGAAATACTACTGTTTAAATCATGTGCTACAGAAGGAAAATATTTTATCAATAATTCTGATATAGCATCTGGGTCTGTGGCGTCTACTCTGTTAGTGCTTCTTTTTCTAATTATAAACGTTCTTCCACTTTTTCCAACAATCATTTTTAATTGAGGTAAATTTATGGCCATAAAAGTATACATTTTTCTCTATTTGTTTTTTAGTTAATGCATCTTTATGATTCTAAGGATAAAAAGGAACACTAGTGCTGAATGGTACATTTCTATTAAAAACAGGACGTTTCGATAGTCTCAGCTATCATTATCAACTAAAATATGAAATCTGTAATGGAACATAAAAAATATAAGAAAACATATACTAATATTTATTGAACATTATAAAAAACTAACTAAAAATTAATTAAAAGTTAAAGGATAAGAACTGTCACTATTGTTTAAAATTGGTAGACGTTTAAAAATGTGAAGTGATTCTAAAATTCTCAACTCATTCAAATTGTTTGCACTACCCAAAATTTTAAAATTATCTAAAATGATTGGAGAGTCGCAAGTACTCTACGTTTAAATTCTAATTGATGAATGAGCTGGATTGGAAATTGGTCTATTAGTTCGAAAACTCCTCCCAGCATGCTCCGCAATCCTCATGTAGAGTGACCGTAACATCATGCCAACGTACTCTGACGTGCACTGCACGCAACTAATGGAATAAACGATTGACGAGAGCATGCCGAGAGGAAGTTTATCTTTGTAATTAAAAAACGAGCCTATTGTAAATGAATTGGTAAAAGCAAATCTAAAAGTTAGATCATTAAGATACTTACTAAAAAGAATGGAAAGATCTTGTTTTAATTTGACAGAGTGGTAGCCAAGATATGATAGAGATGCATATAAAATGTTATCAGCAGGTGGTACAGTATAAGTGCTATTAAAATTCCTATCTAAAAACTGCATAAGAATTTTATTAAGAGCGGAATAACAAAAGCCATTGTTATTAAAAAAAGAGCGTAAAAAAGAAATCTACCGCTCTAAAATGAAAAATTGCTACTAATTTTCCATGCCCTGTAGCATGCATTAGTAGCAATTTTTCAGGATATATTGAAGGGATTTGAGATATATTGAAGGCTAACACTCTCCAGAGAAGAGAAATTTCCTTGACAGTTGTTGACAGTTCTTGTAGAAATTATGTTTTAGGCAGGTTGTAGCCACTTGTAGGTAGGTAAATTGAATGGAAAACGAGAGAGGAAAAATCTAGCATCACTTAAAATAAAGTACCTAGGCAGCATACTAAGAATAAGTTTTTTTTATGTAGGCTTAACCTGCTCCATAACCTATAAACAACGTATATCAATTTGATTTCTTTTCGATTGCTTGGATATCGAATCGATGGATTGCTCCATCGAATCGACAGACTGTTGTTTGTAGGGGTAGGTACCTACTAATACGACACTAAATACATGTAGGTAGCTACAGCAGCAACAGTATCTAAAACAGTATCTAAAAGCTAAAAACAGCAACAGTATCTAAAAGCTGAGCGACGCACCACTGAACTTTCTATCAATGGTCTGGCTGTTATGTAGTTTGTTGTATCCGCTAGTTTGTTGTACTGCACACATCATGATTGTTTAATGACCTGGCAGGAGAGCCGGTACACCCTCCATCCCCCGATACATCTAACTGATAAGTTTTATTTACACCTCAGACTGAAAGTTTACGATAGTTACCCTATTAAATTATAATATTACAGTTTTCTATGATAAATTTTATGTTATATTCCAAATTAAACATCTCAATCAAAGAATAAAAGTATGTAGTATAAACATTGGATTCAGGTTTTAATAGTACATACTTTGATAATTACGTGTTTTAGATATTATTTCACCACTCTATAGTCACCAAGTAAGATGTGAAATAGAATAGTGACTTCTAAAGTATCGAAGTTTCTTCCCACCATCTCATGTCCAAGAGCAATTTTTATCTCCTAAATTATTGGTGTCATATTTTCACTAAGGAAATGGTTAGAAAATCATGCTATATCTGACTTGGCTGACGATAATATGCACACAAAAATTTTTTCTTTTCAATTCAACATGATAATTTGATTCTATTTTACTAATTTCTTCCTTTCTTATGATTGATTTCTGAAAACTAAATTTCACTTCCCAATGGATACTCTGATCAAATATGCCTCTTTCTTACTTTCATTTCCAATTTTTATATCAGATGAAGTTTGCCTTTGTACTGTATTTTATTCCTTGTTGTTGGCATGTTTACTTTTCTTTTCTAAACTGGCTCATAATCACCATGTTATGTAGATCGATGTATTATTATGATGTATATCGTAGCATAAAGGATAATGTAATATTTATTTCAGGAGTTATCATGGTAATCTGTTTTGACAATTTAAATTGTGAGAACTCAATCTGTGATCATTACTTTTCAAGCCCAAAATGTCTGATTTGAGAAAAAAATATTATGAAATAAATAAGAGACTACATCAATTTGTCAATACCTTTAACATACATAAAGTGATTCTGAAAATGACAATGATATTACCATGCTAAATTGTATTGAATCATCACAGTGCAATCAATGTGAAAATGAGACACTAATCTCCCATGAAATTCAAGAACTTGGTAACAGTGTGGAAACTGATGATGATGCCTCCATTGACATGATTAATGCTTGTGATCAAAATGTGTATGCTAGTGACTCTGATACTGATTGTAACTCCAAGACTGAGAATGATAAAGATGTGTTAACTGATTTAAAGCTTTGGTATTCCATATATAATGTGTCTTTAATTAGTTTTAAAGCCTTAGTTGTCATTTTCTCACTTCATAATCTTGCTGACTTACCAATTGAATCTTCTGATGAAACTGAAATGGGTGAAGGTAGCTTTGTATATTTTGGCCTTGAGGAAACTCTTAAATCCAATTTCGTATTTGATATTAATGATATTGAAAACATCAATTTAGGTATAAATATAGATGCCCTACCTATATACAAATCTAGAGGCAATTCCTTTTGGCCTATCCTTTGTTCCATCAGTAATAGTTCGGGAAATATCTTCTCACCCAATATGGTTCGTCCTTTCATTGTTGTATAACTAATTTCTAAAAATTATATAGGGGCTTTGTTGAATTGTAGATTTTTTTTATATTTTTCTTCAATAAATATCCTTATCCTTATCCTTATCCTAATTTATAGCGGAAAAAAGAAGCCTCCATCAATACCAATATTAGTTATACAATTATTGCCATACTTTATTAACATAGTAACACGTATTTTGTATAGTAATTATTTTACATAATATTTGCACTAAATTAGTTTCAAGCAGCTCACTTATCTGAAGAATTTTTTTTATTAAATAACTAAACATTTATTTAAAAAACTTAGTTTAGAAATAATTGAGGGGAAAAATTAGAAATAAGAATTTAGTTTTTAATTGATATCTATATAAATTTAATTTAACAATAAGTCCTCAGCGTGAAGTACAGATTGGTTTGTCGTGGCCAGGTGCAGGGGAGTAGACCTAGGCAGTAGGCACTGCTGCTGGTAAGAGACGCAGGAGGGTAGACCTAGGGACTGCAGGTGATAGCACGTGGCACACTAAGGTAACTGTTTAGAAAAATTTAAAATAAGTTTTTATCTATTACAACAATTAATTGATGAAAAGTTGCTAGTTTTAATTTATAACACCTTGGTGTTTTGAAGGATAGGCTATACAGAGACCTAAAATATGAAAATAAATAGTACCAACGTAAGTAATTTATGGCAAATGTTCCTTATGCCTATATCGTTCTACGTCAATGTACATATGATCAAAAGATTTTAAATAAATGTACCTAAGATCTACAAACATAAGATAAAGATTACTGTGAACTAATTGCTTTAAATAAACATGCCATTCCGTATAAAGCTGCAAGATAAACTAAATTTATATATAATCTTAATAATAAAAACAGTACCTAGATAACGATAAAATAGAAAAATAGTATTAATCACTAATAATCTACCGTAAATGAGAAAATAACGTGCAAGTTTTATTTCAAATAGTACCAAGCTATAATAAGCTCATCGAAAATGTGATTTGAAAGTAAATACTTAAATTAAGTTGGACTTTTATCAATTCATTCAATATAAATAAACTTTAGCTCAAAAGTATTTACATCAATTGTGACTGAGATCGAAATGCCTAAGAAAAGTCGACCACATCGATAAAATTTTAAATAAAACGTTTCCTCCGAGAGTAATTTTATAGTAAATTATTTCAACATATAAGAATTTAAAATAAAAAGATTTGACTCATAAAATTTTAAAATAAAATGTTCTCTAGTCAAATTATTATATTATTATTAGTCCTGACATCGAAATTATTAATAAAAAGGGTTTTTTGAACTAACAGAATAAGTTAAACATGATTTCAAACTTATAGTCAAAGCAAAAATAAGTTAATCATCAAAATATTTAAAAAAATGTTACGAACTCATAACTTTATAAAATAAAGTGTCCATTGGGCGTAATATCTTATCGAAAGTAGTATCTGTGAAAATGTTCCCGAGATAAGTAGTCTTTCATTACACTAGATTTAAAAAAAACAGGAAGAACGTAAACGTGACTCCAAGGTATAGCTATAAAGTCAGATGACTTAAAGTAAAAGCCAATCAGCGATCGTCCCTTCCCCATCCCCACACCTAAAGGGGCGGAGATACTGACTCAGTCTGAGTGTAACTCCGCCTTGCTGTCTTCAGTGAAATTCGAGAGGTCGTGGTGGGTGGTTCACTATTTCTTGCGCACAAATGTTTTGTTCTGTAGCCTGTAGGTGAAATAGTTTTCAGAGTTGAAACAGACCCATTGCATAATATTACTATCTAATTATATCGGTACTTGATGCTGGAGATACAAAAGCGCTACACACATGCATTTCCTGTACGAAATTTAAACTATCCCAAAGAAGTAGTGTGGCCATTTCCATAGACTTGAAAAACCGAAAGTTAAAATCCCTTTCAAATTAATTTATTGTAGTATCCATTTGAATATAGAGACGAGTGATTTGTTTGTAGCTTAGTTACTTTCTACAAAAAAGCAATGAGATATTAACAGATTTTTGTCCACGGACAGGTGTGAGCAAGCCTTTATCCTTCACTACGCTTATTTGATGGATTTTCAGCTTGCCTAATAATTTTCTAACACCATCCTGTAAATATTGATTTATGGAGCTAACCAAATTCAAAATATTTAAAAAATTAAATTACGAAACTGTGATATTGAATTTTTTATACTTATTAGCCCTACAAACAACGGTCTGTCGATTCGATGGAACAATCCATCGAATCGATATACGTTGTTTATAGGGAGGCGTTATTCATTTGAGAGGACTTTTTATAGTACCTTATAACTAGGGTTGAGACAATATGCACTGCATATTACGCAGTGTATGCACATAAAAATTTAGTGCATATTCGCTGGAAATATGCGTTTCATAAAGTGCATATGCATTTTATAAAACGCATATGCATTTATAAAACGCATATGCAAAATAAATGCATTTATAAAGCGCATATACAAAATATATGCAGAAAATAATTTTAATTAAAAAAAATCAAACGTATTTCAGTTAAGTAGACATTCTAGATTTCCATCTATTTCTCGAAATAGGCTGTTACTAAGAAGCCCATGTATTTTCAGCAAATGTTTTTTTATTAATTGCAATAATGATAAAACACTCAGATTTAGAATGAAAGTTAATATCTTTTAATTGTGAATTTTTATATATTAAAACACTTCTTATAAAGTCTGCTTCCAAGTACATTAACAGGTCATAAATATGAAGTATCTTTTATACAGGTAAAGCTCGTAAAGCACACGATCTTCAAACGGTCACCCACTAAAAAAGATCAAAATTATCCGTTCTTCTGACCATACAAATCCTACAACGGCCCCTCAAATAATATTATTTATAATTTAACAAATATTTTATTAGTTAACCTAGTATCTAGTCAAACATTGATTATATTCAGTGGTATTACAATTTAAAACCAACACTTAACTTATTGTTTTTTCAGTAATTTGATCTTGTCAACCTATTCCTCAACACGTTTTCTTTGATTAGAAAGTTCTATAGAAATTAAAAAGAGGTGTAGCTAACTATTCTATATTATATAGTAATATATATCTCATTTATTTACACCAAAAAAAAAAAATCAAGTAAAAATCAAGATATTAAATAAGTTATTTTGTTTTTGGTTTAATTAACGAAATATACCATCAATGAAAACTCCCAATTACAATTGGCCATATTTCAAAGAAATTAAAACATATAAAGCTAACCTGAACGCATATCGTTGAGCATATAACGCTAACCTGAACGCATAAAAAGCATTTTTTAAGCATAAAAAAGCATATTTTAAGCATAAAAGAATATATTTTTAAGCATAAAATGCATATATATATATAAAGCATAAAAGCCTATTTATCAAGCTTAAAGCATAAAAGCCAAATTTTCATAAAGAATATGGTCACAACCCATGAATCAAATAGTTTAATTCATGGTCAAAACCCTAGTGATCACTTTTGAGATTGAACTGTCTCACGCCTCAATTTGCTCTATTGTTGCTGGAATTACTGAGAATGTTGAATCTAAGAACGCAAGATATATTTTCATTATGTCTCTGCTCTGTAGAAGTTTTTGAAGTTCTCTCTAATAATTATCTGGAATATTAAGAAGCAGAGTTCAACCAAGTTCCCCACCTCGTTATAACCTAATCTATAATATTTAAATTTTTGAAGTAGAATAAATATCTAGCTCTTATTCATTCGCTTGATGTTTATCATTTATTCATGTAGAAGTTTATCATTTGAATATCATTAATCAATTTATTTTAATAAGCACTTTTTATATGTATATAAAATAGAAATTCCATGTGCAAATAGAAAATGCATATGCAAAATAAAAATGCATATGCATTTTCTATTTGCATATGGAATTTCTATTTGCATATGCATTTTAAGATTTGCATATGCTTTTTTTATATGCTTATGCATTTTTTCACCAATATGCAAGATATGCAAAGTCACAACCCTACTTATAACTGTAGGGTTGTGACATTATGCATTTAAAATCATAGATTCTGAAAATTTTATAGACGAAGAGAATTAAAGTGTATCGGATGGTTTTACAGCAGCGGTATATAGGTATTATTCTATACCATTTGAAACGTATATTGTTACAACCCTACTTATAATCCATATAATTTTAGGTTTATATCAAATTGTTACTAAAAATGAAATATAAATCCTTTAATATCTATAGAGAAGTCTTGCAATCACTCGTCATATAATTTCATGGGTACATACTACCGAAGTTTAACGCTTTATATTCAGAAAATGGCTAAATCTGTTTGAATTGAAATTTGAATCCAATTCTTATGCCATACTAGTTGAATAAATGTTATCAAGAATTTTTCATATTTTTGTAACTGTTTCGGTACTATCAAGAAAAATATGTCGTAGTCCTGAGTCTGACTATCAAACACTAGAGAAGGAAAGACAGGGATTGCAGATTGAAAAAAAAAGTATTATTATAAGGTGAATGAAGAGTAAACTATGAAAAAAATTGTGTCTGCAGTGGAGAATGCAATAATAGTAGTAGAATCATAAGAAAACAAAAGAGGTGATAGATCCAAGATGTATGAATTTGTCTATTAAAAAAGGTAAATTAAATATAAGACATTTCAATAAGAAATAGTGATTGGGGATGAGCAGAATCAGTTAATGAATTAATTGGTAAGGATAAAAAAATATTGAGGTATAAATATTTTGATGTGAAGATTAACAGGAATGAAAAAAATGTGGGAAAGAGGGATAAATAATATGGAGAAGAGGTGCCATTGTGATAATAATAATTGAATACTGGAGTGAAATAAATCAGAGATATGAGAATAGAGTGACTGAGAAGAGAGGAACATATTAGAAGCAAAGAAGAGAGGGTAAGAATTCAGTGATGTTCGAAAGAAGGTCAGAGAGAGACAGTGGGAAAGAAAGAGTGTATGCTGTATAGTGCTGAATGCAAGTGAAGTAAGACGAGGAGATGGACGAGTGGTTTGAGGTGTGGAGGGTGTGAAGAAAGAGGAGTAGACTGTGAGGTTGGATGAATGGACAAGAAATGATATTAAAGCCAATAACAAAGTAAGATTACGACTTTGATCTAATTGGGTGCACGAAAAACTATAAATGCTTAAGGCTAAATAATAGTACAGAATAGTATTTGGATAAATTATGTAATGAAACAACCTTAATTTTTCCGTCCTTTATTGAACATTAATTTAATTTATTGGGGGTTCAATATCTGCTCAGAACATTTGTTGATCAATCGCTGATGTCAAAGGGAAATTAAATACAAGAGACTTGAAGAAGCAGTCAGAATGGGAAGTGGGGAACAAAATCACCTACCACCTTCGATAACAAGCTCATGAACGCACAACAGATTTTCAGTGACCAAGTAACGTGGCTGTACTCACTGAGGGAAGAGGAAAATGAAGAGGTTCGGAGCAAGTAAAGATAACGGACCAGAAATTCATCTAGTAAAGTCAACGGACCACTAAAATTTTCAGTTTCTAAAAAATAATTCATTTTAGTATTTCATAAACATACAACTGTATAAATGATAATATTAATGTTTATACATTAATTTTACATATTTTATGCATTGTAAGAATTAATAAAAATCGTGATCCATTTTAATTTGTTTAGAACGAGTAGTAAAAAGATGGAAAAAAATATAATGTGGTATCTATGATTCCAGAATTATATTCTTAATCCAATTATTGGTCAAATATTTAATAATTTAACCAAGTAAAGATAAAGAACCAGAATTTAAGCTAGTAAAGTTAACGTACTGTGGTCCGATATCTTTACTTGCTCCATAATTACTTTTAGTATTTACAGAAATGAATTTAAGTAAAAGTGTAGGGACTTCGGAACAAAAGACCATATACACCTATATCAAACACTTGTACCAGTCATAGCAAACCAGTACCAGGCAGTAAAGTGACTCATTGAACAAAGTCACTTTTCCCCAGATCAGATCTTTTCTGTATAGGGCGTAAATAAAAAATAAAAAGATATACTTCATGCTTAAAGAACTAATATTATCAATCACTAATAATCACTGTTAATAAGGGCTATGTCACACGAGCGTTTTTGACTCTGAGGAAATTATTGTTAAACCCATTTCATATGTATCCATGTTACAGTCAGTCTGTTTACCCATGGATAAGAGACCTACACAGACAGTCTGCTTAGTAAGCAGACTGTCTGTGTAGGTCTCTTATCCATGGGTAAGCAGAATGACTGTGAAGGTCTCTTATCCATGAGTAAGCAGAATGACTGTGAAGGTCTCTTATCCATGGGTAAGCAGTGCTTACCCATGGATAAGAGACCTACAAGCAGAATGACTGTGAAGGTCTCTTATCCATGAGTAAGCAGAATGACTGTGAAGGTCTCTTATCCATGGGTAAGCAGTGCTTACCCATGGATAAGCGACCTACACAGTCATTCTGCTTACTCATGGATACAGCAAGGCAAAAAGAAGACAAATAAAAAATTGAAGAGAGATACAAAGGATAGCTAAAGAAAAATGGCGCCAAACTAAACAAAACCTAAAATATAGCAAAAAGAAAGCGTAACTAGAGGTAGCCTCGGTACAATGAGAGGGGGAGGGGGAATCGGCAATAAAGTTTTCATACCCCTAGTCTGATATCCACTCTAAATATAAGTACTCAGAGTGAGACTAAAAAATCAAGAATAACATACTATCAATTAACAAATTTAATTATTGTTGAAAGAGGTAAATTAAAAAACATTTATTAGGAATTGGTAGAGCTCTTTAACAAATGGAACATTCGAATTATATTTAGAGAACCGTTGAGATAAATTATTAATTTTAGTGAGAATTTAATTACTGCTTCAGAACGAAAGGTCATATCGCTGACGTCAAAAGAAATCAAGTAGCTACAAGAGACTAGAAAAAGCAGTCAGAAAGGAAAGTGGCTTCATGATAAAGGTGACTACCCAAGTCAGTGACAAAGGTCATGGATAAAGGAAAGATAGTCCGTAGAGGCAGTCACTTGTCAAAAAATGTGACGAAAAATGACAAGCATCGACTGCACTCACGGATGGAAGAGGAAAATGAAGAGGTGAAAATAAATGATGCCTACTAGCCTACCTAACACAAAATCTTAGACCTCGTGGTTGTAGAGCATAACCCAAGCACTATCCTCTAAAACTACTAGTAGCGTGAAAAAATGATAAACATGGTAAAAATGAAGAAAAAAAAAACATAGTCCAAATTACAACAGCTCGGGCACCAAGGGACGCTACCCTTCCGGGGCCGTCTCATCCATTCACCAATAGACAAATAACAATAGACTAATAACAATAGACAGATGACAATAGACAGATGACAATAGACTAATGACAATAGACTAATGAATTAAATTTAGAAATATGAAGCCATATTATTAGACTACAATGATTGCATCACCATAAACAGCACTAGTTATGTAATCAGCAACTTCTTCTGCTATTCCTCCAACAGTCTGGTGATCTTCTGCTATTAGCAAATAGTGGATGTTCTCTCTTACAGAATCATTTTTTGTCCATTCAATATTAATACCTGAAATCGAAATAAAAATGAATTAATAAATGATAAATAAAATTACTCAGAGATAGACAAAGCTCAATAACATGTTCAACTAAAACCTGAGACACATATGAAGATAATTAATTGATAATAATTAAAAAAAATTATATTGCTATAATCTTTAACACATTCAATACAATTTCACTTCAATAGCTAGCTATAACATAAGAAACATTCTGGACATAAATTAGTTGAAGGTAATGCAAATGAAAATCACCTGGTAATTTAATGACTTCTGCATCATATGATCATACCATTTTCCATTCTAGTATCTACATAGTTGAATCTTAATTAACATATTTTTCATTCTGATTCGTACAAAAGTAGCACTATATAAAATGCCATCTTCTATAAATTTATCTTCATACATACTTAATATATAATTATCTGAAAAAGAAACATTTAGCTATTAAATCAGTAAGTGAGAATTATTCAAATAATTTTATGGAACTCAGCCAAATAGGAGATTGGGATCCTGAGCTCCTGTCTTGAGAGTATGGTACAGCTACCTGGGAATTGGTACTAACTGCCACTGTCTGGCACTGCAGAAGACATGGATCTTTGGTAACTATTTGGCTGATCAAAAAAAAAAACATTTTGCCACAGAAAAATTTATGTTAATATAGGAATATACGGCTGAAATTCAGGGTTGTTAAAACCAATTGTTTTTTTGAAAAAACCAAAAACCAATTGTTTTTTTGAAAAAAACAAAAACCAATTGTTTTTTTGAAAAAAACAAAAACCAATTGTTTTTTTGAAAAAACCAAAAACCAATTGTTTTTTCGAAAAAAACAAATAAACCATGGTTTATTTGGTTTTTATTGGTATATTTGGTTTTACATGCAATTATTTAATAAAAGTGCATATAGATACTTATTAGTTCATAACTGATCACTGTACATGATTAACATTACAAAACATCATTCATATTTTGGTAAATTATGGGAAAAAAATAGATTTATTCAAGATAAAATATGAAAAAATTAATTAATGCAGATGCTATGTAACATTTTACTACCAATTCATGAATAGTTCTTAGCTGCTAGTCTACTTTAATAAGCTCTTAAAAAATTCAAAGATCAAGTTTTCAATAACATAGCTAGGTTCAAAATTTCTTAAATTCTTATATTTCCATTGATTTACATTTCAAATGTAGATATTCAAATTAAAATATAACATATTAGCAAATGAATATCACAGTGTGACTCTAGACTATATTTTAATGTTTACTAAATCACTATGTAAAATATCTTTATAAAATGATACTAATACAATATGGTGAGGAGAAAACCCTGTCCATATTTCTATTTTCCTTTGGTTTTGAATTTTAATGTCTCCCATGAAAAAATTACACTGCTAAGATTAACTAATTATATTTAATATATCTACATAATATATTTATGTATTTAAATGATTTAATAAAACTAATTTAAATGGTATAAATATAATATTGATGATTTCTGATAAATTAAAAATGAATTTGGAGCTTCAAAGGATAAAAAAACAAATAAACCATGTTTTTTTTGTAGCTTGGTTTAAACCAAACCACCCTGGTAGAATTAGAATTAATACTATTTTCAAAAAAGAAAAATTCCTCTGACAAGTTGGTGAAAGCATGTCCCTTAATGGCGAGTTTGTGACAGCTCTTATGAGCTCTTTAATTGCAAATAGCGAGAAATATATAATTTTCACCTATGGTACAATGTTAATTTTAATAATTTGGAGAGAATTTATAATATTTGATCATTTTGGTCCTTTGGATAGAAATTTTGTGATTTTTTGGAGAGAGCTGGAGACACAAATGGAGAGTTAATGAGTCATACTATTTTACTTGGCCATGAATACCGACCAAACTGTAGGTGTAAATGTATTTCATGGTAAATACTCCTAACTTGGAAATAGTTTTCTAACAATGCCACTCTGTATTTGGTAGGTACACTAAAACAGTTAAAACCACTGCATTTTTTGATATGCTAAAACAATCCACCAACATATTTACAATTTAGCCACTGAAAATTAATGATAAGATAACATAGGAATAGCCAAATAAATAGCTAATATTCCACCAACTTTGCTAGAATATTATTTTCCAAGGGGAAAAATTAGGTTTCAAAATAGTTTTAAACTTGCCAAGTCGCCAATAAAATGGCAAGAAACTCGTTCGAGAAAGAAATGACAGACCAGTAGAACACTTTACCAGTTTATGCAGACTGGGTAACAGTATCGTGCAGTCTCAGCAAAGTAAAACAGTGTGGTTAATAAACTCTCCATAACTCCATTTGTCTCTCTAACCAAGTCCATCTCTCTCCAAATGGAGCCCAATTTCTCTCCAAAATGTTTATAAATTCTTTCCAAAATAACATGGCAGCATAAGAGAAAAATCAGAAGATGAGCTATCTTTCTTCAAATTCAATTTAAAGGCTTAGACTTTAAGATTTACTATCACAAACTCACCAATATATTGGCAAGTAAAAGAGTAAGGTAATAGGTAATAAAGCATGTCCAAACTCAACATTATAATGGTGAGTTTTTGACAGTTATTTTGAGCACTTCGAGCTTAAATTGCGAATTACAAGAAATATGTAACTTCATCCTATGCTACAATGTTATTTTGGAGAGAATTTATGATAACTTGATAAATTTGGAGAAAATTTTTGTGATTTTTGGAGAGAGCTGGAGAGACAAAGGGAGAGTTTATGAGCCATACTATTTTATTTGGCTAGGCAGTCTGTGATTACTGTCTGACATGTGAGTTATCCAGACTAGAGACTGCATTTAACTGTAACTCACTGTTACAGTGAGTTATTTAACAATGACCTGCCGGCTGCTAGGTCATTAAACAATCATGAAGTGTACAGTACAGTACAACAAACTAGCGGATACAACAAACTATATAACAGCCATTTACGTTGAGACCATTAAAAGAAAGTACAACTGTACAGTGGTGCGCTGTATTATAGTGTGCCATAATGTGGTGCTTCACTCAGCTTTTAGATACTGTTGCCAAAGTTGGTAACAAAGGGAAGGAGTGTAGCTAATTAACTTAATTTAGTTAATTAATCTACTGGCTACTACCTTAGTGTCTACTAGGTGAACTAATGCAGGTAATGCGGCAGCCACTGATGCATTATTATTAATAGAAAACAATAGAATTTAACATACCTTCTCAGTACTCAAGAGTAAGACAGGGTAATTTGATACAAAATAAACTGGTAAACTGTTCTAATGGTCCGTCTGTTCTTTCTCGAATGAGTTTCTTGCCATTTTATTGGCAACTCGGCAAGTTTAAAACTTAAATAAAACTGTTTTGAAACCCCTTTTTTCACCCTTTGAAAAAGATATTCTAGCAAAGTTGGTGGAATGTTAGCTATTTATTCAGTTATTCCTACATTATCTTGTCATTAATTTTCAGTGGCTAAATTGGAAATATATGGGTGGATTTTTTTAGCTTTTGGAAAAATGCAGTGGGTTTAACTGTTTTAGTGTTGGATAAGACGGGATAATTTGATACAAATTGAGGTTTTTGCTTAATTATAAACTTATTAACAAATGTTTCACAATTTTTATTTTTATTCATCACATTCAGCCTCTTGGCTATCGATTCATGTAATAATTTTAGTCAATATGTTATTCCATACATCCGTGGTGGTAATTTGAAAAATAAAAATATTAAGTATGAAATTACCCTACCTTTGGGATAATTTGATACAACCTCATTGTTTAATTTTAAATGACACATAAGTTGTCAAAAGATGTTATATGAGATTCTTTAAAGGAGTCCTCAAACTGTTAATGATAGTACATAGAAATAATTGGATCAGAACAATGTATCAAATTTTTTTCAATATTTTCATTGTTTTTTCTCTGTCAGAGTCTTATGTTATAAAAAACTCTATCATTTTGAGGAAATTTATTTAGCATTACAGCTTATAAATAAATAATGCTCTCAAGTGAATACTTTCATATGGAACTGAGAAAAACAGAACCAGTTTGTGCAGTCTGGGGTCACTTTCTAATACTCTCAAATGTCCTCTTTCATTTGATACCAATGAGGTAACAATCGGACGATGGATGGTAACTTTTCGAAATTAGGTTCTTTAAAAAATAAAAATAAAGTCTTTTACCAAATTCTCCCATCTTACCCTACTCTAAAATAATGTTTAAATTTCTTAATATAACCTATACTTAGACTATAAATAAATTTATAAGTAATGACTATTATAAGGAATTATCCACAATAATAATGTGCTACTTATGAGTAATGAAACTACCAAGCAAATGTCAAATAACACTTCACTAAGCACAGTGTCTCAGTCTCACAGAGGACTGAAACATTTTTTAATTTTTATTTAGGAGATAAACACTTCTGGTTCTGTGTTCTGTCTCATGGATAAACTATTATATAAAAAATATATGGATATGTCACGCGCGTCTGAATGATCTGCGATATTGACCAATTTTGCTGCGTAATCTATTGATCAATCATCAATAGTTTGCGCAGCGCAGCCATCAGTCGATAGTGCAACCACCCATATTTTAAAGTGTGGCAGGAAAGTCGCCAGTTTAGTGAGAAAATGGATCCAGGTCGCCACATTTAAGGAACTTTGAAGGAGAAATTTGGCTTCCTAGTGAAGATTTTACACTTGGAAACATCCTTATGCTTCATGCCTCATGCATGTATATCTCTTAGACGATTTTAGGAGTGATTCACTAGTTATTTACAGGTTTTCCAACTTATATTACCCTTCAAAAGTCGCCAATATACTGGCGACTTTGTCCATACCATACATTAAAACATGGGTAACCATCAAGCATCAATCTATTTCTGCACGTTCGAATGATACAGATTATTTTAGTTTATGCATTCAATAATTGTTTTGTTTTAATTGGAAAAATACTTTTTTATTAATATTTAATATCATATCATCCAATTGTTGCGCATTTGAATGATATGGATTTTGTTAGTTGATTTGTCTCTTCAGCTCTCTCCAAAAATGACAAAATTTCGGGAGGGCTCAATAACTAATAAAATAATTATGAAAAACTAAAATGGAAACTACTAAATTCCAATATTTTAATTTAAAACAGTGTAATACCAAATAATATAATTCAAAAACCACCAATTACTTGAAAAATAATTAAGAAACGCATAATTAGAGAAACTCATAAAAACGAGAAAAATAATAACTGGTATTATAATTCAAGGTATATGAATATGCAATAAATTAATTATAAAAACTTTATTTCCAAAATTACAATTTATGAGTAATTTAATATACAAACATTCAAAAGGCGATACAAAAATAAGATACAATAATTGAAGAACGTATGAAATGAGGTAGAATAATTGAGAAACTCATAACTACAAACAATGTATTAAGAAAACAACTAATTCACAAACACACAACTAACGATATAATTTTAAGCGCAAACGTATACGCGCAATGAAAATAGCTCAACTTCAAATAGTCGCAAGATGAATAGTGCAATGTGGAATAGACGCAACGATGCCCCGCCCATCCTTTCTGTGCAGCTGCGCCAATCAGCGCTCGGTTCTTGCGACGTCATGGATCCTATTTTCTTGACGTCATCAATGAATGGGACTAATAACCGAATGAGGACTTTTTTATCATCATTCAAAGTTTAAACCACTGTTCGTTTGATTTTATTAAATTATAAACTAAAGTAATGAATATATAATTGTTTAACTTCAATTTTAATAAGTTGTACATGCATTAAAAACAATAGATTGATAACCCCTCGTAGTCTGAGTGTCTGATTATATAAACATACTTTATTCTTTATGATCAAATATGTGGAACTGTCCTTACCACCTATCTAGCTTAAATGAAATTTCGAATAAGGAATAATAGTCCCAGATTGTTTATTTAACAGTTGAACTTAATAGTGCATAATACGTTATAATTACTAGATATAATATGTAGAATTTTCTTTTCAGATAATCGTGTTTTAAACCCGTCGTTCGATCCCCGCGTTCAACTTCCCATACTTCCTTAGATAGGTAATTAGTTCGGTAAGTAGTTTGCATCCATAGGTAGGCAGTTAAGTAAGTAGTTTGCTTAGGTAGGCAGTTCGGTATGTAGTTTGCTTAGGTAGGCAGTTCGGTATGTAGTTTGTAAAGGTAGACAGTTAAGTATGTAGTTTGCTTAGGTAGGTAGTTCGATATGTAGTTTGCTTAGGTAGGCAGTTCGGAATGTAGTTTGTAAAGGTAGACAGTTAAGTATGTAGTTTGCTTAGGAAGGTAGTTAAGTATGAAGTTGGCTTAGGTAGGTAGTTTGCATAGATAGGTAGTTACTAGGTAGTTCGGCATGTAGTTTGTTAAGGTAGGTAGTTCTGTATGTAGTTTGCTTAGGTAGGTAGTTCTGTATGTAGTTTGCTTAAGTAGGTGGTTCGGTATATAGTTTGCTCAGGTAGGTAATTCGGCATGTAGTTTACTTAGGTAGGTAGTTTTGTATGTAGTTTGCATAGATAGGTAGTTACTAGGTAGTTCGGTATGCAGTTTGCTTAGGTAGGTAGTTCGGTATGTAGTTTGCTTAGGTAGATAGTTCGGTGTGTAGTTTGCTTAGGTAGGTAATTTGGTATATAGTTTGCTTAGGTAGGGAGTTTGGTATGTAGTTTGCTTAGGTAGGTAGTTTGGTATGTAGTTTGCTTAGGTAGGTAGTTAAGTATGTAGTTTGCTTAGGTAGGAAGTTCGGTATTTAGTTTGCATAGATAGGTAGTTACTAGGTAGTTCGGTATGTAGTTTTCTTAGATAGGTAGTTCGGTATGAAGTTTGCTTAGGTAGGTAGTTCGGTATGTAGTTTGCTTAGGTAGGTAGTTCGGTGTGTAGTTTGCTTAGGTAGGTAGTTCGGTGTGTAGTTTGCTTAGGTAGGTAGTTCGGTGTGTAGTTTGCTTAGGTAGGTAGTTCGGTATGTAGTTTGCTTAGGTTGGTAGTTCGGTATGTAGTTTGCTTAGGTAGGTAGTTCTGTATGTAGTTTTCTTAGGTAGGTAGTTTGCTCAGGTAGGTAGTTACAAGGTAATCCGGTATGTAGTTTGCTTAGGTAGGTAGTTTGGTATGTAGTTTGCTTTGGTAGGCTTGCTTAGGTAGGTAGTTCGGTATGTAGTTTGCATAGATAGGTAGTTCGGTATGTAGTTTTCTTAGATAGGTAGTTCGGTATGCAGTTTGCTTAGGTAGGTAATTCGGTATGTAGTTTGCTTAGGTAGGTAGTTCGGTGTGTAGCTTGCTTAGGTAGGTAGTTCGGTGTGTAGTTTGCTTAGGTAGGTAGTTCGGTGTGTAGTTTGCTTAGGTAGGTAGTTCGGTATGTAGTTTGCTTAGGTAGGTAGTTCGGTGTGTAGTTTGCTTAGGTAGGTAGTTCGGTATGTAGTTTGCTTAAGTTGGTAGTTCGGTATATAGTTTGCTTAGGTAGGTAGTTCGGTATGTTACTAACTAGTTACGGAAAGGATCCGAATTATTTATAATTTGTTGTGAATTTTCTATCCACTATTGCACAATATTGAAATATATAATTATTTTGAATTGTTACAACTTTTGATATACTTTCCATAATTGCATAATAATGCACTAACCCTTATATTTATCAATTTATATTCATTTTCTGAAGTAAAGACACTCTTATGGTACAGATATGAAAGGTGGTCGGTGGTTATTTAGTAATTTTCAGTTTAGGTTCGTGAGAAATGAGAGTTTGGGAACCACTGCTCTAATCCATAGTAAATAAATGGAAAGTATACTAAGTACAATGTTGGAACATCCGAAAATACTACACGGACGTGACATCGACTAAAACGAGTAACGTCACATATAGTTATTTCCCCCCAAAAAATTGTGCTATTATTGAGTTAAATGTGCATTTCCATGGAAATTAACTTAAATAAAATATTGTTTTTATCACGTTTCACACTCTATTCACTAATAATTTTCAACTTAATAGCCTTCAAAATCTGCAGTAGAGTAAAGGTGACTGAAGGATCTAAGACACATTTGCATTTATTTGATTAAATAAGAATTTTTTTGAAAATGTCATTCATCAAATTGTGCATCAAATAACATTTTACTATATGCAATCAGGTTTATAAGTTAGGTAAGTGCTTCAATGTAAATACATTAGGTTACTACTTACTATAAGGTACCTGGTATTAACTATATAAAAGTTATTTATATGTACTTGAAGCTAACGAAACATATTGCTTATTGACATATTCTATCTATTTACTTGCTGCACCTATATAATTCTCATTTTGATATTACTTCATCTGATTTTGTGTGACGTCATTTGTTTACATAGTTTCTGAAGACCGGAATCAAGTTCACCGTCAATGAATTTGAAACTTAGTGTACTTTTCTATCTATTTACTATGGTCTATTCCATTGCTTAATGCTTTCATTTAGCTTGCTCATTTAAGTGTTGAAGTGCTATTATAAAATGAATCTTAAGGATGCATAGGGATCTATTTTGTAACTCTTTCGACATCGAAGTGAAGAGTACGTGGTATCATTTAGAAATATGATTGACAAGACTATGTTTACTGGGATATGTCCCTTTTCAAATGTATGTGGGGAGGTTTTTTGCAGATATTTTCCTTATAAATGACTTGGATAAACACACACATGTGTACTCTTTCATATATTGGAGTGCATGTGTACGCTTATATTAAATTAGTTAGGCACAATTGTGAATTTTTTTCACTCAGTTTTTTTTTATTGTTTAATAAGTTTTCTTTAAACCATATATTACAAGAATATCACAAAAATTGTCGTTTTTTCACGCTCGAATTGATTTAGGGAATAAAGGGTTAATTTATACTTTTGCGAAGTGGTATCAGTTGGTGTTAAAATAGTTTAGTTTCAATTGATATTAAAAGGGGTAGGTGGAATAAAATTGAGTAACTAGATTAATTATATTCACGAGAATAAAAAGTTTACAGAAGTTATAATAATTTTGTGTGTGTAAGAGTAGGAATAGGATGTCGGAGTGAGTGAGTGTGTGAGTTGAAGTATATACAGTAAATATAAATATGAACTTTACAAAGCAATAGACATAACATATAGTAAATACCTGAGAACACATATAATATATCAAACACCTAAGTAAGGTATTACAAGTCACTGTAACTTACCAATATACTGGCTTGATGTTGCACGAAGTAGTGTGTTGAAAGAAATGAGATTCGAACTCTAGAAGTAGGTCTTTATTTAGTGACCAAATAAACAGTGACTCATAGGACGAATATGTAATGGTACAAGAGTTCACCAGTTTTGTTTACTATTGGAGAATTTATAAGGTACATAGGTTGATTTTTTTTCTCATAGCTTTAATGTGTTTCTACTTATTTTGAAAACAAGTTCGATCGATATATATGAAATATTGAGAATTTACTAAGCCATTTATGATTATAAAGTCGCTTATAGCTTACTAATTCTCTGAGTTGACTTCGAATGTTTGTGAATAAGAAACAAAAGTATAAACATGTTTCCTGACCATTACACTCTATTGTTCAGGTTGCTTAATATTACTTACTACAGACACATAAGAAAATCGTAAAATTGATATTGTTAAAGACAAAGAAAATCTAAATTTAACAATGAAAACTTCAATTTATAGATTGAAATACAATGAATTAATATAACATTTACATAAAGTATTGATGTAATTTTATTGTGAGAATAATTAATTAAGCTAGTGATTACAGATCACTACAAAACCACGTGCTACCCACAATCTGCTTCTTGAAGTAGAACTTGTTCTATTCAGCTAACTCAATCAAATAATTCAGAGATCTGTTACAAATATTATTTTATTGTATGTTTGATACTATTAATAATTTGGTGACCGGTATATTTCAACCCGGTATATTGCAGAATATCCGGTAAGTTCCAACCCACTTTACGGGTTAAATTCGGTTGTTATTATTATTAATCATTTATCAATATTTTATATAATACTAGGTAACTTTCATTTTGATTGTAATAAATAAATTATTTTTGGCCAATCACAAGCTATTTATTTTTCACTACACATGCTATAGAACAGCAGAAAGAAAGGTTGTATGAACGCCCTTTATCAGTTGAGGTAACAAGTTACTTTTCATTCACAAGATTATCTTCACTATCACTAACAAAACAGCGATATTAACTGTAAGATGATGTCATATAGGGCAACAAGATCTGAAAGTTGAACTGGTTTTGTGGATTTTTAAAACTTAAAAATACATTAAATTGCTATGTGTTATTGATATATTATTACTTGACGGATCAAAAACTATGTAATCCGATAACGGTTTTGCAATTGAACAGTACAATCATTAATTGCATTTTATAATTTCTATTAAACCTATAATGTCGAGTTGATCAACTAAACTTGAAACTCTGATAAGTGAAAAAGGTAGGCAAATTGCTCTATAGGAATTATTATTCATTAGCCGACGCCCCACTAGTTCGATGCCCCATTAGTTCGATGCCCCACTAGTTCGATACCCCATTAGTCCGACACTTTTGTAGTTTATTACTGATTCAACATACAATATATGTATAAAGGGGGGCAAGCCGCCCCCTCCTCCAGGGCATTAAAAAATTATGAAGTGTGCAGAACAACAAACTAGCGGATATAACAAACTACGTTAAATTATAAAATCAAATGAGGGATTACATAATACTAATCTATATTAGAAATAAAGTAAAATAAAAGAGGAATATAAAATTTCAAAAATGAAAGAAATGAAAAAATATTTTATTATTTAGATTAGTTATTAATTGAGTATACCTATTTAATCATATTTTTTATTTAATCAAAAAATAAAACGAGAAATAACACAGAAAGATGTAACTTGGGGCGTCGGAATAGTGAGGCGTTGGACAACTGGGGCGCCGGACTATTGGGGCGTAGGAATAGTGGGGTGTTGGACAACTAGGGCGCCGGAATAATGGCACGTCGCCAGCCCTATAGCCTACAGGCCTGTGGGAGGTGCATCTTTTAAATATACCAACAGTCCACATATCGTCGTATATTCTTTTTAAATTCAAATTCCCTCAAAAAATGCAGCAGTTACAGTTAAGAATTAGGTGACATATGCTGTATAGAAATATTTTCTGCATATTGCACATTTCACAAATAATCGTTTGATTAATTAATTCTTTCATTATACAAGCTAGGATTTCACAAGTTCATTGCTATTCACTAAATACCTATTTTATAAAAAAAATCAGCTAAGTTGAAGACGTCGTTTGTGCACGATAAGTCAATATCCATTTTCTTAAACCTATAATAACGGTCATAAATTTAATAACGGTTAGTAATGGTTCAATTCATGCTTTAAAACTTTAACTATACATATTAAAAAAAATTTAGTTCAAAGAAGGTTAAGTTATGTTAGTTTAGTTCGACTCATCGTAAATTGAGAAGAATTAAAGTAATTTGAATGTAAAGTCAGCATTTGTTATTTTGTTTGTATCAGAACATTCATGACTTTTATTTTTGGCTGTCTGATAACCTAAGCGATCCTAACCTAGGTATATTACTTATCAAATTCACACGAAATAGTAATAATTGATTATGTTCTATTTAATGCATCCTGTTTAATTCTCCTATTGAAAACTTTATTTTAACTTTATATATATGAAATTTTTACGATGCTGGCTAAGTACCTACTTTTAACAGGGGTTGGAACTAGAAACTAATGCTATTTAGATGGGGATCTAAATAATGAAATTAAATACGTCCATTTAATTTGATTTATTTAAAAAAATGTCCTCCCCACCCCATATCAAAACACATTCTCTAATTAGAAACGAGAATACCTATATATTTTTTAGCAAGTTTAACGAAAATAAGATTGAATGTTTTCAATTATTATTTACCATATAATCAAATATACGTATGAATAATTCTGTAAATCATTTAATATCTTTAACAGTTTATTATATATATAAGTGTTTTATATGTTTAAAAAGATAGCCGTGGTATATATAGACACACAGGAAGTCTTTTACAGTTAAATCATTGTAATTAAAATCTATTCTCATATAATTGCAAATACTAATAGTTATAGAGTAAATATATTTCACAAATTTGTAAATATAAATATTGCATATTTAATATCAATTACGGATATCATACATATTAACATATATAAACATTCATATACTGCAAAACGTTAAATGCATGATTATTCGATATAACACTATATCAAATAACCTAGTGACTGATGGAATTCACTTCAATTACATGGCAACTCAAATACATATCCACAAAAATATATACATATAACAAAAAAACGCGCAGCACATTCTCGAGATTTGCAAATCGTCAAATTGTGAGTAACACATCCACACTGATTCCACAGGTTACGCAAAAAGCGAAAACATTGAATGGGTTGTCTCTGCCAGCTGAACCCCTCCACACCTCTTTCAACCATTGTTGTTAGAGCATATATCTGCATTTCCATGTTCACCATATCTTTTACATTATAAATATTTTCGTCTATAAGGATAAAAATTCAATTAACTTGAGCTACCTCTGAATATTGTCCAGCATTTAGTCAGAGTTATTTCTTCATAGCTTCGCAACATATAAAAAAGTGGCAATATGAAATAAAATTCTGATTCTTTATTTTCATACTAATGAGCATTGTCACAGGGGTGGAATTTACCTAGCTGTGGTGGAATATACCGGAATGGAATATACCTAGAACCAATAATAATTAAGTTGTTTCCTAAAAATAGTACGGGTTGGCCAATGCCATATGCATTCAATAAATAAGAGCATCCTACATATTTTCATTCTAAAGAGTCTTGTAATATTTCTTTCACTAAACTAGACGGATATTTAATGATCATTTTTTACCAAATAAAGTCCATTCAAACAATTATAACACCGCTAATAATTGTTAAGAATTAGTAAATATTTAGCAATCAATATTTATAAATTAAAAAATTAAATGACTTTTCTTTATAATTCCCTCTGTCGAGGTGGCAACATTTCAGCCTGCTGCGTGAACGGGAGTACGTAATGCCATATTTGAGCTTAATTTTTATGATAATTTAACATTACCTCTTTTCATTGACAGAAATTGACTTTCTTTTAAGTTTTATTCTATATATTATGAAATTTTATTTATATAATTTTCCGTATACAGTTATACTATATATTTAAATTACATATACAGTTATCAACTTATCATAATACATAAGATATTTCAAACCAGAAGTTATTCAAAATAAACTATATTGAGAATTGTATTGCGTGAACTAGGTACCTAAGAAGGCTTAAAGGTCCTCTCCAAGCAAAATTTTTTATTACTTAAATCAACGAGGCTAATGTTTCTTATCATTTTACTGCAAACCCCATCAAATTTGATAGCATATTTTTAATTTTATATTCTTTTAAAGATTTTTATAATCCAAACTCTACAAAACCTTTTTACTTCCAAATTTCTAATTTTCAGTCTGAAGAAGAAGAATGTACACCATTTGTTTTGATTGTCAACTAGGTATTTGGTTTAATAAATTTATTTATTATTAGTTTAAAGGTTTAAGGCCAAAAATGCATTGTTTGTTTAAAAATCTGAATTTGAAATCAAAACAAAGAGTGTACAATCTTCTTTCTCAGCGTCAGATTGGAGATTCGCTCGATTGTTGCTCACATAGTATTAATAGAATATATACTGAACCGAATTGTATGCGGTTTGCAGAATAATGATCGTAGACCTTAGTTCTATAATATTATGTTATAAACTCATTTTTTCCCCGGAGCCTGGAGAGGACCTCTAAATATATTATAACACTTAAGCAGTATAGAAGCGTCCATAGGTATTTTATTATTATTTGAAAATAAAACTTTATTATAATTAGTAGCTGTTAATGTCGGTACTGTAACTGTGTTTATGCAGTACTAAATCAATATAATGTACACAGTACCATAGTAAATAGATAGAAAAGTACACTAAGTTTCAAACTCATTGACGGTGAACTTGATTCCGGTCCTCAGAAACTATGTAAACAAATGACGTCACACAAAATCAGATGAAGTAATGTCAAAATGAGAATTATATAGGTGCAGCAAGTAAATAGATAGAATATGTCAATAAGCAATATGTTTCGCTAGCTTCAAGTACATATAAATAACTTTTATATATTTAATACCAGGCTGGCACTTATAAGTTGGCTTATTGGCAAACTTGTAAAATGTAAGGTGGTACCTAGTAACCTATTGTACTTACAATGAAGCACTTGAATGACCATTATGACTATTAAGTTGAAAATTATTAGTGAATAGAGTGTAAAACGTGATAAAAACAATATTTTATTTAAGTTAATTTCCATGAAAATGCACATTTAACTCAATAATAGCACAATTTTTATTAGGAAATTACTTGTGTGACGTCACTCGTTTTAATCGATGTCACGTCTATGTAGTATTTTCGGATGTTCCAATATTGTACTTAGTATACTTTCTTTTTATTTACTATGCAGAGTACATTCAACATTTTCTTGGTATAAACTATAAACGTTAAAAAATACTAGAGTAAGTTCCGAGTTATCGGTTGGTTCAACATAAAAATTATATAATATTTAACTTTTATTTTAATTGGAGTCCAAAAATGTGAAACTGTCCGATAACTCGGAGCTTACCCTATAATCTCAAATTTTCATTCGAGTCCTATTCTTTATAGGTAAAGTTCGCTACAAACTGAATCATTTAACGGTCACACAGCAATCATTCACAAAGTTTCTTTCTCTCTCTCTTTCTTGTGTTCCATTTCACTGTATGTAGTACCCATGATATAATATCATGGTAGTACCTAACAGAGCAGCAATGGGTATGAATGAATGTGATGTCTCCTATAGCTAATTAAAAACTTTAAATCTCATTTCTTTAAACCAAATTTATTTGAAGGATATAGAAGTATGACATTAAGTGGAAAATAAAACACATTCATTCATTTATTAAATATACAGGTTTATTATTAAATAACAATTGAACAATAAATTACTTGATATAAAATAAATAAATTAGCGGGAAGTGAGGTACGTACATGACTTAATCTATAATTTTGTTTAAATTGAAGCTGCGCCATTTACTCATTAAACAAGAATCAAAAAGGAATTTTAATAATCAGTAACGAATAGAAAAGTCTCCCCTCAGTAATTATTATCGCCACAATAGTGTTTTGGAGTGTAAACCATTTGTACTCTATTCATTACGGACAAAAGTGGAAATAGTAACAATTTAAGCAACTTCTTTTAAAAATGAAATGATATTCCGATTCAGGGTGTCTTAATTACTCATAATAAATTTCTTTTAACCAATGGTGATAAAATTGTTTATAGAAAGCAAAAAAAAATGTTCACCATCCACGCGATATTAAGACATTTAATTTTTGTATTACTGTATTAAAAAAAAAGAACTCTAAAACAAATTCAGTTCGATTTATCAGACCCTAATAAATTACACAAATGCATAAAATATCAAAAAAAATTCTCATTACGTAGCTATAGAACTGTAGATGTAATAATTAGACAGTAGATTCAATAATATTAAGACTGTAGATAGACTCAGAGACTGTAGAACAATAATTTAATGCTTTACTGTACCTATATACAATTAAACTACGTATATAGATACAATTGGACTGTACAAGCAATCAGACTGTATGGTCACGCAGGTAAATTGCGGCCATTTAATTTTTCATTAGCTAGAGAGTCTGTAAAACATTCTGAACCGAAATTACAGTAAAATGGCATAGATATCAAAAAAATGCAGTGCTATACTCTATTAATTAAAGTTTTTGACGAGTGTTTTGAACTTATGATGTTTCTGTTATTAAGAGTCCGCAGTTTGTTAGTAAGCCGCAATTTACCTACTTGAACCTATACAGTTTGAAAATACGGACAGTTTCAATTCTTGTTTCCGTGAACAAATTTGCCAGTCATTTCGCGGACAAATTTCTTCACGGATACAATATTTCAGAAAAAAATGGCATTTGTCAGAGCCATTTTTGGGGTACTGCTTAAAATGTAACTTTAATTAATGAATGAAGGGTAAGTTACGAATTATCGGTCGGCTCCACATTTTCAGTCATATAAGAAAACTAGATGATGTGCACTCTGTAGACTCGTAGAGCGCATACCTTCGCCTCCGTTTTGACCAATTCTCTCCCAAAATTTAAGGAACTGCTAACTGGATAATTAATATCCAATCGTCACATCAAGTTTCATGCAATATGGTACAATACTTTTTGAGTTATAAATGACCTTGACCTTTGACCTAATCGCTTCCAACATTCTACCAGATCGTTCCTGGACATTGACCAATTTGTACCATCAAATTTCAGACAATTTGGTTGAATACTTTTTGAGTTATAAATGGCCTTGACCTTGATCTTTGCCCTTTACCCCGATCGGTCCCAAAATCTAACAGAATAGTTCCTGCTTATTGATTAATCGTCCCACCAAGTTTCATGCAATATGGTTCAATACATTTTGAGTTATAAATGACCTTGACCTTTGGCTGGGTCGCTCCCAAAATTCTACAAGCAGGTCACCGGACATGGACCAATCGTTTCACCAAATTTCAGGCAATTTGGTTGCATACTTTTTCATTTAAACGAATAACAAGATGATAAATAAATAAATAAATAATTGCCGAAGAAAATAATTATTATGACCTTTCCGCATTCTGCGAAGGTAAAACGATATAATAAATAATATTTTATTTATATTATAGGCTAATTGGTATCAATGATACCTGAAAATATCATGTACTATACCAATTAAATGAAAGTTATTCTATCGTTTTTTCTTATACCTATGATCGATGATATGAAACCAAGGAGTCCGACCGATAATCCATATCTTAACCCTACCTACTTTCTTGCTTTCTAATAATGATTTACGAAGTCAAATAATTGACTTTAATAAACACACCCTTAGCCTGTATAGCATTGTAAAATCGATATGAATTATTAACCAAGGTAGTTTCTTAACTAGAGAGCTACCAAAGAATTCAGATTTCCAAAAACTGCAACAAGATAGCTAGGTAGGGGAGCTTCTAAAAAGTAACACCTACATACTCCCCTCATCAAGTTTCGGTAACTACTAAATGTAGTTAACAGTAGTTTGTTAAATTGTTTTGTTCTCAACTTCAAGCATGGGCGTGCCAATTAAGCTAAATGATTGCTTAAAACTTGTATAATTCTTTAAATCGATAGCTGAAATATGAGAAATTCATTATTAATTCACTAATTCAGCTTATAATATCATTAAAGTGACAAAAAACGCCGGTTTAATGATAGTAATTATTCCTATTCGGTGGTTGGTTAAATTCTTTGATGACGTTCAACTCTCCGATCCCTATATAAATTCCTAAGTTCAAACTTTCATTAGCAAAGGACTCTTGCCGTTTTAATTTATTGAATGGAATTATATAATGTAGGGTAATATATAAATTATCGAATGGTTCTATATTTTCGATAATAAAACTATTTTAATTGATACCATTTTACCTGCATGTATCATGGTATCAATTAAAATAACGAGTTAATTTAATATATATTATCTTGTATGGTCGTAAATGAGGAACAGACCGAGAACTCGGAACTTAACCTAGGTAGTAAGGTACACAATGGTTAATATTCAGTAATTCATCAATTATTGTAGTTATATGTTTTAAATATAGATTTGCGTAGGAAATAGGTACTAAAAGTTTTCTACGGTTGATTGATTTCAAGGCTAACTTGCTCATTCTTCAACTGGATAAAAATAAATCTAATTAAGAGTAATAATATTTAGTTATTGAATTTGAAATCATGTTATATTTATTAAAAGTTGTAGAAGAAGTAATGACGTCAGTTGTGGGCGTGTTCGGGTAATAATAAAAGTAATTTTGTTATAATTAATTCTGCAAAATAATATTTGCGAATCAAATTACACGGAAACAATAATAATAATATGACAGTTGTCCAGAAAATTAGTAACACTTACAACAAATCAAATGAAGTTGAGCGAGTAATGACGTCATGGTGGGCGGTCGATAGCGAGATTGGTGGGCGGAGCATCGTTGCGCGTATTCAACAATTTCTTATTCACCGTATCACTATTATGTTTGCGTTATATATTTTGCGGGTATTACTTTGTTGGCATTAATAGTTTTGATATTAATTTACTCGTACTTTTTTATTGGTAATTATAAGTTTTCTTTTTATTTATTGATTATTAGCTTTTTGATAATAAAATGTTACAAACTAATCGGTTTTTAATTAATTTTATTTTAATTATATTACTCAATTCTATGTGTTTTCCCATTAATTTATAGCACTTTATTTTTTTCTAATTAATTAGTTTTCTAAAAAAGATTCTGCATTTATTTTTATTCTAACTACATTATTATGAATTATTTTACTTCATTTTAATAAATTGAGAATTACAATATTTGTAATTATTTTATTAAAATTTATGATATTGCATTTTAATTTATTTCTTCTTATTAGTTTACATACTACATGTTTTGTTGTTGGTTTATCACAATTATTTTATCACAAATTATTGTCACCCCAAAATTTCTCTCCAAAAACCAGGACCAAAATCCAGTCTGCAACGTGTGTCAAATCTGTCACCAAGATTTCATATTTCAGGACAGTAAGTCTCCAAAAAATTTCAAAGTTGTTCCAAAATGGCCAAATTTCTTCAATACGTCTCCAATAATAACATGTGAAAATATAATTGGTAGAATTTTTCCCCCTTTGAAAATAATATTCTGGCAAAGTCGGCAGATTTTTAGCTAGTAATTATTCCTATCAGTATCATCCTATGTTAGTAGGTACCAATAATTTTTGGTGGATCAGCCAAATTACTGGAAATTTATGGTGGATTTTCTCAGGTTTTTGAAAAAGTCGAAAGGATTTTATGCACCAAATACAGACTGTTATTATTTTTTAATCTATTTAGTATGGCTGAGTACCGTCTTAGGCATCATATTTACAAATTACCCAGACTGCAGGAACTGTTAAAATGTTCTCCAAAAAATCTTCTATTTTGGCTCATGTTCTCAGTAAAATTAATGTAAATGTAAAGGATTGTTCACACAGAAAATGTTAAAAAGTCCCATGTTTTGCAGACTGGCAAATTACAGTTGTTGCAGGAGTCTTCTAGTGGATTAAAAAATTAAAATTTAATGAAAAATTTTATAGGGTCCCGGTCAAGCAGGTAAATTGCGGCCCACTAACTAACTACGGCCTCTGACAACAGAAATGTCATAGCTTCAAAACACTTGTTAAAAACATAAGTAAGAAATTAGAGCCAGTCTGTATTTGGTGCACAAAACTCCACTGACTTTTTTAAAAAGCAGAAAAAATCCACCATAAATTTCCAGTAATTTTGGTAATCCACCAACATTTTGCCAATTTTTCCACCATAAATTAATGGCACCATAGGAATAATTAGCTAAAAATCCACCAACTTTGCCAGAATATTATTTATAATGGAGAAAAATTCCACAGACAAGTCGGTGGAATTTACCATGAAATATAATCTGGAATTAGAGCATGCACTGTGCTTAATTTGATGGCTATGCAATATTTTAATGTAATTTTGGTTCAGAATATTTTAGACTTTCTTGAGAGGGCCGCAATTGAAAATTAGAGGGCCGCAATATATCTGCATGACCCTACAAGAGTGAAGGAAAATTATTATAAGTTAGATTTATACATAATTTAATTTTTATATTAACATTCAACTTCAAGTTATTTAGAAAAATTTAGTAAGAAATAACACTTTGTTCTATAGCACAACATAAGGAAAAGATTGTGTAAAAGAGGGAACTCTTTTACTATACTAATTTTCTATATTATAATGGTAATTTTCTATATTCTGGTAATATTCAAAAATATTCTCTTCAGAGACTGAAACACAATTCTTCTTCTTCTTTAATGGCCAGACCTGCATCAGCAGGGGGGAGGGGGGGGGGTGGGGGTTGGGCCAGAGTTCGGGCATTGAATTTTTCGCGCCCCCCTAGAACCTAATTAACACCATTATCCCTTGTCTAATTCTCCAAACTTCTCACAGGTACCTCTTAACAATTCTTAAATCTAAGGTGCCAAAACCTATAGCATCTTCCACACTACAAACCCCAAAGTTCCAAACCTATCTCTAGATTCTCCTAACCTACCACATGTTACCAAGAAATGGTCTAAACTTTCAGCACCCACCTGTCAACCTGACAAAGACCACACAAACTATCACCCCCTCCACACCCGTGACCCAACCTCCATCCCAATCTCAAGGTATTGCTCCTTGCCCTAAACAATAATACAGACTCCCAGGTATTGTCATAGCAGCCTCCGTTTCCAAATCTTTCTCTAACTCTATATGCAATAATGCATTTAGAGAGCTTTTTGACCTGACCTCCTCTCTCTATCTGAGTCTGACCATCTCAAAAATTCACAACTCTCCACCACCCTACCAATCTCCCCAAAATCAGCACCATCTAAATCATCCCAACCCCACCCCAGGCTCACCAAACACTGACCGATCCTCTTACTCCACCTAGTGCCTCTACGGCTCTACCCACACGGTGTATAGAATCACCGAAACGGACCGACCAGTCTGTATATGGTCAATATGGTGCACAAAATTACACTGACATTTAAAAAAAAACTGAAAATATCCACCATAAAATTTCATTAATTTTGCTGATCCACTAACATTTTCCCCATTTGGCCACCGAAAATTAATGGTAACATAGCCAGTCTGCAGAATATGGAAATTTTTCCAAGACTCTCTGTGGGAGTTTTTGATTGAATTTCAGAAATTGGAGATCTCTGCAGGAGATCTTGAATTAATTCCTATGTTACCATTAATTTAGCTGCGGGAGATATTGAATTAATTCCTATGTTACCATTAATTTAACTGTGGGAGATTCTGAATCTGTTACTGAGAGACGAGAGTCCAGAGTGGAATAATAACTCATTTCAGATTGACTAGTAACTCTGTTAGGAATTTAGAATGAATAAAAATTACTCATTTTAGCCCTAAAAAATGCAGAAATCAGTAAATTATTTCATACATTTCAACTCCGCAGTGAAAACTAATGTAAAATAAGTCATTTATGCTTCACAATTGAGTCAATTGGCCATTGGGCTTGTTGTGATGATAAACATCACTAATGGGAATGCATGAAGACTGAAGTTAGGAGTAACTCTGTTAGAATTTATGTTTTCCAGTCTGGACGAGAGTCAGAGAGTAACTGTCTCTCAAATTAAAATCTCTGCAGGAGAAAAGACACATTCTGCAGACTGGTACCATAGAAATAAATAATTAAAAATCCACCGACTTTGCTAGAATATTATTTTCAAATTAACCACAAGATACAGAATGGCGAACCGAATCGGACTGATCGGGGACCAAAACCGTCACGGGCAAAACGGACCAATTGTGGTCGAAAACGGAACGAATGGGGACCAAGCCAAGCCGGATTTAATCAGGCCGAAACGGAGCTAAGTAGTTAACAAAAATAAATTTAAATAGTTAGAACTATACATTGGAGAAAAATAATAATATTTAGAATGAGTTATTTAACTGATAATAGCTACCTAGGTACCTACATATGTTGAAAAAAAAACAATAGCTACTTTGAATGCTTATAGGATATGAGCATTCAAAGTAGCTATTTTTTTTTCAACATAAGTAGGTAGCTATTACCTATCAGTTAAATTACTCATTCTCCAATGTATTACGTATAGTACTAACTATTTACCTAAGTGTGTTTTTATGAACTACTTAACTCCGTTTCGGCCCGATTAGATCCGGCTTTGTCCCCAATCAGACCGTTTTGGTCCTCAATCGGTCCGTTTCGGTGATTCTATGTAGGTACCCTCTACCCTCATTATTCTTAATGCGTTCAATAAATCTTCTAACTACCTATACTATTTTCAATCATCATTTGTGTGTAGGATTCGAAAGTCTGGCAAATATGCTTAAAGGGGTAAAGTTCGCGATGTCCACAGCAACTGTCCACCACAGAACAATGTCTACCACAGAACAGGCTACGATATTTACTAAACTAAAACATTTTATTCGTATGAAAAATTATTTACGATGCCGAATATTCATGTTATTAGTAAATAATGTTTTAAATGCTTATATCGTTAACTTTTATTGTCACTAATTTCAATCAAGGTAAGAAAATTGATATTATTTATTTATTAAGTATGTGGGAATCACCTAACCTAATAACATAATGCCTGAGATTAGAAATGATAGCCGAATTCATTGTACCTAGGTAGATAGGTAGGTAACACCATAGTATTGTCGGTGACAGGACAATAACCCCCCGTGCAAAAAACCCCCCGCGGTCAAAAAACCCCCATGCAATATACCCCCGGACAAAAATACCCCGTACAATAAACCACCCAGACAAATACCCCCGGGCAAGAACCCCCCAAGCAAAAAACTCCCGGTGTAAAAAAACCCCGGTCGATATAAATAGCATAATTCATTTTAATTAATTTTTTATTAATAAAATTACTATATGCTATAATATAAAGAGATATAGTGCACCTAAGGTTAGGTTAGCGGTCCAATTGGGGGGGGGGGGGCTTTCCCTCCCCCGGCCAGGTTTGATAATGACAAAATGTATACTGTACTTATTTTTACTATAAAATAGGTAATTGGGTATACCTTATTTTGCAAAGAAAAATTGTCATATTTTCGAAGAAAATGTAATAATTATTGGTTCGCTTTGAATGATGTTTAATATATTAATAAAAATGAATTATGCTATTTATATAGACCGGGGGTTTTTTGCAACGGGGGTTTTTTGCTTGGGGTTTTTTTGTCGGGGGGTATTTGTCCGGGGGGTTTATTGCACGGTTTTTTTTTTGTCCGGGGGGTATTTTGCACGGGGTTTTTTTGACCGCGGTGGTTTTTTTGCACGGGGGGTTATTGTCCTGGAATCGGTATTGTCATATAGGCTACATAGAACATACATAGCTAGGATCTAGGTTCTGTCATTTACATAGCCTCTATACACCTTGTAAACCATATAATATCATCACCTGTTCTGCCATGGACATAGCCTCTATACACTCTGTAAACCGTATAATATCAGCACCTGTTCTGTCTTAGATATAGCCTCTATACACTCTGTAAACCGTATAATATCATCACCTGTTCTGCCATGGACATAGCCTCTATACACTCTGTAAACCGTATAATACCTGTACCTGTTCTCTCATGGACAGAGCCTCTAAACACCTTGTAAACCGTATAATATCAGCACCTGTTCTGCCATGGACATAGCCTCTAAACACTCTGTAAAATGTATAATATCATCACCTGTTCTGCCATGGACATAGCCTATATACACTCTGTAAACCGTATAATACCTGTACTAATTCTGTCATAGACATAGCCAGGTGATGCTATTATACAGTTTACAGAGTGTATAGAGGCTTTGTCTATGACAGAATAGGTGATGATATTATACGGTTTACAGTGTGTATAGAGGCTATGTCCATGACAGAACAGGCGCTGATATTAGGTATACAAAACAAAATTAGCTGTCTTCGGTTCTGCCCTTGGAACAAAAAACTTTGATCAATATAAAAATTCAAGTTCATATGATACTTTTTTACTTCTTCAGTAATGACCTCTCGAAGAAAATATCATTTTTAATTAAATTGAGCTTGTAGAAACAGAGATATATCCAAAACAAAAGTACACCTATAGTGACCTAGGTAGGGTAGCATGGGGCAAAGCGGCACCCCGGGGTCAAAAGTCACCCCTAGTTATTTTCCAAAATTTTATGGAAGGTAGCTCTCAGATACCTTTTACATGTTCTCCGGTGTCCTAAGCTACAGTGTAGTTAGTTTTGTGAGGGTGAGGAGATATTTCGCTAAGTTACGGCGATAAATCTATTTTAAGTCATTTTGATATAACTTTTTAATGTCACTGAGTAATGTTTGAATTCTGTCAAGTGTAATATATCAAAATATTTCATAATGAAATGCATAGTATTATCGGTTTACTTAATTTTCTGTATATAAATACAATGAAAAAAGTATTTTTAAATAATAATTTTTTCAAAATTAAAATGGCGCGTCATTTGGGGCAATGAGGCCACGGTATGCGGGGGCAAAGCGGCTATGGGTGCCTTTTTGCCCCGTAAAACTAATTATGAACGTAGTAATAAGGAGATTTTAAAACTTTTTTACAATTAACATTTATTTTCCTTGTTCATAACGGTGCAATATTATAAGATGAAGACAACTATAGGTTAAAAAAATGTATTCATACTACAACGTTGAGCAGGCTTCATGATGGCAAAGTTAATTCACCATGAGTACCACATCTTGGACGAATGATTGCGTTCTTTCAAATAATGTGGAGTTACAAATTGTAAATTATGTTACATATATGCAAAACCGTATGCTTGGACTTAATAGCCATGATGTAATTTTGATTTGGATATAGAAGATCGTACTAATGTCTAACAATTTTTCAATAAGGAATCGAAAAAGGCAGGCGTCAATTGGTTCAATTCATTCATTAGAAGCTACAATCTTAGTTAACATCCGCAAATCAAAGGCAACCAAGAGGGTTCGTGTGATAGAGTTTAACAATTCAAAACTTGATCTATTTTTTAAAGTGTATGTAAAAATTTTGAATAAACTTAAATTAACAAAAATATAGAACATGGAAGAAACCGGAATTACAACGCATCAAAATCCCACCAAATTCGTGGCTAAGAAAAATGTTAAGCAGATTTGTATGATAACGAGTGTCGAAAGACTTGAATTGGTCAGTTTTGTGATGCATGAGGATCTTTCATATCACCAATGTTCATATTTCCAAGAAAAAAATAGAGATACTTTCATGACTGGAGCTCCTCTGGGATCCATGGAGAATGTCAGTTATTCAGAATGATGGAGGTCTCTTTCTTAAATGGCTTCAATACTTGGTGAAATCAACTGGATCTTCTAATGATGATCATATTGGTTGGAAACCACAGTGTCTGGATGCAATCAACTTTTGCCAAGACTATGTATTTGAACTATTAACTTCACTTCCTCATTCTTATCATAAAATGCAACTGCTCGACGTTTACTATATCAAATCGTTGAAGAGCTCATATAACTCTTGTGCTGATAACTGGATCATGAACAGTCCTGGCTAAAGAATGACCATATATGACATGGGTGGAATCTTCAGAGCAGCCCTTTTGAAAACTGCTTTATCCGAGAGAGCTGTCAATTGTATTAAAACACTGATATATGACAATATAATTAAGACGAGTTTAATGAGGAGGATTTCTTAGCTACAGAAGTAATAAAAGAACCTCTATTTGACATTGAAATAAATATAAGATAAGTTTGACTAGTTAAAATATATATAAAAACAGTCAACACTATAAATGTATAGTTTCAAATGGCCAATGTCATAGCCTGTTTCAGGATATACATAAATATATATTATTCAAAATTTGTTTTTCTTTAACTTTCATAGATAATACATTTAAAATGTAATGAAGGGGGCAAAGCGGCACCCCATGTCCGTTTTGCCCTGCATGATTGCCGTTTTGCCCCGTACACGGGGCAAAACGGTTTTTTAACACTTCTTGGGAAAAGTGTAGTAAAATCAAAAATATGAATTATTAGTTCCTAACAGTTTACCATGTGTTGCCGATTTTATGGTGTATCTTTTACTGCAAAAATCAATTATCTAGGTTCAATAGTATTGGAGATACTATGGAAAGAGCTTTGGGGGTGCCGCGCTGCCCCGTGCTACCCTACCTATAACATAACATCGGCATGTCTCCGTGATGGAATGAAAACGTACCTAATAGGTACTATTTTATGAATAGAAAGATGTGCTCAAAAATAGGACTTTGAGGAACACAAAAACTCCGATTTTAAGCTCATCGGTAAATCAATGTGCGTTTTGATTGTTTAAAGTTGTATAGAAATGTAATAAATGTCATATAATAATAAACAGGACATATTTCATCCGATACATATTTCAGATGAGAGTAGATAACGAATTAATTTGAAACAATTAGTCTATTTCTCGGCCTGTAAATTATACTACTTATTTCAGTTTCTAGAGCTTATGATTATTAGACTAAATGAATTTTACTCATTATACAGGGTGTCACAGAAAAAAGGAAACCCATTTTCAAATTAGTTTATTTTAGAAAATATTAAAACTATAAGAATTCTGAAAACACTGTTTTATACGTTTACACTTTCTGCATCCCTTGTGAAAAATTAATAATGTTACAACAAAAATTAAAAATGCTGCAGCGAATTTAGCAAAAGGAAAAAAAAAGTCCTTGTGCGGGCACGATATATTTCTTAAACATCCGGTAGTATTAAAAATTAAATCCTAAGGTTTATTACAAATAAGAGACAAATTAAAGAGATTTATTAACATTGGAACCGCACTACTTATTTCCAAGGTGTAAGGTTAATTTCCCTCGACATGTCCTCCATTTCTTTCTACACATAATTGCAGCCTTTTTCTCATTCCAGCAAAAACTCTTTTAACTAAATCCGGATTTTCTTTTAGTAAATTAACTTCGTTTACAATTCTCTCTCTCAAATCGTCTGTGTTTTCTGGAGGAGAAAAGTACACTTTGCTCTTGAGGTGTCCCCAAAGGAAAAAATCGCACGGTGTCAAGTCCGGCGATCTGGGCGGCCACTCAATTGGATGGTTCAGTGCAATAATGCGATCGTTGAAATTATCATGTAGCAATTCTTGAACTGCACGACTTCTATGTGCTGGAGCACCATCCTGAATCCACCATAGCCTATTAAATCTGTTTGGGTAAATTTGATGCAGCTCAGGAATTATTCTTTCTGTAATTAGGTTTAAGTATTTATCTCCATTCATATTATTTTCGTAGAAGATAGGGCCCACAAGTCGTCCGTTTCCACACATTCCCATCCATACAGAAACTTTCTCCCTGCACATTGTTACGTCGAAGTTGAAATTTGGAGGATTATTTCTGGGTGCATACTGGCGAATGTTATAATTATTGACTCTTCCATTCATATGAAATGCTGCTTCATCACCAATCACGATGTCTTCTACGAAGCGAGCATTTTTTTGCAGAAACCAATTTGAAAAATTTAGGCGGCGAGGTAAATCCGGTTCTAATAGTTCATGCCGTACATGAAATTTGTAAGCATGATACCTTACATCGTTTTTAACAATCCGGTTAAATGTGCTTTTACTGATGTCCAACCCGTTCCTTCTCGTTGATATTTTTGAATTCTCAATTAGCTTTTCACGAACACGATCAATGTTTTCCCTTGTTCGTTCTGTTCTCCTGCAACCCGATCGCTCTCTGTTTAAATTCGAAGTTGTTCCTTCAGTTTTGAACTTATTAACATTTTCCATATAGTCTTCTTAGTTGGCGAAGCTCTTTCCGGAAAGCGTTGTTCAAAATCTTGTTGAACCAGTTTAAAGCTTCCAGTTCTTAAATAACTTGTCACCACAAAAACTCGTTGTTCTTTTGAGAGTTGCATTTTGGGGTTTTGAAATATGCAATAAAAATTACCGTGTTAAAATTAAAAATTCCTGATTTTATTATAGGTATCCATTGTATCATGAATACAAACTAACAAATTTTGTTTTGTTAGTTGGTATCATCAACGGACCAAAAATGAGGACTTCCTCGCGCAAGCACTTTTTTTTCCTTCTGCTAAATTCGCTGCAGCATTTTTAATTTTTGTTGTAACATTATTAATTTTTCACAAGGGATGCAGAAAGTGTAAACGTATGAAACAGTGTTTTCAGAATTCTTATAGTTTTAATATTTTCTAAAATAAACTAATTTGAAAATGGGTTTCCTTTTTTCTGGGACACCCTGTATAAGTTATTGGTACATTAACTGTATAGAAACACATTTAATTATTAACATGTGTTAATTTTTTTGTTATTATCAGACTGTTCAGTACAATGTCACCGCTCCTTTTAAGCTCGCAGGATATATAACCTTTTTTTTCACAGGGGTTTATAGAGACTAGATATCTGTTGTCCCTGAAACAAATCTATCTAACCCTTATTTATAACTCGTAATCTAAGGTTCATACGTGGCTGCAAAACTGAAGTTCAACCACTCAGAGAAATTAGTTAGATAATGGATATATCTTAATTGGCTCAACTCAAAATGAAAATTTTAATAATATAACTTTCTGTAATGATTTAATCTCTGAGAATTTGATAGTGTTTTCGAAACAGAAGAGTATTGACAGAGATAATGGTGATAAAAAAGTACATGAGAACTAGAGAGTAGCTTATTTCCTAAATTTACTAGTTTCATAATTCGGAAGGAAAACTTCACTCTTGGTTATAGACATTTTTAATATGATTTTAGTTGTAGTAGATGATAATTATAGGAAATTAGATTACGAGCACTCGGTAGAGCGCATTCCTTCATCGCCGCTTATAAATGATCTTGACCATCCTATAATCCTTGAGTTATAAATGATCTTGACCTCAGCCTTTTACCTGTTCGCTCCCAAAATCTGATAAACTGGAAACTGTATAATGACAAATCGTTCCAACAAGTTTCATGCAATTTGATTGATCACTTTTTTTGAGTTATAAATGACATTGATATTGATCTTTGACCGGATCGCTCCCAAAATTAACCAAATTGTTCCTGGATATTGAAGATACGCTCCGCCAAGTTTCATGCAATATGATTGAAAACTTTCTGAGTTATAAATTTTGACATTGACCTTTGACCAGATCGCTCCCCAAATTCTACCAGATGGTTGCTAGGCATTGAACAATCATCCTACCAAATTTTAGTCAATTTGGTTTAATATTTTTTGAGTTGGCGAATGAAAATATCCAGGTTCTCTGTTAGTACATCGTCACAGTGACTCTTTAATCCGATAAATAAATGTCGTCTAATACAAATTATCCATTTCCTGTGAAGGTAATTAAAAAACTAATGTTGGTGAAATTAGTATCATCACAGAGCCAATATTTCTCTGATTATAAATCATCACATGTACAGTGACTCTTTTCTCTGATAGTACAACTAAAAAATGTCTATTATAAATAAGATTGCTTAGTATTCAATACCATTAAAATCTGTCAATCAATGTTAGATAAACATTATTCAGATTAAAACTTGCCTAGTTTTCGTTGCTACACAACCGTAACTCTTTTCTGATAGTACATCATATCAGTGACTCTTTAATCCGATAGTACATAATGCAATGATTTTGAGAAAATAAATCATGGAATCTTGTACTGGACATAAATCCCAAAATGGCTCTAAGAATAACATTAGAAATTAAAATGAAAATTTGTAGTGGACAAGAGTCCACAACAAATAGACAATAATAATATTTGATGTTCGAGTGGACTTTTGTACACAGTCCTTATATTAAACTTTATATTATTGAATATTCATTGCTGTATCATGCTCACATATTTTAACAAGGCATTCATAGTACATGTTCGCACTTGTTTGCAATATTATAATATATAAAGATATATAGACACAATATATTAAGTAACCTAAGAGATATATTAAACCACAAAAGCATATAATTAAGTGGAATATTGTACTGCATGGACATATGTTGCCACAATTCAGGATATAATTATTCGTAAATATCTTGAACTATCTTTTCATAGATTTTGATTGTATTCCAATATTTAAGAACATATCTATTCAAACACCTTTAATAATTGTTACAGAAATGAACATAAAATATTCATATATTAGTATGTTAACCCATAGACGGCCTATATGAAAATATTATAAATAGAAAAAAACATCAAAATATTAAACTAATATAGCAAATCTAGTTTTGAATAACATAACAATATTCAGTTAAGATTTCAAGTAATTTCATCAATGAATAAAAAAAAGAAATGCTAAAAAACTGTTTTGAAAAGTTTGAATAACAGAAGCTGTCATGCCTGAAACAGTTTGGATGACATCAGATCACTTTCTGAAATCTATTATTTATGTCTTATTATTATTTAAAAATAATAAGCCAATAACTTTTGTAGTTTTGAAAAGTCAGAAGAAATAATTTGTGTGATAATTTAGCTTCGAAATGACCGTACATATACAGAATATTGGATTAATCAGTTCAAACACTTGGAAAGAAGAAACTATACGTGAAGATCCCCCACTTATTTTGGAACTTTGTCTTTTGAATAGTAAGGAATATTGTCCAAGCTCAGTAAAGGAAACTTAGAAATGCAAATAACTAAATATATAACGAAAATTATATCATTTCCTTTTGCACAATTGTTTATGAATATGTTATCTACAATCTTATCGATTTTTTTGAATATAAAACACACTGTTATACGAATTTTGAAAGTACTGGATCAGAAGTTTTTGGAAATCCTTTCTATAAATTAGAATCTTTATTGAGAAAAAAATCTTAGGTACAAAAACAAAAGACAATATAAGTTTCAACAAACATACAAATAAGATTCGTTTATCAAGTATAAAAAACGTTTCGGGCAATTAAAGGAATAATTCTAAATAAACATAGATCACTGAACCTGGAGATAACATATTGAAGTCGTACAGTTATGAGTTACTCTACTGCTATAATGAACAGAAATATTATAAATAATGGTTAAATGAATGTTTTTTAAAGGCTCTTTTAATTATAATAATGTTTGAACTAGATTTAATATTATTGGGTATAGAAGTTCAAATTATAGGTCCTATATAAGACATAGATCTCTGGCATTGAGACAGCCGCTGGAATGATGGTGATGTCTCTATTACGAGTCAGAGTCGTGGTGATTAGAGAAAAATTACTAACTCCATGATATATGCCCAAACATGCATATGCCAATGATAAGCTTATAAATATATGTGACCTTTCAGATACTGGTTCTGTGGAAGAGGGGATTTGAATGAGCATGGTAGTCTGATGAAGTGGTGAGGCGGATTAATCTTTTTTGTAATAATATCAGAGGCTGAGATGTACATTGCACATCATCTGCCCCACCCCACAATGCAACACAATACAATAGATAGAAATATGCTAAATCATAATAGATATTGATTAATATTTTAATGAGACACAATTTCTAATTCTATTTAGGATTCCTACTGTTTTAGTTAATTTCCTGAAAGTATGCTGTACGTACATGATTATAAGGTATGTATTCCAAAAATGTATCCTCACTCAAAAGATCAATACGACATTCATCAATATCAATACATAGAGGTGTTGCGACAGAGTTTTGCCTGTTTGAAAATAACATCGCAACTGTTTTACTTTTACTGGTATTAAAACTAAGTCTGTTGTTTATTGTCCATTTATAAAGTTATCAAACTCCCTGTTGGCTGTATTTATCAAGTTTGAGTAGTTTTCACCACTGAAGGCTAAAGTCGTGTCATCGGCAAACAGAGTAAACTTTGTAACATTAGATTAGCACGGCATGTCATTGACAAACAATTGGAACAACAGAGGAGCCAACACACTACACTACCTTGTGGCAAACCTATATCCACTAGAGTAGAGGTGGAAAACTAAGAGCCAATTCGAACACACTGAAACCTGTTACATAAGAAGCTACTGAACCAATCCAGAAGCACACCTCTTATACCATAAGAAAACCTCTCCCTCAAAAGTATCCGATGATCTACTATATCGAATGCCTTCTTAAGATCCACAAAGACAGCCAAGTTATGGCATTTTGAATTAATACGTACTATCATAAACATTTTCAGTTAAGTTAAGAATTGCATCCGCCATATTTTCACCACATCTAAAACCAAATTGGCTGGGGATGAGAATATCAAACGTTTCAGTAGACTACATACATTTTTCCAACAGTGTACTCATGAAAGGCAAAATCGATAATTGTAGGTAATTAGAAATATTTAGTTACCCGATCACCACTCTTATAATTTGGAATAACTGCAGCTTCTTTCAAAAAATAAGGGAAATGACCATCAGTATATGATTAATTAATTAAACAGAGAAATAATGAAATTACCCACCAGAGAAGAAACTTTCATGGAAAAAATTCAGGAATGGACTGCGTCCCATAATACATTTTTTTTTATATTATCGATGATATTAGACAACTCGTTCTCACTTATCGCATCCACAAAAAAGGAATTTTCTTGTGCGCGAATATTAAGTATTGGGTCATCATATTGGGGCGGAATGGCATTCTGTAAATTACGGGCCACAGATGCGAAATGATTATTAAAGCACTCTGACAATATTCCCCTTCATAAGAAACATTACGATCATCACCCAAACAGACTTAACAACCCCAGTACTCCGCTCCTCACCGATCAAATTCTTTATTAATTTCCAAATATTTTTTTTTAGCATTTCATTTGTTAACTCCAAGTGATTTCCCATAGTAGTTTTCTTTAGCCTGTCGGATCCACTTAGTATAACCAAATTGCGATAGTTATTATAATATTCTTGGTGGAGTTTGAGCTGTTTGTAATGATAGGACTTTCTTTTTATTGATTTCAGTAGAATACATAGATGAAAGTGAGGGTTTAGAGTAACGTTTATAAGTAATATATTTAGTTAGAGAAAAAAAAAACTATCCACATATATTTTATTCAAATTTTCACAAAATGTCTAGTATGTGTAGCAACATCAATGTCATTATCATAAACAAAGTTGAAATTATTAACCTTATTAAAAAATGAGTCAGAGTATTGCTCTGAATTTTATCTAGTTAAATGTAACTTCAATTTTGGAATTCACAGGAGTATTAAATTCGTTGAGTAATATACGTACCTATCTTATTAGGGGGTATACCTACGTGCGTCTAATTTTTATTTGAAATTTTCTAATGAAATATAATAGATAAATAGTAATTAGTTATGATTGGGGGCTGGGCCGGTTTTATTAGTTAACATAAGTTTGGACAAACATTCGATATATATTTAGATGGCGTTGTTTACATTAATTGGACAGATGACCTTGAATCTCATTGACATTTAAAAAATATCTGCATTCTTCGTAAATAAGCAATAATTAATTGAATTTGTGTTCCATATACAAAATATACTGACTAATAAAGTATTTTTAGAGCCTAGAGGTCTAAATAAGAAAATTATTCTATGCCGATATACAAACGTGCTCTTTGTAGGTACAACGTTTATGAAAATATAACCGGATGGAGTCAATGACTCACGAAAACATAAAACTCAATCACTAGATAGCGTTTTTCACAATGAATTTACTTTCTTTCCTAAATGAATTTTTAAAAAAGTTAAAAAACTAATGTAAGTTTGTACCTAACCAATCCTTAATACATATTGACTGATTTAATATCAATTACTTGAGATTTAAATGAATTCTGTGAAATGAATAATGTTGAGTGTTCTTTCAAATTAACCAATGCCTAACTGATTTCAATAAACATATTGCAATTTAAACTAGTTTAGTAACATTATAAATGAATATATTTGATAGCGGACTTCTCTCATGAAAGTGGGCAACACTAGCTAGAAGTAGGTATTGATGGATTCATGAAGGTACTAGTTAATGATCACAGTTTATTGAACTATATACTGTGGTAATATGGTATCCAGTCTTCCTACCAACACTCCACTAAAAAAATTGTTGTTTTACCTACTACCTAGTATTTTATTAGGTGAGTCGGAGGCCTTAGTTGAAGATTAGGAAATTAGAAAAAGATGATAGCCTAGGCCCTACACAGGCAGCAAGGATTTATTCCTAAGATATTAAGGGAATATCCCAGGAATATATCTTTCTTCCCAGGGTTATTCGAGTGACAGTGAGAACTTTAGTAAATTAGGTAGGTAGTACTTAGCCTACCTAGGTTAGGTAGGGTCACGCAGGTAAATTGAGGCCCTTTAATTTTTAATTGCGGCCCTCTCAAGAGAGTCTCTAAAATATTCTGAACCGAAATTACATTAGAATGTTGCATAGCTATCAAAAGAAACTCAGTGCATGTTATAATTTATTTATTTAAGTTTTTAACGTGTGTTTTGAATGTATGATTTTTCTGTTGTAAGAGGCCGCAGTTAGTCAGTGTGCAGCAATTTACCTGCGTGACCCTACCTAATAAATTTCTCCCTGAGTTGCCGAATTGAATCATTTTTGGAGAGAAATTTAGCTAGGCTATTTTTATTTCAGAGAGACTTGCAGAGCCAGAATGCAGAGATTTCATCAAGACATTAAGTTCATTAACCATATAGCCAGTAGGCTATAGCTACTTAGTTTGTATCCTATTTTACATTTTTACAAGCATGTCCAAACTTGCCATTTTAATGGCGAGTTTGTGACAGTTTTTTTGAGCCCTTCAATTACAAATGGTGAGAAATAACTAATTTTCTCCTATGCTACAATGTTATTTTTGGAGAGAATTTATGATAATTTGATCATTTTAGAGAGAAATTTGGTTATTTTTGGAGAGAACTGGAGAAACAAATGGAGAGTTTCAGAGACATAGCTACTAGTTTACTTGGCTAAGATTATTCTTATTTATTGTATAATCTATGTTTCATAGTGTGGCAGCCCTGCCCAGTGCCCACTGGCAGTAAAGTTGCCAGTTTGATGAGAAAATGAATCTACATCTACATCACCACATTTAATTTATTTTAAAGTACCTTATTTTCAGAATTACAGTTTAGCCAGATTAAGAGACTGCAGGAACTGGTAAAGTGTTCTCCAAGAAATAGAAATCCTCTAATTTACCTTTTGTTCTCATTAAAATACATGTAAATATAGGAGGAAATTAAGAATTGTCCATGTTTCAAAGTATGGACAAAGTTGCCAGCCAGTCTGTATTTCGTGGTAAATTCCACTGACATGTTGGTGGAAATTTTCCCCTTTGAAAATAATATTCTGGCAAAGTCGGTGGATTTTTTTAGCTATTTATTCCTATGTTACCATTAATTTTCGCTGGATAAGTTGGGAAAATGTTGGTGGATCAGTCAAATTACTTGTAATTTATGGTGGATTTTTTCAGCTTTTTGAAAAAGTTATTGGGATTTTGTGCATCAAATACAGACTGGGTTGCCAGTATACTGGCGACTTTTGAAGGGTGAAATAAATTTAGAAACCTGTAAATAAGTTAAAATAACAAGTAAATCACTAATAGATAGTCTCAAGTGATACGCATGCATCAGACATGATGGATAGGATGTTTTAAAGTGTAAAGTCTTCTCTAGGATGTCGTATTTCTTCTAAGTATCTTAAATGTTGCGACTTGATCTATTTTCTCACCAAACTGGCGACTTTCCTGCCACACTTTGAAACATGGAGAATTGTTCGCACAGGAAATGTATAAAAATGTCCCATATTCTGCAGACTGGATTTAATGCATGTGCATCCCATGCCATCCCCTTATGGCCATTTTGTTAGTGATTTAACACTTTAAACAAGTAATTACAGTTTTTCTTTCAACTTATTTCACCTCTCTAAAGATGATGATAATGTTACAGAGTATTCTAGACTGTGTTTGGTGCACTGAACTCCTGACTTTTCCAAAAATCTGTAAAATATCTACCAACATTTCCTCCTATTTTGGCTAGTCCTCCAATATTTTTCCAATTTTTCCTCTAAAAATTAATGGTAATTTAGATATAAATAACTAAAAGTCCTCCGACATTGTGAGAATATTTATTTTGGTGATTTGAGAAGTCCTCTCACATGTCATTGGAATTTAGTCCCAACTACAATCTGGATTAGGGTGTCTGCGTACCAAAAGAGAGAAAGAAAGATTGCAACCAGATTGTATTTGGTGGTAAATTCCAATGATATGTCGGCAGATATTCAATTTCTCTAATGAAATAAATTCCTGCAATGTCGTAGGATATTTAGCTATTAATTCCTATATTACCATTAATTTTTGGAGGGGAAACTGGATAAATGTTGGAGGACTAGACAAATTGATGAAAAATGTTGGCAGCTATTTCTCAGATTTTTGATAAAGTCAGGAGTTCAGTGCACCTAATGCAAACTGAGACTGCAAGATGTGAAATGAGAAAAAAAGCCATAAAGAGTGATACCATACTGGCACTTTGTGAGATATTACATTGATTAGGCTACTATCTTCTACTCTCTTCACAGAACCCATCTTCAACACTCTTTCACTCTTCAGTTTTTCTTTTTCTCTCTTTCTTGCTCGCTTCCAGTGTGTGCACTCCTGTATATATCCATGTTTACCAATTCAATCTTTCTTTCTTGCTTTAAATCTTTTGGTGTTGAGGCACCTTATGTCTTTGAGTATGTGACTATGTCAGTTAAAGGCTTAAAAGCCAATTTATTGGCTTAGATTTCAAAAGGTCAAAACTGAGATGTCTAATTAGCCTAAAATTTTGAATTAATTCTTATGTTCCCATGTAAATTTTCATATGAAATCTTAAAAATTTGAGCCAAATTGGCTTGGGTTAGAATTTTTGTGAAAATTTGACTCAAAAAATTGCTTACAAGTTTCCAGCCTCTGAAACAAAGGATGGCTCCGACCAAGATGTTTATTGTTTACCTAATTTGACTCCCTATGTTACAGGTAATAAAGCAGGTCCTTCCTCCCAATTTTAATGGTAGGTTTATGACTGCTTTTGAGCTCTTAAATTGCTATTGATGAAAAATATCTGATTTTCTCCTATGCTACCAGTCTGCAAAGTGTAGCAAATCTGTCTCCCAAGATTTTATTTTGAGGACCAATTGTCTCCAAAGAGCAAAGATTTTCAAATCAGTCTCCAAACCAGATTGCAGAATATTGAACTTTTTTCAAAGACTCTGAAACAAGTCAAATCTGAGCCCACTTTTATAAATTGGAGTTCTCTGCAGGAGATCATGAATTAATTCCTATGTTACCATTAATATAGCTTCAGGAAATTTTTTAATTGATTCCTATGTTACCATTAATTTAGCTGCGGGAGATTCTGAATTTGCTGCTGAGAGTCGAAGAGTAACTCTCGAATTAAAATCACTGATGTCAGGAGATACATTTTGCTAGTCTGTGAAGTGTGTCAAATCTGTCTCCAATATTCTATTTCGAGGACAATTGACTATTGATGACTATTTCATTTGTTTCACATGATCAAAAATAAAATGTTTAACTATTTATGTAGAAAATCTTTACCTGGGAGGCAAATTTCTCTATTGAAATATTTTGAACTAGTTAGTGTTCAAGAAGAATTCTTATATTTTGTCTTTCGTTCCCAGAAAAATACCTGTAAATATAGTAGGAAATTCAGAATTGTTTCCACTTTCCTCAGAACATTTTGAAATTTTCCCATACTCTACAGACTGATCCAAAATATCATTGTAGGCTTGTAGCATAGGAGAAGATTATAAATTTCTTTCATCACAGTGACTCTTTTCTCTGATAGTACATCATCACAGTGACTCTTTTCTCTGATGGTACATCATCACAGTGACTCTTTTCTCTGATAGTACATCATCACAGTGACTCTTTTCTCTGATAGTACATCATCACAGTGACTCTTTTCTCTGATAGTACATCATCACAGTGACTCTTTTCTCTGATAGTACATCATCACAGTGACTCTTTTCTCTGATAGTACATCATCACAGTGACTTTTCTCTGATAGTACATCATCACAGTGACTCTTTTCTCTGATAGTACATCATCCATTTGCATTTTCTAAGGCTCAAAATTATTGCTCTATTGTAGCCAGTTAAATAGGGAAAATATCCATCCTTCATTTTCTGATATAAAATTATTACATCATCGCATCACCTTTCTCTGATATGCAACATTCAAATGTAAATTTCTTGAGAAAGTTTGGTAAAAGTTTAAGGGACTCAATTTACCAGTGTGGCCCTAGGTACCTTCTAGTAGTGCTTTTACAATCAAAAGTAGTGAAATATCAAGGTTAATTCAGTTGTTTATTGTTTCTAGAAAAATATATAATATTATTAATATAGAAAAATAATATACACAGATTTGTGTGAATGAATGTGTGTGTTACTGTTGATGAGTTTATTTGAACTGTTTCTACTTAATACTTATACACTACGCACATATCTGAAAATGAATTTTATCTATTCTCCAAAATAAACTTGCTGCAAAATGTGGTCTCTAACTCTCAAAGACTTATTTAGACTATTAGAGAGGCTCATTGTCTGTTGTAACTTCTGTTCTTACAGAATTTGTTTCATAAATCACAAAATTTCCCTAATATGTTTCAAAGACTCAGGGTTAGATTAATGGTAAAATGGAAATTAATTTAAGATTTGACTCTTAGTTTCACCCAAGAGTCCTAATATGGTCTATATTTTGGAGACTTAAGCAATTTTATGAAAGGACAGAATTGGAGAATTCCAGTAAGTATATGGTTCACTGTAACCCAATAGTTCTTACATAAAGCTGATATAAATCCACCAACTGGCAAAATATTTTCAATTATTTGACTGGAACAACCTTTAATTTGAAAACATATATTGAGAGTTAACCTTGCTACTCTTACTCTAAGGTGTTAACTCAACACACCAGATATTATTAAATTTATTATTAAAAGATTATCAATCACATAATTTATTGAAGGTAGAGGCTAAGATGGTTCTAGGTCAATTCACCGAAAATACATTTGCCGCACGACACTTCCGCCAAAAAATGACAATTATTTACCAAATAAGGTATACTTATCTTACAGTAAAAACGGTGAAGTAGGCCTATACATTTTGTCACTATCAAACTGTGCTGCGTGACCCACCCCCAACCCCCCCCAGCCAGACCGCTAACCTAAACTTAAGTGGCCAATATCTCTTTATATTTATAACATGTATTGTCTTTAAATGTTCAGCGTAAGTGTCATGCGGCGAAAGGAATAGTCACCGCTGAGATACCTCGTTTCTCTAGTTTAAATAATTCATCATGTCATCATTCAAATAATCACCTCGTTTTCTACCATTAATTGATAGATGATTTTATTATTCTCACCCATTATTAATTTCTGTGTCTCACCCATGTGGTGCCACTAACAATCAAAAGGAGCTAGAATTATCTCCTTGGTGAAACCTTCAGACACACCAGTGTTCTTATCGAGTATCACCACCAGAGCCTGTAGAAGCAGACTACTCTTGAACCTGAGTACTAACGGTGATAATTATCTCTGAATAGACGAGCTCGTGAGTTAAGCTCTGTCATATGAGTTATGATGAAACTAGCTTTAGGTGTATATTAGAGGTATTTGTTTCAAGATTAACTTTGAAAAGTAGCTATATCTAATTATCTATCAATTCGTTAGGCTAATTCAAAATTAGGTATTGTTAACTTCAAAAGTCTATCAACCAATGCATTTATTGTATTTACTCACTTTGTTTGTAATCCAAATGTTTCTCTCCACCAGCTGAAACTTATCTGTCAATGACTTCACCTCACAGAGTTTATTGGGATGCCCTTACCTTCATCAAGAATGACTTTTCATCACCTAGTTTGCTGGGTGAGTTATTCTATGTCAACATACTATCTAGTAGCTAGCCAATTTTATTCTAGGCTAATCTTTTGTATATATATATATATTTATTTATTTAATAGGTATCATTAAATCAATTAGTAATCCAGAGGCAGGCCTCGCTTTTATTTCCAATATCATGATAGTCTTATTACAAATGGGGGTATTTGGAAGGAACCGATTCAAATACCCTCTTCCTATTTCATGTCCCTAATTGATTTAGGGACGTGAACTAGGAACTCATCCATATACCTCCTTCCTAGTTCACGTCCCTAATTGATTTAGGGACGTGAACTAGGAACCCATCCAAATACCTCCTTCCTAATTCACGTCCCTAATTGATTTAGGGACGTGAAAAAGTAATTTACCACAAATGGTTATAAGACTGAAGTATGGGTCAAATTTTCATATAATTGTAATTCTTTAAACATTTCATCTCTCAATCCCTAAGAATCATTTAGTGATTTTTCGGGATTGGGAACAGGGATTAAGGATCAGGAACAAAACAATTGTATGGATTTTGTGTAATTTCTCCAGATTGGGTGCAATTGTCAAGATTTTCACAATTTCATGATTAGAGTGAGAGAGTGATATCTTGGATTTGATAATTTACTGTTGTAATTTTGCTGCCAAACCTGTGTGGCCAAATATTCTATAGTTTGTATTTATGAAAACATTTAAATGAACTATTGAATTGGAACATAATTGTTTCGTGTAAATGTATGCTACTTCAACTTTCTACTGCGACCTGCTAGGAGCGCAACCTAAGACTCCTTCAATTGTGAACTGATTCAATTGCTACAAACATTAAATGGTATCGGATCTTTCCCATTTGCCGACCCCCACCAAATTTAATTCAAATTGTTTTCTTTATGTGTATTTTAGTCCATAGAATCCGTAAATCGAAACATTTTTTTTGTAGAAACTGATAGTTTTTGAGATATGAGGGTTTAAAGTTATTTATTTCCTATGTATTACCGAAGGATTGGAAACTTTGAATAAACTCCTGTTTTCACGCTTTTTGGTCAGAAATAGCCGTAATGTAGACTGTTGTATCCACTAGTTTGTTGTATTGCACACTTCATGATTGTTTAATGACCTAGCAGAGGTGTACGGGGGGCGGCATGCCCCCCATTTCACATATATCAGCATTGAAGTAATAAATTGAAAATATCAGGGAAACTGGAAATATATTCGACATATGTATTTCGGGGGCGTGTAATTATAAAAAAATATTAATTTTTCATGTCAAATTTGATGAAATATTTATATAATAACCAATATTACTAGAGAACCAAATTTAGTAAATTATGAGCAAACATTAGGATTTTCGTACGGACTTGTAATGTTTTCTGATGGTGACCCTGAAATTGCTAATTCTCCTTCAATAATTAATTGATTTGTATGAAAGAAGCTTTAATTGGTAACCTGGTGCATTCACTACCATTTCTAGAAATAATAATTTTTGAAATTAATATATAATGGTCAAATTAAAATTTTGTATGGACTTGTAATCTTTTCTGATGGTACCACTAATTTCTTCAGAATCTCATTCAATAATGAATCGTCAAAAATTAGTTTTGTATGGACTTGTGTTATCTTCTTTTCTGAAAATCTGATGGAATAATGAATCTTATTTGCTTAAAAAAATCTAGCTGTTATTTCATATGATCTCTACATAGGGTATGGAACCAAATTACCAATTATTATGATAAATTTGCCACTGTCGCAGCTCCCCGGGGAGAATCATCCGGTATCTGAACAATATATATATATAAATCCCCATGTTTTCGTTTTAATTCTTTGATTCCAATATATAGAATAGCTACTGAAATTATATATTATTTTTTAATTTATTATTTGCAGATTGAAACTCTTGTTAACAAATGACAGAAATGAGCATGAAGTCACGGTGAACTCGGGACCTTCTTCAGAGGACATGGCATGGAATTGAATTATCTTTGCTCTGTTATAAATCACAAAAATAACCTTTTCCTGTATTTTGAAATGCTATCTGTTAAATTGAAATCTACAATATTGGTACAGCTATAGTAAACAATTCTGTGTTCGAAATAGATGCAATATAAAATTAAATAAATATATTTTGATACCGGGAACTCATATGGATTTTTTTTATAATTGAAAAAGCCATTGAAGTAAAAGTTAGTTTTCTATCAATTCTTCATGATATTCCATTTTAATTCGTCGAGAGTTTCACGGTGATAATGTTGTTTTATTCTGCGAGTTTTCGCATTGTCCAGTTCGTATAAATTTAATTTAATAAGCTACATTTTGTTTGTGTATAGATTTTTTATCCATTCTCCCCTAATATGCCAATAGTGTATTAGCTTTAGTTTCAAACTAGTTGCCTAGATAGCAGTACCTACTAGACCAAGGAGTTTTTCGATGAAGTGGCAAAGTGCCGGTGTAGTACCTTTCAATAATTTTTACTTCAAATTAAACATATGCAGAAGAGTGAATAATTTCCTCGTGTAACAATGCAATGAATATAAATTTAATATGCGTCTTTATATTTTAATCTAAAGTACATTGAATTAGTTAATTTGAAAGGATGAAAGTTACTCGTTCATGGAATAATAGTATTAAAATTTCTGTTTTATGCTATAGGAAATTTAAAGTTAGATCTATTCTTACAGAAGATTAGAACAAGTGTCTATGATTATGAATAGAGTTGTGACAATATTCTTTTTGCTTAAAGAATTTTTCTTTATGCTTTTAGCAATAAAGCATATTTTTTGAAATAAAGAATATTCTCAAAATAAGCTTTTTAGTTAATCAAATAGTCCAAGTGACTGCAAATGAAATACAAACTAATTTTTATGGTTTGAATGCATGATTCAATAAGTTCAAAACACTAGGTGAGGAAATTACCTAATTGAATCCTAGGAATGTATATTATTTAATATTTTTTTATTTCAATCAATAAATAAAACGAGAAATAACACAGAAAAATGTAACTGTCGGACTAATGGCACGTCCCCATTGTAAACGGTGCTAGGACGTTTCGTTACTATAGGACGATTCGGTACCTGATTTTTTGTTCCCAGACGAACCTTATTTTTTAAATTCGAAAGGAGTTAAAACTACAAATTATAGCAGATAACAGACGTAGAATTATTTTCGAGAATTTAAAACGAGCTATATTCATCAAATGTAATAAATTCTTTCTTTATTGTTCAAGTTATTGTCTAAAACGGTTCACTATTTATTATTTTGGTTACCTCATACAGAATACACAGTCTCAATTTGACATTGTTTCCTACCCTGCCTTCTTTATAAATATACCATCAATGAAAACTCTCAATTACAATTAGCCTTATTTCAAAGAAATTAGAACATATAAAGCTAACCTGAACGCCTATCATTGGGCATAATAAGCTAACATGAACGCATAAAAAGCATATTTTGAGCATAAAAGGCATATTTTAAGCTTAAGAATATTTTAAGGCATAAAAAGCATATTTAACAAGCTTAAAGCATATTTCAAAAAGAATATTGTCACAACCCTAATTATGAATTAGTAAATTTTGATTTGCCTTCTCAATTGATTGCATTTTAATTATATTTTATATATTTAATTTAAATTCATTGTTACTCTTTTGCTTACAAATTGACATCGTTATCTATAAGGTGGAGTGCTTCAATATGAACTGTTTTTATTACATTATATTTCTTTCAACACATTTGTCATATAACTTTTATACAAAACTCTGAAAGTGACATCCATTTCTAAATAATGTTTATTGGAGTATAATTTAGTTCAAAACACATTAATACTACATAGATATTGTGTGAATTAAGTAATACTATTCATGTAATTGAACGACAATTAATTTACATAGTTTAAACATTATTAATTTAGCTTTCATTCTCCAATAAGAATAATTCGATTGAATTTTATATCAAGTTGAATCGTCGAAATTATGCTTTAAGGAGCGTGAGATATGGTGAACTACCCGTCACCGCATCTCTAATTGTATTGAAGGTGGAGTTACAGTCAGAGTGATACAGTAGCTCCGCCCCTTAGGGGTAGGGAGGGATAAGAGACGGCGCTGATTGGCTTTTACTTTAGGGATATTTACGTTAGCATCATTTGCCATATGTCATCTGGCCTAGTTCACGTTTACGCATGTCTCATCAAGTGATAATCACCCTTATGGTAGTCCAGTAGACGTTCGTACGGTTTGAGCAAATTTCTTTTGATACAGGCACTTTTTATTTTAAATTTCTTTGTTTAGATCTAGTTTTTATTAGAATGTAATGTTGTAGTTACGCTTATTTAATTCCTGTATTAATAAGTCTAATTTATTTTATGAATGTTAGATCTCAAGACGACTTTTTATAAAATTAATAGGTTTAGTTCCGGTTGTTGATAAATTTGGTTACCTGAGTAGCATTATTTTTGAGGATGTTTATGAAGATACTCTTTACGTAAAGTTCGAACTTTGAAAGATCAGTTACTTTATAATTGGAATAACTCAGTACGGTTTCTCTTGATATCTTATACCACAGTTCGATTTTTAATAGATTCTTTAGTACTAAATAACTATTATGTTGGTCTCATTTACGTAAGTAAATTTTAATTAAAATTTATGGTCTAGATACGATTTGCAATATAAATATTTTTATTATTACCGTTTATTTAGAAAGAAGACTACCTTGGTACTATTTCTTATACAACTTCTTTTTATAGAATTATTTTTATTGTATTTCATAGTATCAAGTACGACTTACTATAAATTTCTTATGCCTATATATTGTTTGAGGTGAGCCTATTTACTTCTATCCTATTTTTTCAAAAACGCTTAGTTTGAATTCACTTTTACTATGATAATGTATATTCTATTACCATTTACTTTAAATTGTTTGACCTCGGTCCGGTTTCTCTTCTTCAAGTAGGCGCTTTGTACGGATTTCTTTAGAACCGTTATTATGTAGGACGATTTGAGATAAGTGATTCGGTGTTAGTCTTGTTTATCTGAGGAAGCGTTCCCTTTTGAAGATAGGTAAGTATTCAAAAGGTTAGTTTTGAAAGGTAAGTCTTTGATGGTTTGTTTTTAAAGTTAAGTTTTTAAATGGAATCACCTAAACAACAAATGAGGGATGTACCACCACCATGAAAATGAATTTTGCAAGTAGACAACGACAGGAACCTCGAACCAGTAGTGATAGCTAGGTAGTCTGATGCTCTCCGCATAATATGCTGAACAGTTCTTAGATGAATATTGAATTTTTGTTAAAAGTATAAATACTATGGCATGTAACGTCTATAATGATTGATTTAAAATTTGAGTACTATAAATAAATTTGGGTCTAGGTAATTTTATAGGGAAATTCCCTTTTTCACTTTGCATGAGTCAGAATAAGACTATTATTTTACCATAGGATGTTTTTCCACTGCAAAGACTATTCAGTGGCCACTGATCCAGCTCTACTCCATCCGCCATGACTTTACTCTGACATGACCGACGTGCCTTAGTGGTGTTTTAACTTCTAATAGTGTTGATAGTTGGGAAGAGACAGGAAAGAGACTGAAGAACGTGCATCTCGTGCACCAACATTAGTCTAGTTTAGGGTAACTTTCGGGGTAAGTCGAATATGACTAAACGCTATAAGTTATTTGGTACCCGAAATTTGCTTGCAAATTTTAAATAATATTCAAATAAAACATAAATGAAAACAAAAAACTGTTACATACCGTATTAAATACCAACATTGAACAGCTTTTAAAATAAATTTGGATTGTTTTGCCTTGAATAAAAGTGAGATTTAATGAAAGAATCATTTTTTGAAGTGAAGAGAACCTTGGCAAACAGTTCAGATGAAACAGTATAGTGTTAAGAAGGAACGGAAAATTATGATAAATATGTAAAACAATTACAATAGAATGAAACAGTGTGGGTATTTAACATAATACTTAGAATAATCACGAATAGTTTAACAAATACAAATTCAAATTTGCTCTGCTATGGTTATAAATATTTGAATAAATAACCATACAGGTATTCTCTAAATAATCTTATAGCTATGTTAATTTCACTAAATGTCGCGAAATAAATCACCACTATTATTATATTGTAAAGTACTGGAACCAAATACTTTTTGTTGTTAGTTTATAGGAACAACAAAATAATTAAGAAGGCTTCAATATTTGCACAGAAAGAAAAAACGAACGTCAAATATTGACATGAACAAACAGCAAAATTTTATATTGCTGCAAACTGTCACACACAGATGAATGCACGAGACTGAAAAAGGAAATGCATGTCACCATGAAAATATTCTTGTTAAATAGTAAAAATAAATTCATCCGATACCAAAAAGTAAAATATGCCTGCATATAATATACAGTAGCAAGTAAATAGCAATACAAAGATTTTTGAATGAACATAAAAATAGTTTAGTTGCTCTATTTAACGATGTATACTTAATGACCTAGGATGTTTATATTGGGAGATAAAAAACTGTATATGAGAGTAATTATTTAAGGGCTAAAGACAGGCTTCACTATTATAGGTCGCTTCATATAGTATCGAATTGATAATTTCGGTAAGGTTAAATTGATGAGTTCCCTATATTGTATATATCTATAATCTAATTGACATTGATTTTCAATGAGTTAAATATATGACTTAGTGCAACTGAACTAGTATACATTGAACAAGCAAACAAAAATTATTTGAAATTGAATTTCTGAGACTAAGCAAATATTTTTTCGGGTTTCATTTTATTAACATTCATGATTTTCTATCCCTTTAAACCCTATAATGAGTTTGACTTGTGTTTCCTAGGCACATCGTTTTTAAATTACTTTATATCTTTCATGTCATTCCTTCAATTTTAAAAACCTTTCTTTACTCTTTTCCTACATAAATACGAAGCATATTTTTGTATTTAAAATTAATAAATATTAACGTATCGGCATAAATCACGTTAATTAGGTAAATAATTGTACTGCCGTGACGTGTTGCAGAGTAGAAATGCAGTTTGACCGGCCCTTAAGCACATACATATGCACGAGCTGTGATTAGGTCGCACTCCACCCAATCACAGCTCTGCTCTCTCAGTTGCTAATGTCTTATATACTTATGTATTTATTTTTTCTTATATGTTCAATATTTTTACTTAAGACTTGTTACACATTAGTTTATTATTCATACTAACAACAATTTCCTTTCAAATGCTGAACTTTCACATCAGCTTAATGGACTGGACTGTTTAAGAGAATAGCTTCCATTAGAAAAAAGTCATGGTAACAACTGAAATGCAATATTATAGCTACTGGTTAAATATAAATTTACTTAAATCATCATTTTTGAAACGTCAATCTTACATTAATAAGAACAGTATTTCCCGATTAGTTAATTCTCTATAATATTTAGTTCCATAAAGTTAATTCTTTGAATCTTATTTTCTCATTATTCTTTTTTTTTACACATTGTATCTTTATTCTTTATATCGCTATGCACTTTTTGTTCGTACTAGGATTAGTAATGAATTTAATTAAGCGATACTTGAACAGACTTACAAATGAGCTTCATTGTAGATAAGAAGATTTCTAAATATACGATCTCACAAAATTATTAGTTTTTATATTGCAGTGGCGTGAATTGAAAGTCTACATTTATTCTGTTGATTTTTAATTGTTCCTCAACAGGTGATGCTGGATGAAAACTTTTCCCATAAATATTTCTCTATCACTCTGATCAGCTATTTTAAAGAATTAGTTTTATTTATAGTTTTCCAAGTGTTCGTTAGATAGGTTATTTTTCTATATTGTTTGAGAGGTTTATTCAGTGTACTAGTGCAGGGAAATGGTTGAGGGTAAATTATTGGTTCAATATACAAGAATCAAGTAGGGATAGATTGCGGGTTGGTTTGGATCATAGGGGAATTTGAATTCCTATATATACGATTGTGAAAGTTAAGTTAACAATAAGGTGAACCACCACTTTGTACCTACCCTAGTTTTTCATAATTCAAATAAATTACCGTATTCTTCATTTTAAAACTTAATCATTCATTTAATCATTCATTTAATCTTTCACTTAATCTTTCACTTAATCTTTCACTTAATCTTTCACTTAATCATTCATTTAATCTTTCACTAATTCTTAATTCAATCTTGCGCTTCATTTACCATTTAATCTTGCAATCGCCTCATTTTTTTCGTTAAATCATGCAAATTATTATCTTTATATACTTAAATATAACAAAACACTACTTGATTGTTTTTGTTCAATGTAGTATCTAAGTGTTCATTGTCCCTTCTGCTTCAGATTATTTTAAAATTCACAAAAACGTACTAACATTTAACCCTATGCGGATGGAGACGTAGGAGTTGGTAATTTAAGGCCTTCAGGATAACTAACTTCACTAGCGTTCTGGAACTAACTTCATTAGCGTTCTGGAACTAACTTCATTAGCGTTCTGGAACTAACTTCACTAGCGTTCTGGAATTAACTTCACTAGCGTTCTGGAATTAACTTCACTAGCGTTCTGGAATTAACTTCACTAGCGTTCTGGAACTAACTTCACTAGCGTTCTGGAACTAACTTCACTAGCGTTCTGGAACTAACTTCATTAGCGTTCTGGAACTAACTTCATTAGCGTTCTGGAACTAACTTCACTAGCGTTCTGGAATTAACTTCACTAGCGTTCTGGAACTAACTTCATTAGCGTTCTGGAACTAACTTCATTAGCGTTCTGGAACTAACTTCACTAGCGTTCTGGAATTAACTTCACTAGCGTTCTGGAATTAACTTCACTAGCGTTCTGGAACTAACTTCACTAGCGTTCTGGAACTAACTTCACTAGCGTTCTGGAACTAACTTCACTAGCGTTCTGAACTAACTTCACTAGCGTTCTGAACTAACTTCACTAGCGTTCTGAACTAACTTCACTAGCGTTCTGAACTAACTTCACTAGCGTTCTGAACTAACTTCACTAGCGTTCTGAACTAACTTCACTAGCGTTCTGAACTAACTTCACTAGCGTTCTGAACTAACTTCACTAGCGTTCTGGAACTAACTTCATTAGCGTTCTGGAACTAACTTCATTAGCGTTCTGGAACTAACTTCACTAGCGTTCTGGAATTAACTTCACTAGCGTTCTGGAATTAACTTCACTAGCGTTCTGGAACTAACTTCACTAGCGTTCTGGAACTAACTTCACTAGCGTTCTGGAACTAACTTCATTAGCGTTCTGGAACTAACTTCATTAGCGTTCTGGAACTAACTTCATTAGCGTTCTGGAACTAACTTCACTAGCGTTCTGGAATTAACTTCACTAGCGTTCTGGAATTAACTTCACTAGCGTTCTGGAACTAACTTCACTAGCGTTCTGGAACTAACTTCACTAGCGTTCTGGAACTAACTTCACTAGCGTTCTGAACTAACTTCACTAGCGTTCTGAACTAACTTCACTAGCGTTCTGAACTAACTTCACTAGCGTTCTGAACTAACTTCACTAGCGTTCTGAACTAACTTCACTAGCGTTCTGAACTAACTTCACTAGCGTTCTGAACTAACTTCACTAGCGTTCTGAACTAACTTCACTAGCGTTCTGAACTAACTTCACTAGCGTTCTGAACTAACTTCACTAGCGTTCTGAACTAACTTCACTAGCGTTCTGAACTAACTTCACTAGCGTTCTGAACTAACTTCACTAGCGTTCTGAACTAACTTCACTAGCGTTCTGAACTAACTTCACTAGCGTTCTGAACTAGCTTCACTAGCGTTCTGAACTAGCTTCACTAGCGTTCTGAACAAAGTTTAGAACATAACGGTATTTGGAATATAACCTTATATATATTTGCGACTTACCTTTATTTGCGACTTACCTTCATTTGCGACTTACCTATATTTGCGACTTACCTATATTTGCGACTTACCTATATTTGCGACTTGCCTGTATTTGCGACTTGCCTATATTTGCGACTTGCCTAATTTTTGCGACTTGCCTATATTTGCAACTTGCCTATATTTGCGACTTGCCTAATTTTTGTGAGACTTACCTATATTTGCGACTTACCTATATTTGCGACTTGCCTTATTTTTGTGAGACTTACCTATTTTTGTGAGACTTACCTATTTTTGTGAGACTTACCTATTTTTGTGAGACTTACCTATTTTTGTGAGACTTACCTATTTTTGTGAGACTTACCTATTTTTGTGAGACTTACCTATTTTTGTGAGACTTACCTATTTTTGTGAGACTTACCTATTTTTGTGAGACTTACCTATTTTTGTGAGACTTACCTATTTTTGTGAGACTTACCTATTTTTGTGAGACTTACCTATTTTTGTGAGACTTACCTATTTTTGTGAGACTTACCTATTTTTGTGAGACTTACCTATTTTTGTGAGACTTACCTATTTTTTGTGAGACTTACCTATTTTTTGTGAGACTTACCTATTTTTTGTGAGACTTACCTATTTTTTGTGAGACTTACCTATTTGTGTGAGACTTACCTATTTGTGTGAGACTTACTTATTTTTGTGAGACTTACTTATTTTTGTGAGACTTACTTATTTTTGTGAGACTTACTTATTTTTGTGAGACTTACTTATTTTTGTGAGACTTACTTATTTTTGTGAGACTTACTTATTTTTGTGAGACTTGCCTATTTTTTCTTTGTGAGACTTGCCTATTTTTTCTTTGTGAGACTTGCCTATTTTTTCTTTGTGAGACTTGCCTATTTTTTCTTTGTGAGACTTGCCTATTTTTTCTTTGTGAGACTTGCCTATTTTTTCTTTGTGAGACTTGCCTATTTTTTCTTTGTGAGACTTGCCTATTTTTTCTTTGTGAGACTTTCCTATTTTTTCTTTGTGAGACTTTCCTATTTTTTCTTTGTGAGACTTTCCTATTTTTTCTTTGTGAGACTTTCCTATTTTTTCTTTGTGAGACTTTCCTATTTTTTCTTTGTGAGACTTGCCTATTTTTTCTTTGTGAGACTTGCCTATTTTTGTGAGAATTGCTAGATTTGAGAGAGATAGAAAGAATATTTATATATCATGTAAATATCTTTTTGTGCATACGTGTTGAAAGTTATTGTTGGGTATATACATATATATATTGAATAAAAGAAACTATAATTGAATATCTGTGTTGTCAATTCCCCGTGATAGTTTCTGAGAGATCCGGTAAACTTCTGAATAAAAAAAATCTAGTTTAGCTATCTTAGTTTTCTTGTGTGGTCAAACTCTCCCATAAACCACTACATGAATGGTGCCCAGACCAGGGAATCTCTCAGAATAGCTGTCACAGGTGATTTGACTAGTGTGATTGTATTGTGGTTATTATCTTAGGATTTTCATTGATTCAGTTATGGCCAAGAATCATAATCTAGGTGTACTTAACAACCCCTTGTTGGATGTGTCTCCCATTTTGGAGGGACATAATGTGCCCATTGAAACTGCCACCAGTTGGATAAAAATTGGAAAAGCCTTTGTAGAGGGCGTTAGTGATAAACCTCGTGTTTTGATCGATAACAAAGATACCGGCACAATCCCAAAGAGTACGTTTGGACTACCCGAACCCCGGAGTAGCAGTGGGTATGGGGTACAGGATGGCTTAGGAATGAATATAACTAACATGAACCCTTCATTGGCTGCGACGCTCATTGACAAGGCTCTAAATATTGTTTATATACTAAAACAATTCAGAGATCCTGAAGTACGTTGTGCGTTCTTACAAGGAAAGATTGCGTCCCCTTGCACTGATGACTACCTTCGCTCAATTGACGATGTACATTCTGTGGTGTGTGCGGATATGAGTGACGAAAAACCTAGCCAGCGTAGTGTTCTTCTAACTAATGTACTTTTGAATACATACGGAGAACCAACTGGTGTTCATGGTGAGTATTTTTCTGTCCGTATGGCAAACACAAAGTGGGATAAATACTTGCAGACCATTTGCTCAAGCCACTTCTGGAGTACAAAGATGGACGCTGACAACCAAATGTATGCCAGAAAAGAGTCAAGAAGAGACCCTACCAAGAAGGAGGATGCGGAACAAACTCAATTTGTTAACCTGAATAAACACAATCATAAATCATTCAAGCGTTCTTGCAATCCAAAATCGAGGTATAGAACTCAAAACCTCTCCAGTGATTCGGATGTCAGTGATGCTGTGCCAGTCAATAAAAGCAAAAGGGATACTCAAACCTCGTCAGACAGTGAATCAAGAGTATCTAGAGTGTCATCTCGCTATCGGCCATCTACAGAGAAACGAGATTATGGGGGGGATGCAAACTCGTTGATTAGTGCATTGCAATCCCTAGGACGCCAACGAGATGTCGTTCCACCTTCTATTTATGATGGAAAGGGATCTGATAGTTTGATGCAATTTCTTGATGAATTTGAGGAATATTTTAGTAGGCAGTTTACTGGTACAGACAAGCAATGCGCTAAACACTTGAGGAAGTTTCTCCAAGGTCCCCCTAAGAAGATGTACGATGCGATAGATGGAGATCAAAGAAGATTCTCTGATGTAAAGAGAAAATTGATTGAGTGGGATAAAAGTCAGAGATCTCACACTTTGGACAAAACAGAAAGAAGATGGGATAATATAAAGATGGAAGCGGATGAAACGCTGATGATATACGCATTGAGGCTGGAACGGTTGGCTGGAAAGCTGTATAAATCCAGGAAAGAACGTGAGCGCCAGTTGATAAAGAAAACCATGAAAACTGTCCCGATGGGATTTAGAGAGGTTCTAATTAGGCACGATCGTGATCTTCCTGCATCCGGAAATGTGCTTAATTGGGATTACGTGAAGCGTTTAGCAGCAGGACACGACAGACACTCGATGGTGATTCAAGAATGCATCGGTGATGCTTATGATTCTCCAGTCGAAGTTTTCTTTAGCCGACCCGAAGTGGCAAAGGTAGTGTCAGATGATATGAATAGAAGAGACCTTACTGTCAGAAGCAGTAACGAGATTGTAAGAAATGGCAAAAGTCCTCCGCAAAAGGTCTATTACAACAAACAACGTCCGTCAAGTCCAAGAAATACAACGGGAAATTTCATATGCCACTGGTGTGGTAAAAATGGACACACAGAAGATAGATGCTGGCTGAAAGCGGGCTGTTGTCTAATTTGTGGAGATGCTGGACATCAAAAAGAGGAGTGTTCTAGATATGAGGAAAGAGAGCTGCGAGATTTCTCACCCACGTGTTCAGCTTGTTGTGGCAATCACCTTGGAAGAGACTGCCCTCGCATATCGTCAAACTGTTAAGCTCTGAAATTTTGGGCCAAATTTCAGAGCGAGACAACAGAGGCTCCATAAGTGAACCAAGTGGACAAATGTTGACAGAAGAATTCATAGATCATGGTTTTTCTGAGGTGGAAGATGAAGCACCAACTAGAAATACAGAACTTTTGGATTCAGGGATGGTTGGTGGTATCAGTGCCCATCAATCGGAAGTTCAGATTGATTTAGTCGTAAGAGACGATCCACGATTAATCGTCCCAATTATTATAGAGTCTGTACTCTCAGAAGCACTAATCGATACAGGTGCAACTCAGAACATGGTCAATGACCAGTGGGTTAGGAAGCATGGTATAAAGTCAGAATCTATTGTACCAATTAGGTTGCGAACCTTTGGCGTAGATGATCGAATAGAAGCAGCTGGAGTCGTGACATTGGCAGTGAATATCCGCGGTATAAGTATGAAACCTTGTAAATTTTTGATAGTCAACAGTAAGAGACTTTTAGACATTCCCTTTGTACTCTCAGAAGATTTCTTAAAGATTAATTCATTGTCTGTGGTTGCTAATCCAGGAATAGTGAAACAGAAGTCCGAATCGGGGGAGATTATAATCTGGTGTAAGGATGCTAACGTCTCCTGTTCCGTAGATTATCGTAAAGTTCACTGCGTGGCTTGTGATCCTACTAACGTAGATCCGGGCAAGAGTAAACGGATACACGTCTCGTGGATTGGAGAAAAACATGATTCATGCCAGTCTTTGTATTTACTGGAAGGAGTAGATAATGGTCCGATAGACGTCATTCAAGGAATCTGCGACAAGGTTGAGAGTATTCTCGTTGTGAATAGGAGCAGTCAAATTAAAAGGATTAAAAGAGGAGATGTTGTAGCTTACGTCTCGTCCGTAGATAGCGTGCCTGATAATAAAGTGAAACAGATTGGAGTAACCGCCTTAGATTACCAGCCCGACTGTTCCAACAGCGAGAAAGCGCAGCTTGCAGACCTTGTTGAATTGGACCATTTGAACCCCGATAATAGCACAAGAGTATTGGACATGTTGAATGGTGTTTCGGATGTGTTCAGTGGTGGAGATTCCGACATGGGAGTTTTGAATGTTGAACCATACCGTATTGAATTGTTGGATTATACCCCAATCTACCAGAAACCACGAAGATTTAACCATAACATCACTGAACAAATCCGCAGCCAGTGCGATGAACTGCAGTTGCTTGACATAATTGAGCCAAGCTGTTCTTCTTGGTCATCACCCATCGTGCCAATCATAAAGAAGGATGGGACATTACGCTTATGTATCGACTACCGAAAGTTAAACCTTGTTACTAAGCCTGATAGGCATCCAGTGCCGAATCTGATAGATTCAGTATACAGTCTCCATGGTGTCAAGTATTTCACCTGCTTAGACCTTGTGAGGGGGTATTATCAGCTTCCATTGAGTGCGGAGTCTCGGGAGATGACTGCTTTTTCTACCCCTGACGGCTTGTTTCAGTTCTTGCGACTCCCATTTGGTTTGCGTAATGCCCCTGCGTGTTTCCAGCGAGCGATGCAGATGATGACTAGTGAATTTCCAAAAGATAAAGTAATTGTATATATTGATGATGTTCTTATTATGAGCAAATCCTTTGAGGAACACTTGGAACTGGTTAATAAAGTACTGTATACTTTGTCTTCTTATGGTCTTAAAATAAAACCATCCAAGTGTAGTTGGTTCAAGAATGAAGTCGATTATTTAGGTCATGTTGTTGGTACCGATGGGATTAGAAAATCTCCAAAATATGTGGAAAAAGTACAGTCATTTCCGAAACCAGAAACCATAGGCGAATTACGTCAGTTTCTGGGATTGGCAAACTTCCAGCGGAAATTTGTTCCAAATTTCTCAATAATTCAAAAACCACTCAGCGAGAAAACCACTGGTAGAAAAAGGAAGTTACTGACATGGACTGATGACATGGAAAAATCTTTTGAGAAGTTGAAGACTAAGATTTGCGAAGATGTCAGCCTGGCTTTTCCAGACTATGGCCCGGATTCTCACCCATTACAGTTATTTGTAGACGCATCAGGATATGGAGCGGGTGCTTGCCTGACGCAGTATCAGGGTGAATGCCAAAGGATAATTGCCTATTCTTCTAAAACCTTTTCGTCTGCTGAACAAGGATATTCTACCATCGAGAGGGAGCTTGCTGCTATCCGTTGGGCCGTGAAATCATTGAGGCCATTTTTATTGGGATCTCCAGTGCACATTTATACTGATCATCAGCCATTGATATATTTGCATAATATGCAAATCTTAGATAGCAGATTGGCAAGGACATTGGAAGATCTAGCCTGTTTCGATTATCAGATCATATATTTTCCGGGTAAGGAGAATGTAGTGGCAGATCTTCTTTCCAGAATTGGTAGCGCCCTTAAAGTTCCACCATCAATGGAGGAAGATGCAAATGATCTACCGTTCGGTATTACCCAAATGACTGCCGTGGATGGGGGCGGTGATTCGCTATTTTCTAGTTTGCAAATCATATCTGAGCGTGTTAGTGGACTTCTTACAGATTGCTGCAGTTCCTCTTTGATTTTGCGACGGCTGTTGGTTGGAGATTTATTGAATCATTCTGATGTATATAATATTAAATTGAATAGAGATAGCCGGAAAAGACTAAAATTAATGGAGTATCCTGGGCAGTTACCGAGTTTGGATGTACTGCAAGTGTTTTGTAGACACTTTGGTTGCCACGTACTGGTTCATTTTGGAAAGAGAAACTCTGTATGGTTTTTACCTCCTGGACAAGAAGGAAACATACTGCCTATTGTGCATTTGCAATGTTTAGCAGGGGTTCATTTTAATCCTGCTGTGGCACAAGGAACCTATGTTCCTCCTTTATTTCCTGATACTAGAAAAGAGTCTAACCATACTACCAACACGACGCTTGATGAACAACCTTTTGATGATGAGGATACTCAATCTGTTCCACTTCAGATGAGCGCTACCGTAGATTTTTGGTGCCCTCAACATCCGAGAATGCATCAAGCATGTTTACCCATGACCCTTTTTGATAGGCAAATCTGTATACTTCTAGACACTGGAGCGCAGATAAGTTGCATCAACTATGGATTATTACAGACGATTGGAATTCCATTTGAACAAAGTCATAACATTTCTATTAGCGGTTTAGGTAGTTCGATCTCACAGGTCATTGGAACAGTGGTCATACCGATCCATTTTGCTGGGATGAATAGAAAGTTGGATACTAAACTTTACGTAGTAGAAGATGGCACTTTCCCAGCTTGTATTATAATGGGAATGGACCTGTTGAAGGATTATTCGGTAACTATGTGTTACGGCAGTGGGACATACAGTGTGCAGGGAGGAGATCCTGTTTGGTTTTTGGAAATTGTAAGCGATCTGATCCAACGTTCTGCGATCCTCATATTGGAGTGTGTGTTTCCTCCTAAAGCACGTGTGGCGTGTATTGGAGATGCTCGAAGCTTCTTGAGTTTTCAAGTAAGCAGAGACGAAGAAGGAAATCCAGTTGGGTTTTCGCGGTTGATAGACTTGGAACAAGTTGAAAGGCTTCAACATAACTGCCCTGATCTGATGCAGCTGAGGAATGCCATAATATATAATCAGCAACCATGGCCCGGAAAATTTTCTAGATACAAGAGCGACTTGATGGTTGTAGATGATCTATTGGTGTATAAGAAAGAGGCAGGGGTTTCTTATCTTGTGGATGAACAGTTGATGATAGAAATAGTATTAGTTGTTCATTACGAAATGTCTCATATCGGCCGGCAGAAGTTGGTAAATTTGGTGAAGCAACACGTGTGGCACCCGTCTCTTCTGAAGGTTGCAAGTGATGTAACTTCAACCTGTGATGTTTGTCAAAGAATGAAGGTCTCTATGACAATTTCTCCACCAATAATTAAAATCCAAACTAGTAGACCTTTCCAGTTGGTTGCTGTGGATTTGGTAATGCTGCCTCATCTTGGTCCATATATTGGTTGTCTGGTCGCAATTGATCACCATACCAAGTGGTTGGCTGTTGCTCCAATTTGCAGAAAGACGGGTGACCATATTGCATCGCAATTTGAGAAGAGGATATTGCCTTGTTGTATTAGATGTCCAGAAAAAGTTCTATCGGACAATGGGGGCGAATTTAAGAGTCAGGTCTTTAATGATATGTTGTCAAAATATGGTATAATCCACGTATATACTACAGCTAATAAACCAAGTTCAAATGGACTCGTTGAAAGAGCCAACAGGACGTTAATCGAACTCTTGAGAATTGAAGAAAGATGTAATAGGAAATGGACTGATGTTCTTACTAAAGTCGTGCTTATCCACAATGGGACCTTCCAGGTGTCCATTGGTGAATCCCCAGCGAATATAATTTTGAAGAGACAGCATTTCGACCAAGATAGGATTGTAGCTGGCGATCAAGTGGAAGCCTGGAGAGAGGGTAACTCATCATTCTTCTCTTATCAGGTAGGCCAAGAGGTGCTTAAAAAGATGATTAAGCGGGGTAATGAAACTTCGGAGAAATTCAGAGAGAGATTTGAAGGTGTATTTAAGATAGAAGTGGTGAATGAGAATGGAGTTACTTATCAGATAAGACATATCGTAAACAAAACAATTCTAAAAGTACACCATTCTCAATTGAGAATATATCATCGTCCTCCGCATTACATTTCTGATCATCCATATTTTTCCATCAGGAAAACACCATTGGAGGAAGGGGTGATTGAAACTGAAAGGGACATCACGGAGTTAGTACTTCCTCTTTGTTCGGTACCACTGTCAGACTCATCGGGGTCTCTCTCGGGTTCATCTACAGAGTCTGAATCTAGTATTGGTAACTCCACTGATAACGACAAAGAAGATGAAATGAGTAGTACAGAGCGATGGTCAGTCAAACGGCCAACATGTGCAAGTTCTCTTGGTACGAGTCTGGTAGGTGATAATGGTTGTCCGATGGAATCAAATGAATCCTATATGGCGGATTCGGATGTTCCAGATATTGAAATACCCGGTATATCCGTTGCAGATTTTATTGATTTTTCTACGGGCGGTTCCTTTTCGGAGGAAATTGATGGTCGTAACCGAACTGGCAATTACGATTGGAATAATCTATTAGAAGCTGATCAGCGGTTTGGTGGTGATGATATGCTTGAAAATTGGACAACTGATAGACCTCTGTTGCAGGATGTAGAGGACTGGGATATGCACCTGCCAAGTCACTCTGACATGACTAGGGAATCAATCCAGGCTATTAAAGATCGTTGCTATGACATACTTGATGCAGGTCTTAAGGGATTACACTCCACAGGCAGTATATTAAAGCTCGCCCTCGATTTAAGCACGTCCCTGTCGCATGATGAAGATAGAACCTTTACATCAACTGTGTCCAAAGTTATTGACAAGCTAGAGGAATTGGAAGAGATGGTCGTACGTTTGAATGATAAAAGAGTAGATTCTACCATTTATTCTTCACCTTCATGCTATTTAGGTGAAGCAATCACCCCACCATTACCTGTTCCGAAGAAACTTGTACGTATAACTGCTGTATCCGATGACGATGTTTCTTCCCAAACTAGTAGGATAATTCAAACGCGGTCAAGAGGGCCACCAGATCATTTTCCCAACGTCCAAACTCGAACCCTTGAATATAAGAAAAGGAAATAAGATGCAAGTAGTCTACCCAATTGAAGGACGGGTGTATGTGTGAATATTTTGAAATTTAACTAGGTTTTCTCTTCTCTTTTGGGTGCATCACTCTCGACTGATCATCCGATCAACAGGATAAATGTATCTCTTGGTGGGGAGGAATGCAGTGGCGTGAATTGAAAGTCTACATTTATTCTGTTGATTTTTAATTGTTCCTCAACAGGTGATGCTGGATGAAAACTTTTCCCATAAATATTTCTCTATCACTCTGATCAGCTATTTTAAAGAATTAGTTTTATTTATAGTTTTCCAAGTGTTCGTTAGATAGGTTATTTTTCTATATTGTTTGAGAGGATTATTCAGTGTACTAGTGCAGGGAAATGGTTGAGGGTAAATTATTGGTTCAATATACAAGAATCAAGTAGGGATAGATTGCGGGTTGGTTTGGATCATAGGGGAATTTGAATTCCTATATATACGATTGTGAAAGTTAAGTTAACAATAAGGTGAACCACCACTTTGTACCTACCCTAGTTTTTCATAATTCAAATAAATTACCGTATTCTTCATTTTAAAACTTAATCATTCATTTAATCATTCATTTAATCTTTCACTTAATCTTTCACTTAATCTTTCACTTAATCTTTCACTTAATCATTCATTTAATCTTTCACTAATTCTTAATTCAATCTTGCGCTTCATTTACCATTTAATCTTGCAATCGCCTCATTTTTTTCGTTAAATCATGCAAATTATTATCTTTATATACTTAAATATAACAAAACACTACTTGATTGTTTTTGTTCAATGTAGTATCTAAGTGTTCATTGTCCCTTCTGCTTCAGATTATTTTAAAATTCACAAAAACGTACTAACATTTAACCCTATGCGGATGGAGACGTAGGAGTTGGTAATTTAAGGCCTTCAGGATAACTAACTTCACTAGCGTTCTGGAACTAACTTCATTAGCGTTCTGGAACTAACTTCATTAGCGTTCTGGAACTAACTTCACTAGCGTTCTGGAATTAACTTCACTAGCGTTCTGGAATTAACTTCACTAGCGTTCTGGAACTAACTTCACTAGCGTTCTGGAACTAACTTCACTAGCGTTCTGGAACTAACTTCATTAGCGTTCTGGAACTAACTTCATTAGCGTTCTGGAACTAACTTCACTAGCGTTCTGGAATTAACTTCACTAGCGTTCTGGAACTAACTTCATTAGCGTTCTGGAACTAACTTCATTAGCGTTCTGGAACTAACTTCACTAGCGTTCTGGAATTAACTTCACTAGCGTTCTGGAATTAACTTCACTAGCGTTCTGGAACTAACTTCACTAGCGTTCTGGAACTAACTTCACTAGCGTTCTGGAACTAACTTCACTAGCGTTCTGAACTAACTTCACTAGCGTTCTGAACTAACTTCACTAGCGTTCTGAACTAACTTCACTAGCGTTCTGAACTAACTTCACTAGCGTTCTGAACTAACTTCACTAGCGTTCTGAACTAACTTCACTAGCGTTCTGAACTAACTTCACTAGCGTTCTGAACTAACTTCACTAGCGTTCTGGAACTAACTTCATTAGCGTTCTGGAACTAACTTCATTAGCGTTCTGGAACTAACTTCACTAGCGTTCTGGAATTAACTTCACTAGCGTTCTGGAATTAACTTCACTAGCGTTCTGGAACTAACTTCACTAGCGTTCTGGAACTAACTTCATTAGCGTTCTGGAACTAACTTCATTAGCGTTCTGGAACTAACTTCACTAGCGTTCTGGAATTAACTTCACTAGCGTTCTGGAATTAACTTCACTAGCGTTCTGGAACTAACTTCACTAGCGTTCTGGAACTAACTTCACTAGCGTTCTGGAACTAACTTCACTAGCGTTCTGAACTAACTTCACTAGCGTTCTGAACTAACTTCACTAGCGTTCTGAACTAACTTCACTAGCGTTCTGAACTAACTTCACTAGCGTTCTGAACTAACTTCACTAGCGTTCTGAACTAACTTCACTAGCGTTCTGAACTAACTTCACTAGCGTTCTGAACTAACTTCACTAGCGTTCTGAACTAACTTCACTAGCGTTCTGAACTAACTTCACTAGCGTTCTGAACTAACTTCACTAGCGTTCTGAACTAACTTCACTAGCGTTCTGAACTAACTTCACTAGCGTTCTGAACTAACTTCACTAGCGTTCTGAACTAGCTTCACTAGCGTTCTGAACTAGCTTCACTAGCGTTCTGAACAAAGTTTAGAACATAACGGTATTTGGAATATAACCTTATATATATTTGCGACTTACCTTTATTTGCGACTTACCTTTATTTGCGACTTACCTATATTTGCGACTTACCTATATTTGCGACTTACCTATATTTGCGACTTGCCTGTATTTGCGACTTGCCTATATTTGCGACTTGCCTAATTTTTGCGACTTGCCTATATTTGCAACTTGCCTATATTTGCGACTTGCCTAATTTTTGTGAGACTTACCTATATTTGCGACTTGCCTTATTTTTGTGAGACTTACCTATTTTTGTGAGACTTACCTATTTTTGTGAGACTTACCTATTTTTGTGAGACTTACCTATTTTTGTGAGACTTACCTATTTTTGTGAGACTTACCTATTTTTGTGAGACTTACCTATTTTTGTGAGACTTACCTATTTTTGTGAGACTTACCTATTTTTGTGAGACTTACCTATTTTTGTGAGACTTACCTATTTTTGTGAGACTTACCTATTTTTGTGAGACTTACCTATTTTTGTGAGACTTACCTATTTTTGTGAGACTTACCTATTTTTGTGAGACTTACCTATTTTTGTGAGACTTACCTATTTTTGTGAGACTTACCTATTTTTGTGAGACTTACCTATTTTTGTGAGACTTACCTATTTTTTGTGAGACTTACCTATTTTTTGTGAGACTTACCTATTTGTGTGAGACTTACTTATTTTTGTGAGACTTACTTATTTTTGTGAGACTTACTTATTTTTGTGAGACTTACTTATTTTTGTGAGACTTGCCTATTTTTGTGAGACTTGCCTATTTTTTCTTTGTGAGACTTGCCTATTTTTTCTTTGTGAGACTTGCCTATTTTTTCTTTGTGAGACTTGCCTATTTTTTCTTTGTGAGACTTTCCTATTTTTTCTTTGTGAGACTTTCCTATTTTTTCTTTGTGAGACTTTCCTATTTTTTCTTTGTGAGACTTTCCTATTTTTTCTTTGTGAGACTTTCCTATTTTTTCTTTGTGAGACTTGCCTATTTTTTCTTTGTGAGACTTGCCTATTTTTGTGAGAATTGCTAGATTTGAGAGAGATAGAAAGAATATTTATATATCATGTAAATATCTTTTTGTGCATACGTGTTGAAAGTTATTGTTGGGTATATACATATATATATTGAATAAAAGAAACTATAATTGAATATCTGTGTTGTCAATTCCCCGTGATAGTTTCTGAGAGATCCGGTAAACTTCTGAATAAAAAAAATCTAGTTTAGCTATCTTAGTTTTCTTGTGTGGTCAAACTCTCCCATAAACCACTACAATATTATCTAATGAATGATATTGAGACCACTAATATCTCATGAAAAGAATTTATTGAAAAAATCTGTGAAATTTCCAAAGCACTGGTTATTGACTGAAATAATCTTCTAATTTTAGAGAAAAGAAAAAATTACAGATCGCATTATCAGGTGAGGAAATGAAAGGAAATCCATTTATTTGGAAAAATTTCGTTTGTATATTTATTATATATATGAATCTAGATTTTGTAAATTTCCTATTAGACAATTTATTTGTCTAATAATTACGAATTTCTTTCAGATGCTATTAAAATCCAAAACATTCATTTATTATAAGCTGCACTGGCTACGCATACAAAATATAGATGACAATTTGTCGGATCTTTGATAAGTTTTAGGCCCAGAATAAAGATTCTAAAAATTTGTCAAAACCTTCGTAATTATGGGAAGCGAGCATACAATTTTCTTTAAGGACTGGAAGACACGTTGAAGATCCCGACCCAAATCAGTCGATGTCAAAACTGGTAAAAGGACGCTATGTAGTCAAATAGCCTACAGCACACCAATGACATAATGAAAACTCTTTGAAGGAAACCATTCGAACTGCATTCAGGAATCTTACTAATAATGAAATATACAGGAGTTGTTTACAATCTCAATATTATCTCAAAAATTATCGAATCGATATTGTTTTCATATTGAATACTTATTTTATACATTGTAATATTCCTCTCCCCTATTGAAACGATTGAACCGAGAAATTTAAAATTAAATGAACCATAATATGGAACTATGATGAAATAATTTGCTAAAGTTATTTAAAAAATGTACTTGAAATACAATTTATCAATTAAAATTAAAATTTTACAAATCATTGTTCAAAAATCATTTGAAAAAGATTTATATTAGCTATTCTTAAAGATGACCGGTATATTCCACCCCGGTATATTCCACACCGGTAAATTCCACCCAGGTAAATTCCACCCCGGTATATTCTACCCTGGTAAATTTCACCCTAGGTATACTCCACCCCGTTAACTTCCACCCCAAATTATAAGTTAGGTTTTGTTAGTTATAAAATTAATCATTTATTATTATTATTTTATATAATTCTATGCAATTTGCCTTTTCATTGTAGTAAATTAAACCATTTGTTGATCACAAGCTGTATATTTTTCCCTACACATATGATAGAATAGCAAGAAGATAGTTTGTGTGAATGCTCTTTAACAGTTGAGATATTTAGATTTTCAATCACAAGCTGATTTTCTACACTATCGCCAACGCAACAGCTTCATATTTTAACTGTGAGATGATGTCATACAGTACTTCTTGTTATTTTAATTTTATTTTGAATTAGGTATTTTGACCTCGAGTAATAGTGGTGTAAAATGGTTTTTGACTTGAAGTTTTTTTTACACTGGGGGAATTTTACATGTTTTTTTATGACCAGGAGGTTTTTGATAAGCAGGTGGGGATTATTGCACAGGGGTTTAAGACTGGGGAGATTACTGCCTTCTTTTACATGGAGAGATTTTGGCTACGAGAGTTTTTGTTACAGCATCCAAAGCAGAATCTTATAAGCATGCAAAAAAGCGAACACATAAAATTAGTTGTCTCTGAAAGGTGAATCCCTCCATACCTCTTCCAACCATTGTTGAAAAAGCGTATACTGCAGTTTCATGTCTAAGAGGAATTAATATTAACTTGCTCAAAATGTAAAATTCAAAATAAACTGTCATATTATGAATATTTGTGTTTTTGTCTATTAGGATAAAATTTCAATTGACTTGAGCTACCTCTAGATATGTTCATTTGTCTCAGGATATCGTTTGAGTTATTCGGCATGACAACGCAGTATTTAACAAATGGCTTTCTAAAAATAAATGTTTTGACTTTTTATTGTCGCCCTAATGAGCATTGTCACAAGGTGGAATTTTACGGGGTGGAATTGACCTTGAGTGGAATATACCGGGATGTATATACTGGAGATGAATATATCGGGTGGAATCCACCAGGGAGGAAAATACCGAGGTGGAATATACCGGTGTGGGATATACCTAGAACCATTCTTTAAACATGAAATGATTACTTCTACGTTTTATTTGTAGATTGTTATTGTTCTATAGTTTGTAAACAAGAATTATATATAGTTACTAAGCTAACTGAATTGATCATTTGGAGCTGAGTTATGAAGCGAAAAGTGTTGTTCCTTTACAAACATGAATAATTGCATTTTACAGATATTGATATCAAAAGGGTGAATTTAATATTTTAATGACATACGTGTGAATTTTATACTGGATGATTACAATCCAATTACACATGTAAATATCACATTTCTAATCTTATGATTAAATATAATTTATCTTAGCTAATTAAATTTGAAGATACGATCAATACAATTATATTATGACAAAAAATAAATTTCCATTACAGCTTGTTGACATTAATTTACTGCTATTGAGTCGTTCGATGCAATTATAATTCGTGGATTAGTAATACTAAAAATTAATTATAATATTTTACAATTTTGAAAAAAAAGGTAATACTTGTTTCCTCAAAACCAATGTAAACAATCATTCTTAGTTCAAAATAATAGAAAAATGGATCCAAATTCTATTCCTTTTACTTTCACACATTTGTTGCGCATGAAGATGATGTAGCAGAGCCTTATAATTTTTTTCTGGAGTCAAATAAACCTTTATCTATCTTATTTTATTTATTACGAATCATATATTTGAAAATAATTTTTTTTTAATATCCATAAAATGGCGGTTTTTTACTGTATTTCGAAATTTCAAGTCTCTTGTGGCGCATGAAAAAATCGGTTGGTTTAGAGATCAAAGATTTTTCACATATAAATTCAACACAAAATGGCAACTTTTTATCACAATTAGCAAGCCCAACTCAAAAGTTAAAAAAACTTTAAACTATTGTAAAAGAAAGAGGCGGAAGATAGAAGATGATAACCTAGAACGATCTTCAAATAATAAAAAAATCTGGATAATTTTGGAAGCTGGTAAGAAAACTATCCGGTGCTAGGGAATTTAATAATTATGAAATTGGTGATTTAAAAAGTCCTGGCTCAATTGTTATTCTTTAATACCTGAAAAACCTGTTCAGGGTTCGATATTGAAAAGTTTCATAAATTAATATTTGAAAATGCATTTTTATTCTATCCTAATAACTTTTCATCGTTTCCTAGTTTAAATTTAAAATTTAGCCGTTTTATAAACCCGATGTTACTGTGACTGAACTTGGTCAGACGATATACAGATTGAATCCATGTGCCATGATTCATGTTAATAAAACTTATTTGAACTGAAACAAGAGATTAACATCCAAATGTGATTTGAGGAACTTGCTAATATCTCTTATCATATTTATACATCTAATTGCAGCATTTTTAATGATTTGAACATAAAAGCATAATTGAGCATAAAAAGCATAATTGAGCATACAAAGAACATAAAGCATATTTTAAGGAATATAAAGTATATTTCTGAGCATAAAAGAATATATTTAGAGCATATGAGAATATATTACGTGAGAATATAAAGCATATTTCAGAGAGAATATTGTCATAACCCTAGTTATCATCATATTCCTCACAAAATCTAAATGATAAACACTCAGTCTTGATATATACAGTATGGGCCACAAAAATGTTTCCGCTATTTCAAATATTTTAAATCGTTAGCCAATGGACCTAAAAACTGTATCTTGATCTCTTTTTCTCCGCCTCTTATCGTACTATTAACAACTAAAAACAATTTTGAACTGATGGACATAGTTTAAGAATAGTTAAGCAAAGAGTGAGGGTGATTATTTTTGTCATTGCGCGAAAGTTATAGTTAGAGCTAACTCTGTGATTTACTTCCTAATAGGCAGTGAATAAAAGGAAAAAATATAATTGTAGACATTGTAATGCAGGGTGTTTAAAGGTCCCCTCCACTCTAGTTTTTTTATTTATCTATGCATTAGAACTAATTGTACTGGTAATAAAACTGTAAACCATTCCAAATTTGGTTCTATAGTTTTATTATAATATGCAATTTAAGCTTTTTCCGTTCTTTCTACTACACCTCTGAATTTCAAGCAAATAAAAAGCTAATACGATCCGACACGATCGATAGGCTAACACGATCCGACAAAATAAAAACAATAACAAAGCTGATTGATAGATATCAATAGATATCATTGCTACCGGTACCGTTTTGTCACTCAAGATGTTCTTTGTGTTAATCGAGTCACTTTGTAACTAACTAAAAATGAGTGACAAAGACATCTGCCTACTTAATGAATGTTTTTTGATTAATTTGAATGAATTTCCATTTCAGCGTGATAACACAGCTCTCCTATTAGGTATTCGTACATTAAATTAAAATGTACTATAATTTGGAGAATTGAGTCAATTGAGCTTTGGTCTATTATTATACTTTGTATCAATATGACCGATATTCAATTTCCCATCATTTAGCATGCATTAGGGCTTAGGCTTTTTCTTATAACCTATTTTTTAACAACATATCATGCAGACACTGGGACCCAGATGTAAAGTAATGTATTGATTAATTAAAGCTGACTCAAACTATGGTGCAAACAAAGCCTTACTCAGATTTACTGTTACCTAACTTTAATATTATTGGTACATAGGCTCTAGCATAGCTAGGCCGGTCTTAGCGTATCAATAATCTGCCTTATTCGCGTAAGTTACGGTACGTTTTCTAAGATTCACATTAATATATATTGTAATAGTGTAGTTCTAACACAACGGATCCATATACAGAATTCAATTTATATAATCAAGTATTTCTAAGTAATCGTTTTCATTTATCATAACATTTTCCGATATTGTGAACTGTTAATTTGAGAACTGTTTGAACGCAGATCTGTGATTTGAAATTATGAATAGGTATGCGCTATGTATATACGAACGAAAATCCTACTCAAGTATGGGGGCTTTTTCTTCTAATGAAATAATGAATCTCAGAATGAGGAAAAACGAAATGCAAATATTTCTTTATTAATTAATTGTGAACAGAATACTTGATCGATTTAAATTATGTTTACTGCGATATGTTATATAACCATAGCTCTACAAATTTAAAGCAATACCAGTATTTTTTTAATTTAGAGTGGAGAGGAGCTTTAATCTTCTTCCTTGTAAACTTTTTTGAAATAGTACAACTTCAGTTACATTTTGATATCATCGAAGTTTTCACTCTGAACATTCGCTTGTTCATTGCATGGTTAAGGCCAGTTTCACACTTGCATTTTTAACACCGCGGAAAAAAGCTCTTCTTAAAATGTGTTTACACTTGCGTTTTTTTATCGGTGATGGAAGAATAACATTACATTTTTATTTCAGAGATAAAAAGACGCAAGTGTGAACACATTTCAAGATGAACATTTTTTCCGCGCTGTTAAAAATGCAAGTGTGAAAATTGCTTTAACCATGAAGTGAACAAGCGAAGAACGAAAATTCAGAGTGAAAACTTCGATGATATCAAAATCTAACTGGCGTTGTACTATTTCCAAATAGTTTTTAAGGAAGAAGTTTAAGCTCCCTGTATTATAATGTCTACAATCATATTTTTTTCCTTTTATTAACTGCCTTTTAGTAAGTAAAATCACAGAGTTAGCTCTAAAAATAACCTTCGCTCAATGACACTAAGAATAATCTTCGCGCAAATTATCACCCTCACTCTTTGCTTACCTGTTCTTAAACTATATTCATCAGTTCAAAATTGTTTTTACCTGTTAATATTAAAAAAAGAGACCATGATACAGTTTTTCAACCATTGACTAACAATTTACAAGTATTCGAAAAAGCGGAAACATTTTGTGGCCCATACTGTATATGTCATACAAGAAAAGACTATATTGTTACCTTCGCAGAATGCAGGAAGGTTATGTTATTGACGGCATTTAATTATTTATTTATTTATTTATCCTCTTGTTATTCGTCTAACTGAAAAAGTATTCAACTGAATTGCCTGAAACTTGGTGAAACGATTGGTCAATATTCAGTGACCTATTGGTAGAATTTGGGGAGTGATTAGGTCAAAGGTCAAGGTCATGGTCATTCATAACTCAAAAAATATTGAACCACATTGCATGAAACTAGGTGGAATAATTAGTCAATATACAGGAACCATTTTGTTAGATTTTGGGATTGATCGGGTCAAAAGTCAAAGATGAAGGTCAAGGCCATTTATAACTCAATAACTCAAAGAGTGTTAAACCAAATAATCAGAAATTTGATAGGACGATTGGACAATGTTCAGGAACCAACTGGTTAAATTTTGGGATCGATCCAATCAAAGATCAAGGTCATTTATATCTCAATAACTCGGAAAGAATTGAACCATATTGCATGAAACTTGGTGTGACGATTAGTCACTATCTATTCACTAGTTTGTTAGATTTTTGTAGCAAACGGATAAGCGGCGGCGAAGGTATGCGCTCTACCGAGTGCATGTAATCTAGTTATTATTTCCGTTTTTGAACAGATTAATTAATAATCATGCGAGAAAACTAGCTAGATTAGATCAGAAATGAATAAGTTTCGTTTTTAAATATTTATCTTTAGTATATAGGAAAAATGTAGGAAAAAATTAATATGAATTTTTTTAATTGATTTTGAAACCCTCAATATTCCCGGGCAAGAAGGTTTTATTCCTGGGATATTCCCTTAATATCTACAATATTCCCTCCTTATCTTCATTCACAGTTTGATGATGAGGGGATATTCCTGTAACAATAATGTTGGATAGTATTCAAATTCTTATACTATGGAATATTCCAGGAATATTGGAGATTCACAGTTTTCGGTCAGATATAATCCTAGGATATTCAAGGAAAATAATATTTCTATAGTATTCAATACGAAACAAATTGGTATATTCTTGGAATATTTATTTTTGATAGTATTCATTTCTGAATATCTCATAAATATCCCTGGAACATTTGGGATCAACAGTATTCTTCTTGAAACAATGAGGAAATGTCAAAGGAATCGAATGAAAAATTTTACTTCATTAGAAATACTTTCGAATATCCCTGGAAATATTATAATATTTTTGATTAGGAATGTTCCTGGTTTGTTTATGTGCTTCAATTTACCTACGTGACCCTAAACCTACCGTACTATTTTAGTTGGTAGGCCTATTTCAATTCATATGTTCTCAGTCTATACTTTAATTGTAAATTAATTCACTATGTTCATTTATATTATGAAATGTTTATTAATATTTAGCTATGACCTAAGTTAAACAATATATATTCTTTAGCATCTGTAAGTGAAATATAAAATTATTGCTTCAGTAACCTGTCCTATAACCGTATAACGGACTAGAGTTTAATATCATGAGCCCTTTTTTGTTTCAGTTTTACTGGATTTCTTTTACCTTTTCGACCCATATTGTTTCTCAAAAACTTTTTTCCTATCTAAATCTGTATTCCCTTTACGATCACTTATTTTTCTTTTAGAATTCTAAGGAATAATTGGAGGGTAGAGAGGTAAAGTTGGGTAACTACGAAGTGTCGCTCTCCACGAAATGAAGCTTTTCCTCTACGGTAAAGTTAGGTGCATTCCTACCCAACTGTACTTCTAAACTAATAGGAAATATCTCAAACGGTGTACCTATATGTGTTCTCACCCAACTACACCGCTCACAATAAAGCAGTATTCTATTGCGGTGAAGTAGTGTGTGTCGTTGCACAACTTCACCTCTCACTGATTCAGTCAATGATATTTAGGTAAAGTTGTGTGTGCAGTTACCCAACTTGTCCTCTCAATAATCTACAGTCTCCTGGGCAGGCGGCGGGGGGGGGGGATATCTATCTATCCATCGATTAGGAGGTGAAGTTGGTTATGTAAATGGATACCCAACTATTCTGGAATCGTACATATATTAAAAAAATTACAGTCATTAGTTACGTAATGAGCATTAGCAATAATTCAATTAACATTATAAGCTGGTACCTAATACCTTATTGCTTATCATGAAGTAATTTAAACCACGAACACAAAACAATTACTACCTTTTGTTACTCATTCATGAATAACAAAATACAAACACTATTATTTATCATTTATATATATATGAAACTATAATTATTTTTAATAAAATATCATCGTAATATTCAATAGTTTACCTACCTACTGTTACTGCAGCAATAATACTATTTTGATATATTTACTGAAACTTATAGGTTCTGGATGTATTCAACTATTTATAGATACTAATTTAGCAACCAATAATTTATCGATTACTTTTCAGTAGGTATATATATCTTCGATCTACCTAATCATTGATATATTCAGATAATAATAACGTGTTGCATTTACTGATAATTTAGAAATGAATTAGGTAAGATAAAAATGATATAAATATAATGAATCAGTTTAAGTAATTAAAATATGTTTAGTGCATAGTGACAATGACACTAGTCATCTTTTGATGGATTGAAATATTGATTATTCTAAACCTAGGTATCTGAGAAAACTAGGTTTCAAAATTTCAGTAATGTAATGCAAAGAAAAAGTGATTAAAAATAAATGGTAATGTTAGCATAATAAATATCCAATAATTAATAAAAATACTGCAATATTATAATGTTATTTACGTATCAAATAATAGTGGGTATTTATTATTTATTAATAATATAAATACGCTCATAAGACAAATATAAGGGAGGGGAAGGGGTTGACAATATACAAGGAAAAAGGTAGTGAATGATAGGTACACTGATAAAACAAATTTACAATCAAAGTATGTACTAATATTTCTTTGTTAACTGCTAATTTATTTAATTCATTTATAACAAAATAGAATATAACAAATGCAATTCGTGTCTAGTTTTGATTCAGTTGAAGGCGTGAGCACATGTACGTACGAATGTTCTTGTACAGTCACTTTCACTGACGATTTAATCGCACGTTATGCTCATGATTAAAATAATAGGTATTATAATTATTAGTGTTGCATCCAGCTATGGTTAAATATTAGGTTATAATTAGAAAATATATTCAAGTTCTAAATTATTTTCAACTATGGAAGTTTATAATCTTTACATTTTTGAATGATCTAGGTTGATGTGCAATGTTTTTTTATTCTATTATTAGGTTCAGGTAAAGTAATGAGCTTCATAGTTAGCTAGATACATAATATGTAAGAAATTGTATTTCTTTCAATTTTGCGTGTACGATATAATTTTTGAGGTTTAGTAATATTAGTATTACCTAGGTAACAGTTTGTCAGATGGTATTCAATTTTTGCAATAAAAACTAACTTTTTCTTGACAATGAAATAATAATTATTTATCTTTAAACCTTGACCACACATAAGCTATACACTGAAAAATTAAATTATATTTCTTCAATAGTACTTGTATCCTCATTATTACCTTAATATATTCATCATTCCATTACTCAACTACTCTCATTTTAACGATATATTTAACTTGTATTTAACGAAATAATACGGTCAGGAAGTTTGAAGTTGATAATATATATGTACTAATCTAGTTTGGGTTACTATTCATTAGTCCGACGCACCATTAGTTCGACGCCTCATTAGTCCGACTACTACTTAGTCCGACGCGACATTAGTCCGACACTTTTGCAGATTCTATCTGATTTAACAACAAATATATGTACATAGGGGGGCGTGCCACAACCCCCCCCCCCCAATACCCCTGCCAGGTCATTAAATAATCATTTAGTGTGCAGTACAACAAACTAGCGAATTCAACAAACTACATTAAATGATGAAATACAATGAATCATTGCATCTTACAAACTCATATTAGAAATAAAAACAACTTATAAAGGATTGAAGGAATGTAAAATTTAAAAAAACGAAAGCAAATATTATTTTATTATTTGGATTATTTTTTAATTGAGTATATCTATTTAACAATCATTTTTATTTTAATAAAAAAAAAGAGAAATAACACAGAAAGTTGTAACTGTCACAACTTGTGAGTGCGCTAACTTTTACATACCTAATTTAACTAGTGTATCTTGAAACTAACTCATGATTAACCAACTAGTGTATCTAACAATTTAATTTTATTTGTAATAATTCAACAAGTGTATCTTGATACCTAACCTTAGGTACTCAGTTCATGACTGTCAAACTATGGCTGTAGGTCGTAAGCCCCCTAGGTCAAGAGCCCCCTGCCAGGTTAATAAACAATCATGAAGTGTGCAGTACAACAAACTAGCGGATACAACAAACTACATTAGCAACTCTCAGTTATTTCTATCTAAGTAGTTCTTCATTTGTTTAACTAGATAAATAAGGATTTAAGAAACAGGGAGAGGGTGCTCGTGACCGGGGGTGGGGGGGGGGGGCTTATGACCTAGGGGGGCTCATGACAGGGGGGCTTATGACCTAGGGGGGCTCATGACCGGGGGGCTCTTGACCGTACCCCAAACTATATGATCTAGGTACCTAATAATATCCCAATTGGTGTATGTAGGTCCCTAACTTACTTATACCTGATTATAGTATCTATGTACATATTTAGTAATTAGCTAACTAATGTAGCAAGGTCATTTCTACTATCCAAAATAGTGTTTCTATGTACCTAACGAGTTACTAACTACTCAACTGCATTTGTATCTTTCAATAAACTTCTATGACCGAAAATAATTTGAAGTTCAATATTTTTACACTATTTATAGCGTTATCGGTATAATATGAAATTTAAAAAGATATTTATTCCTTATAATCACGAGCTAGTATACTAAGTCATAATGTCAACATTTTCTTTGACAGTCAATCGATCAGTGTTCTAAATCTTGAATACGATAGACAGTGATTGCGAAATTAACATGTAAGTCCACTAGTGTGAGTGATCTTCTGAGAACAAACATACGTACACATACATTCACGGATATGAAGAATGACCAGTGACTAATACGCTGAAATTTAACTATATGTTAACACAAATGTATTGTATTTAGTTGTAAAAAAATATAAGTTTATAGAGGAATAGAAGTACACAGTTAAATAGGTTATTTTTTCTCTCTGTTATCAATTATTGCCAAATTATTTTCCCCAAACTGTATATCAGTGTTTAAGTACAGATCCCCCAACCCTCATTCATCTCACACCTCCCCCTCCCCTGTATCAGTAGCTACCTACCGTAATTAAGGCCCCCACACACTACACGATCCACGAGCCGAGCCTTGGCAAACAAGCCGAGCCCCGAGCCAGATCGTGTAGTGTGTGGGGGCCTTAATAATGTTTAAAAAATTATTTATGAGCCTTGAACTGCAGAAAACTATAGCATTGTCAAATAATAGTAATGTATATTATTATACTTAAATTATATTATAATATTGATCTGACATATAAAATTATTATAGGATATGAATTTTGATTATCTATAAGAATCATACAGTTTGATCACTTTTTATTAATATAATATTTTTTTTAATATAATATTAAAATCCAATTAGGTAGGTTTATCACATAGTATGGATAATAAGATGTATTATTGTGACCGTTATTTGAATGAAGATTTGTAATATATTGAGTGATAATGATAGCATATTTAAGTATGATTGATTGAATTCATTGTTTATTATAGTTCAGTTATTCAATTGAGATGTAAATTTAAATAAATATTTGAATTTAAGAATATTGATTAGTTATTTACACTTTAGGTACCTGACTAATTAGGATAAGTTCCGATTATCGAACGGTTCCATATTTTTGAGCAAGTAAGCGAATATATTATAATTATTTATTTAACTCTCATTTTGACCTTTTTTACTTATTCGTAAATCTATAACCGTCCGATAACTCAGAACTTACCCTATAGATAGGTATGAATTATTTGATGGTTTTCCCTAAATAAACTCGGTACCTAGCAACATACCGTGATTTTAAAACTTAGCACCCAAGGGCTCTATCCGTTAGCTGTCTTCGGTGAATGGGAAAGAAGGGGATGGCGTCCCTTAGGCCCCGAACTGTTGTAATTTGGATTATGGATTTTTTTAATTTTTACATGTTTACCATTTTTTCAAACTACTTGCAGTTTAAGAGGACAGTGCTCGGGTTATGCTCTTCAACTACGAGGTCTTAGTTAAACTCATAGGGTTACTATTCATTGGCTCGACAACACCATTAGTTTGACGCCCCTCTAGTCCAACATCAGTCCGACACTTCTGCAGTTTATTACTGCTTAACATCAAATATATGTATATGTAGGGGCGTGACAGGTCATTAAATAATCATGAAGTGTGTAGTACAACAAACTAGCGGATACAACAAACAACATTATATGATGAAATACAACGAATGATTGCATCATACAAATATATTAGAAATAAAGTAAACTAAGAAAGGAATATAAAATTCTCAAAATGAAAGAAAAAAATTATTATTAGGATTATTTATTAATGGAGCATATCTATTTAAAAAATAATTTTATTTTAATGAAAAAGTAAAACGAGAAATAACACAGAAAACTGTAACACCTCTTCATTTTCCTCTTCCATACGTGAGTGCAGCCATCGGTGCTTGTGACCTTTTTCGTCACATTCCTTGGATAGTGATTGCATTCACGGAGTAGCTTTAAGTTGGATCATTTCATATATAACTCGAATTACTTTTTTTCTAAATTTTTAAATATAACTTGACTTCCTTTAAATTAATATAAAAATGTTTTAAATTTAAGTTAAAAAGGTGTAGTACCTACCTAACTACCTAGAAAAGTATCACTTCCGGTCCCAACTACCAGTACGACAGTACCTACAGTCAGTCATCAATGATAGTTAATTTAGTGTTTATTTTACGATGAAAGTTATTTTTCCCACCTACCTAATCAATAATATGTTCAAATAACAATATATATATAGCCTAACTAAAATGTGTCACTAAAGAATACTATGATAATAAAATAATGATACTAATTATTGTAACAATCTTTAAAATCTAACCAACTGGTTCCTGGATAATGACAAACACCTATAAAAATTTCAGGCAATTTGGTTGAAACCTTTTTGAGTTATGCGAAAACTTAGCATGATTACAAATAAATAAATACTGCCTAAAGTCTAACCTTCTGCAATCTGCGAAGGTGATAAGATAAGTTAAAATCAGAACCTAGTAATAAAATAATTCATTTTATGATACATTACAAGATCAATAACTGTATGTGAGTAAAAAAAGGTTTCAAAAATTCAGTAACGTTTTTTTACATAAGAAGGTTTTCTCTACAGTTCCATTGCATTACTCAGGAAGGTACTTTGTGATTTAGGGGTGGGAGGTACAGGGCTAGGAGAGGTGTAACTTATTATCGGGGGTGGGGGGAGAAAGAACGAGTGGTTAATTACACAGAAAGAAATTATCTTCTAAGTTAATGTATGCTAATTTAAAAGCTGGTATTTTATATACAACATATAAAATACATTTGTTTTCACATAGGATTTAATTTCAGTGTTTTAATCATTGTTCATTCATGTGAAGTGGTGGACTGTATTAATTTTGTCAAGCGCGCGAAAATACAGTCACTTCCACTGGCTGCCTGACTTATGTCACTGGTTGTACAACTGTCAATCATCTGATACACTACTTACTTAGGTATCACCAATAGACTGAAAGGGAAATGATTAAATTATTTATTTGTTTATATATAGGGCCTAGTAACAAATATATAAACTATACATATATTAATAATTAAATTGCAGTGAATGATTTATATTATTTACTGGTATAGAGAAATATGCCATCCTGTAAAAACAGTATGATGATCATTATTTGCAGTACATGTTAACTGTCACTGATTCAGTGTTGTGAAGTAAACTTAAATGTACATGATATATTGCCAACAAGGTAATTATTACTAGGAAATAAATAAATATTTTATTGATGAGATTATTGGAGGATAGCACACATCCCGCCACTACTAACCATAGCGCTACTCTCCCCTGTCCCCCTTAGCCCCCTCCCTTACGACCCCCCCCCCCCTCTTATATTATGTCACTCTAGGCAGCACTCGTTGCTCAATCACAAATATTTTCTCTCTCTTTTACTTTACTATATACCTAGTGTTATTTAATTTAATTTATAAGTTACAAAGAAGATAAGATCTTTGTAACTTATAAGTTACAACAATATTTCACTATTATCATAGTAATGAAATCTTCAACTTAATAATTACATTATTTATAGTAATATAACCGAAAACATAAAGCATTTCTTAGTTTACTACTAACTACCTAGTTATGTTGTAGAAAATTCACTGTCCGAGTACTATGGGTATCCGAACATTGTTACGTTTCCTATCAGTTTTAACTAAAAGACTGTATGTTGCTAGGTACCACTTTACTAAAACAACCAAGTAAATCATACCTATCTATAGGGTAAATTCCGAGTTATCGAACGGTTCTAGTTTTACCAACAAGAAAAAAGGGTTAATATGAGTATAGAATAATAATTATAAGATACTTTTACGTGCTCGAAAATGAAACCGTTCGATAACTTGGAACTTACCCTAATAAGTCTGCTATCTAAATTGTACATAACTAATCAATATTCTTATATCAAAATATTTATTTACATTTAATAACAAATACCTCAATTGAATGATTAAACTAGGTAGTATGAACCATATTATATGTAAAATTACCATTAGGTATAAAATTTACTCAATATATCACGAATCGTCATTCAAATAACAGTCACAATAATACATCTTTTTATCCAGAATTTGATTTTATATATTTCAATAATATTTTTTTAACAACGACCATAGTTGTGAAAATGCATGATTATTTTAGATTCTAGAATAATCCTATCCAATAATAATTATATGTTAGTTTAGCATTAGAATATAATTTGGTTATAACAATACAGAGATCTATCAGTTGACAATGGTATAGCTTTTCTTTGCAGTTCTAGGCTCAATAATTTGGTAAACATTACGGTAGGTAACTAAAAACTACTGATAAGGGGGGGATGGGGTGAGATGATGGAGCGGTGCGTGTGAACGTATAATAATACTATATAGTTAATAGGGATATACAGATTTGGAGAAAATAATTTGGCGGTAAATGGTTACAGAGAGAAAAAATAATGTTTTTAACTGTGTACTTCTATTTCTTTATAAACTGTTATTTTATTTACAAATATATACTATACATTCGTGTTAACATCTAATGTAATTCATTGTATTAGTTTCTGGTCATTCAAAGCTTGAATGTTTTTAAATAGGTTTGTTCTTATACAGTCACTTGGGGTGGACTTGCGATTAGTAAACCACTGTCTATCTGACTCTATCATATTCAAGATTTTAAACACTGACTGACTATCAAAATAAAATGTATATTTTATGACTTAGTTTACTCGTGATTATGAAGAAATTAATGATCTGTTTAATTTCAAATTATACCGATAGCGCTCTAAATTATGTAACATTATTATACCTAATGAAGTTCAAATTATTTTCGGTCATTGAGGTATATGGAAGATACACAGTTTAAATGTAGTTGAGTAGTTAAATACTCGACAGTTATATATCTCTGTGTTATTATTCGTTTTTATTTTTCAATTAAAATAAAAAATATGATTAAATAAGTTTACTCAATTAATAACTAATCTAAATAATAAAATAATTTTTAATTTCTTTCATTTTTTAAATTTAATATCACTCTTTCATATTACTTTCGTTCTATATATATTCTATATATATTTATTATTTATTTATTCCCTCATTGTATTTCATCATTTAATGTAGTTTGTTGTATCTGTAGTTTGTTGTACGGCACACTTCATGATTGTTTAATGACTTGGCAAGGGGGTTCGGGGGGCGGCACGTTCCCCGATATACATACATTTTATGTTAAATAAGTAATAAATTACTAAAGTGTCGGACTATTATGGCGTCGGACTAGTGAATAGTAACCCCTAGCAACATTAGTTTGTTATTTACTAAATAGGTACATAGATACTATATACCAGGGATCTACAACACTAATTGGGTTATAATTGACTACCAAGAAACATTAGTTGGTTAATCAGGCTTCAGTTAATTACTAAAGAAAATTGAACAAAACTGGTATCGTAATATTACTAAGATATCGAACATTCTAACAAACGTTTGGAATTAACCTCATATGTTTCCTCTTACTTTTTAATGTAAAAATATCGTCTTTAAAGGGAGTGTCTCACTATTTTAACTTTTACCCCCCCCCCCCACAAAAAATAACGCAAAATTTAAACTTAATTAAAATCCCCATTTCTCTCTCATTATTTAACCACGGTGTTCGTTTCATTTGGTTCAGGTTTTTTACTCTACAATTACATAGTCTGTTTCATCAAACTAGCATTCTCAAAAATAATGATAATGAAATTGAAAAGAAAAAACATTTTTTAAAATGTGGTTACTTTTTCCCATAGACTTTTCTGCACGTTGTGGAATAACATTTCATCTGACCGTAATTTCACGCGAACTAAGAAGGGGGTAATCATAAATAAATGATTTTTTTATATTGATAACCATTTTAAGAGAAAGCAAGAGTATATAATATATATTTCAATTTGTTTTCCAAATCTATATTCTTTAATTTGCTGAATTTTAAATTCAAATATTCCTTTTTGGTATTATTTGTATTTGTAGTTAAGATACTAATTTTTCTGTCAATTAATATCTATTTGTGCAATAAATTTTAATCAGATGAAATTTAAGTAAATTTGAGATAAATTAATTTAAAAATACCCCCTTCCTAGTGCACGTCCCTATTTTATTTAGGGACGTGAACTAGGAAATAGGTATTTGTATGTTTTTATGTTAATACATTTCATGTAATTGATTTTAATGTAAATAAACTTTACGTATAATGCATGAAAGATATAGATAGGTAAATTAAAATGGAGGATTTTGGAGATTATTATGGTGGACAATATTATTATGGTGGGCAATGATAGATTATTATGGTTGGCAATGAAACATTTTTAGGATGTGCAATGAATGGAAGATTATGGTGTGCAATGGAAGATTATGGTTGGCAATGGAGGCTTATGGTGGGCAATGGAAGATTATGTGGGCAATGGATGATTATGGTTGGCTATGAAAGATTATAGTTGGCAATGTAAGATTATGGTTGGCAATGAAAGATTATGGGAGGCAATGAAAGATTATGGTGGGCAAAAAAAGATTATGGAAGGCAAATAAAGATTTTGGAGGGCAAAGAAAGATTATGGTGGGCAATGAAATATTATGGTGGGTAATGAAGGATTATGGAAGGCAAAGAAAGATTATGGAGGGCAAAGAAAGATTATAGTGGACAATGAAAGGTTATGGTGGGTAATGAAGGATTATAGTGGGCAATGAAGGATTATGGTGGGCAATGAAGGATTATGGTGTGCAATGAAGGATTATGCTTGGAAATGAATGATTATGGTGGGCAATGAAAAACTATTACAATGAAAGATTATGGTGGGCAATGGAAGAATATGGTTGTCAATGAATTATTATGGTTGTCAATGAAAGATAATGGTGGGCGATGATAGATTATGGTGGGCAATGAAAGATTATGAAGGGCAAAGAAAGATTAGGGTTGGCAATAAAATATTATGGTGGCAATGAAAGATCATGGTGGGTAATGAAAGATTATGGTAGGCAATAAAAAATTATTGTGGGCAATAAAGGATTATGGTGGGCAATGAAGGATTATGGTGGTCAATGAAAAACTATGGTGGGCAATGAATGATTATGGTGGGCAATAAAAGATAATGGTGGGCAATGGAAGATTATGGTGAGCAATGAATGATTATGGTGGATAATGAAGGAATATAGTGGGTAATGAAGGATTATAGTGGACAAAGAAAGATTATGGTGGGCAATGAAATATTATGGTGGGCAATGAAAGATCATGGTGGGTAATGAAAGATTATTGTTGGCATTGAATGATTATGGTGGGCAATGAAGGATTATTGTGGGCAATTAATGATTATGGTGGGCAATGGAAGATTATGATGAGCAATGAAAGATTATTGTGAGCTATGAAAGATTATGGTGGGTAATGAAGGATTATAGTGGACAATGAAGGATTATGGTGGGCGATGAAGGATTATGGTGGGCAATGAAGGATTATGGTGAGCAATGAGAGATTATGGTGGCCAATCATAATCTCTCATAAATTATACAAATATATTTTTTATATATTAAATGTTAAAAGCGTTACTTTTTTCTTGTAAGACACAAAATGTGAGGTATCGGAATAATAAAATATTCAATAATTTCTCTTAGATCAAATATTATCTCACTTGGATCAAATAATATTTCACTTGTATCATATAATATTTCACTTGCATCAAATATTATTTCACTTGGATCAAATATTATTTCACACGGATCAAATTCAATTGCATAAAGATCAAATTCAATTTCACATGGAGCAAATTCCAATTCACTTGGATAAAATTGATATTATCTTAGATCAAATATTATTTCATTTGGATCAAGTAGACCTGTAAAATGCATAGTTGGGTTCGTTCTTTCCCGACTTTACCTCTCACCGTAAGGACAATACTGTTTAGAAGCACAGTTGTGTATAATCTCACCCAAGTGTGCCTCTCACTGCATACAGCATTTGGTGTTGAGGTAAAGGTAGGTAACTCCACACTCGAGTTTACCACTCACTAAATGCGCGAAATGAGTGTATAACCTGCCAGGAGTTACCCAACTTTACCGTTCAGTAAATATTAGATTAGACGTGCGAGGTAAAGTATGGTTAGTTCTGACAGGATCGTAGTTACCCAACTTTACCTCTCAACCCTCCAATTTCACTTAGGTTTTCATTTAATTTATGGATTAACTAATTGAATACAGATTTTTGATAAATGATGACTATTTTTTGTATTCCTTTGTAGGAACTACTATCACACTTTCTGGCAATATGGTCGACTAAGAAGCTATAAATCTATAGACATATCATCTTCATTTCATTGTGTTGTGTAGCATGAAGCGCGTGCACTAAAACTATAGCTGCACTGACACCACTGGATTCACTTCATAAGTTCATAGTCGAGAATATGACGGAATGTAAGATTAATGACTAAATAAGTGCTTGATTGAATAAATTTGCTCCAGGTTCAAGTAATGAACCAAATACTAAAGACTTTGTACACGTTGTCACACAGGAAAATGACACACACATGCAGCAAGCTATGCTACCACCAATCGATTTTAGTGGTCAATAATTTTGCAAAAGGAGACGAAAGCACTGTTGACTGCATTACCAGATAGAAGAGGAAAATAAGGAGGAGATACTTAAAAACCTGTGAGCCTTTCTTAACTAAAAATTGAAAACTTTGCAATTGAAAAGTACAACCATAAAGCTATAGAATAAATGAAAAATATCTAGTGAAAATCATTGACAGCTAATAGATTGAGCCTTTATAATATGAAAATAAGTTGCCCAGGAATCAATTTATGTTTAATTATATCAAACTCTTTCTAAATCATGTGATTTTTGGTATATTAATAAATGATTGACGTATGTTTTGTTTATTTCATTCCGTAATAGTACACAGGGGCAATTGTGGAAATGCCAAGATTTAAGTAATGTGACCTGTAATTGAAGTTTTAATATCTGTAGATCTTTTATACAAAGTTATTTCTTCAAGTTAAATTTATTGGTGTGTAGCTATGTGACAATTGAGTTATTTAATCGAGCGAATCAGCGTATTAGTGTTACACGGCCACTTATAGTCTCAGTTATTCATTTTCACTTATTCCCTCCTTTCTATGAATTAGTTGTTCCATGGATATTCCTTCATCGTAGCCTCTTCTTTTGAATGTTTTATTCCATTGTTATTTCTTCAATATTTCCTCTTCCTTTAGCTGTGTTATTCCATAGGTTGTCCTTCAATATTCCCTCTTATCTTGGATTTCCTATTCTATTGGTATTTCTTCATTATCCTCTCCATCTTTGAATGACTTATTCCATTGGCATTCCTTAATTATTCCATTGAACTTCATCTGTATGATTCCCTAGATGTTTCCTTGTGATTTATAGGATTATTCCATAAAAACTTCAAAAAATGGCATTCCTTCAATATCAAAAAATATTCATCATGGAATATTCCTTGGGAATATTCCATGAATGTTTTGGGAACATCTGTTTTTATAACTAAAATAAAAATTACATATTTTTCAGTCTTCTCCTTCATATTAAAATTGGGCAGACCTTCTGTAAATTTATTCAATATAGAAGATCTACATTCATAAGCCTTTAATTTAAATTTTCAATAATATAATTCAATACATTTTCTCTCACAATCTGGCCAAATAGTATTTCAATCAGTGAGTTTCTGTGCAGTTCCCACAAAATGTTCTTTGTAAGAAATGGCAAAAGAAATCTCTTTCCCTAATGGAAGGCAGTCAGATGCATTTGGAAAGATTAGAAAGGCAGAATGATCATATAGAAATGATAACTATTACGTTACTATATTCTCCTTATTTACTTCCTAATGTTGTTAATAGAAAATGTTGTCTTATGAATAGTGACAGATGATTAGTTATAATATCTTTTTCCTTAAAAACAATATATTAAAAGAGACGTATATACAGGCAAGAGTTTCCTTATATTTCTAAGCAATAAAATTTTCCTTGTATTTGTTAACTGTTGAACGTGTTGAGATAATATTGTACAATTATTACTATAGAGTGAATATACGTTATGTAACTATAAGTTTATTAGTAATTGTAATTCTATCTAAGAATAGACATATGTTATCTCTGGCAGTTATAAAAATTTAGTTAGTTTCCTATTCACGACACTGACGACACTGACAAAAAAATCCCGATATGAACTCATTGAAATGAAAAAGGCATAGGAATAGAAGGATCTTTTCTGTTTGCTGGGCGCACGGAAAATAATCGAAATTATAATGGTATCCTATTTACTGACTTTTGAAATGGATTTATTTAATTAGAGAAATGATACAGACTTGATATATTAAATAATGTGTTTTGATAAGTTTCTGTTTCGTGTGCGCATAGGAAAATAAAATAATAATATAAAGATGATAACAATATCTGTTTCATGACCGTATTTATAATAACAATATGACTAAGGACAATAACAATTGGAAGAGGTTCCTTAGGTATAAAGGCCTAACACCGAATCACTTATCTCAAATCGTATTACGTAATAATAGTTATAACGAAAACCGTACTAGCACCTACTTGAATAAAGAAAACAAGGACTGAGATCGAATACTTTAAACTATATGGTAATAGAATAAATATTATTATAATAAATGCAAACACTAACTAATCATATATGTAAAAACCAGACAGAGATAAATAGTCTTACCACAAACACTACTTTGAGATAATAGATTTAATATAAGTCGTACTTGACGGTATGGAATACAAAAAAAAGTTATTTTATATCTAAAAGTAATATAGCAAATAGTACTCAGGTAATCTATCCTCTAAATGAACGGTAATAATATAAATATTTCTTATGCAAATCGTATACAAACCAATTTTTTTAAAATAAAACTTACTTAAATCAAATGATACGAAGATATTTGTATTTAACATAAAGAAATACAATAAAAATAGTTCTGGGGTATAAAGTATTAGTACAAGCCGTACTGAATCATTCAAATTTATAATAAATAATCTTTAACCCTTTAACCCTAATGAATTTAAAGCAAATAAAATCTCCACAAACTTTTTTTAAAACAATCGTACTCCGGTAAGAATATTTTATCCATAATAGGAACTAGGCATAAAGTCTCAATGCAAACCTGTACTAAGGTCTAAAATCTTTATGAAAAACCTACCAAGGACTAATATCAATAAAATAAGAGGGACTTGGCAATAAAAAAATAAGACAAACAGTCTTACAACCATTTAATCATATGAAAAACAGTACCCAGATACAAATACTTTAAAGATAATGGACTTTGCATCGAAAGACCTAGCTTCTAATCGTATTTACATCTAATAGAACTGCGCAAATGTGATTTACATATTATGATCTCAAGGCCGACTGTAACTGGGGCAAACCGGCCTGAGGTCTAACGATTCTATGTCGAAAGCTCCACCTACCACCATTCCCCCTCCCTCTCCCACACACAAAGGGGCGGGGCACGGACACCGTCATTCTTTTCTGTGCAGATTGAACCAATGTGGGGTGCACTCACTATCTTTTCGCGCATCAAAATTTCTTTTCAGGGTAAAATATATTGCTATTAGATTATAGTTGTACATAGCTAATACAGTAGTATATTATAATAACCACCAATTTGAAGTTGGAATGGAACAAGGTATCAATAAACGGGTCTCGCATATAGTTTATTAAAATCTTATCTCCACAAAGAGTGAAAAATATTTAACACATGATTACATTTACTATAAATCAACTTTATTCCTTACAAAATTGTAATCATAATATTCTGACATAATTACGAGAACTAATTACTGGCAGGCCTCGCGTTAATAAAAGTGGTACTCATTTCGAGTCATGTCTCGAATTGATTACCGTTTGTATATAACATCAATATTATAATCCAGATGAGGTTATTGGAAGCAATGGTTCAGAAATTCAACATGTTCATCTTAGGGTTAGTTCCGTGTTATCGCACGGTTCCATATTTTCGAACACTTAAAAATCTCTATGTAATAAATAATAATCATTATTTATTTTTGATTTAAATTGGTATCCATTAACAAATTTGAATAATAATTATAATTTTTATATATTCTTTTCTGACGTGTACCAATAACTTGAAACGTACCAATAACTTGAAACTTAGTACTCTTCTTCCTAAAATATTTCATAGAGAATAAAATTGCTGTTTGTTAAATGTAGAACAATAATTATAGAACTTTAAGTATACTGAAGGCCTTGTTACACGGTGAGAGAACTGTCGTGACGGTGGACAGCAGCTGTCCCTGTGTAATCGCATGCCAGTAGCTCAATGTAATAGCATTGAATCTCCATGACAGTTACTCGACCGATGCGGTCACACTGTGCGAGTAGCTGTACTACAGTAACTCGCTAGGCCAACTCGCACCGTGTAACAGAGCCTTCAGTGAGAGTAACCTATGATTGAATTTTAAAACATCTATTCTAATAATTTCCCTCGTGTGTTTATTTATTTGGTGTCAGTTTCTACGCGACGGGTATTAAACATGAAGAATGTAACTATGATACGCACGGGAATATATTGACTTGATATTTAAATTCCCGTTTTTGTTCAATTTTTTAATGTATTTTTTCTATAAAATAAATTAGACATTGCAGAAAATAAAATTTTAATTGAATTCATTAAAAGTATTCCAGAATAATGGGAAATAAATCTGTATTCATGATGACCCGTTATTTTTAACGGGAAAGTACACCAGTATTTTAATAAACAATATTTCGAGCAGGTTTCTTAGCTCGTTTTCAAATTTGTAGAAAGAAATTAAATACAAGTTTCAGTTAACCGAACGCAAATCAGTAATGCAAGAGTTCTTTACTTTAAGGAAGCAATTTCACTTCCTTTCTAATTTCCTGTACTGTAACCCACATTCAAATCCACCCAACATTTTTCTATTCATTCACATTGGTTCTTAATAGAAGTATCCAAACTTCTGTATTTCTTTAGTCTTGCTTTATCTAACTTATATAGAAAACCGTAGCAGAAATTACTGCTTAACTAATGTTCTGTCTAGGCAGATCTACTAAAACACCACTTAGTTGGACTACTATGTCCAAGTCTACTACTAGTCCAACTATGACTACAATGTCCATAGTTGGACTACTACGGTAACCGGAAACATAGCACATTTTCTAACTTGAGTTTATTAAGAGACTACTACCAACTAAACAACTATTGTTAAATCAGATGAGAGTAAGAGTTAAAACGCACGCATATACCATTTAAAAGAACACCTATTAATTGAATAACCATATCTAGTTATATTACTACCATTTAAAAAAATGAAAAATGCAGATTCTCGCAGAATAAAACAACATTATCACCGTGAAACTCTGAACAGCTAAAAATGAAAATTCATAATTTAGAATAATGTATTTACATAATGTATATTTTCATTGATATTTCAAATACAAAAGATCCTAATTGGTTTCACGGTATCAAATATATTTATCATATAAAAATTGTAATTTAGATAAGTAGCAGTTTATTAAAATGGTTTTGATGACACCACCGCTAAGAGAACTGCATGTCCAGTTGTCCACTGAAAGAAGTCACCATTTCACCACATTGCTTCAGCTCAATTCATGAAGAGGATCTGCGTAAAAATAATCATTCATATAGAGTGTATTATTTCTGGAAGTTTTTTTAAATTTTATAAGCAAATATCACTAAGGGAATCAAATTATTGGAAAAAATATTATTTCTTCATTTTCATATTATTATCTACATGAAAGATTGTGAAATTATAAAGCTCAAGAATTTAGATAAAAGTAAAAAGTGGCAAAATCAATTATCTCTAATGTTGTGATTTAATAATTTTAATAATACCTATTGATAAATGGATAAGATACATAATTTGAAATTCAACAAAAAATGTATCCACTGCCATTGAATAAGCATGAATCTACATATTCATCAGTCTACTATAATAGTCATGACAGGCATATTATATTGGGAACAAATACTTAGATTAATTACATAACTATTATATATAACAGTAACATAATACATTTTTTTTACTTATGTGTCCCGATTCTAAACTTGAATAACTATGCATCCAATTGGCCGATTTAAACAAATTTATTATTCGGGGTTGATAATATTAGCAACTACGTTAATCTTTACTAAATTTTGATATGCCCACAATTGGATTCAAAATTAAACTAAGACGCATCACAAAGTTAACCATAGCTGCAGAGATCATTTCTTGAGAAACCTGGCGGCTTTCAGATGATTTAACCTTTCATAGTTCTGTTTATTGACGAGTCTTTGATTAAAACCCAGGAAGAAAAAGTCCACCGGACTCCAGTCAAATGAACGAGGAAGCCGGTAATAAGGTCTTCACCACATCCACGTCCAATCCCCCTGCCAGGGAACTTTTCATTTAAATAGCTATGTCCTGACGTCCTTTTTGTGAGTGGGTGGGTGCTCTATCCTGCATAAAAATAATCTCAAACGCATTAGGGAAACGACAAAATTCCAGTTAAAACTTTTCCTTCAACAAAATCAAATAGGAGTTCCAGTCAAATTTTCATCAAAAAAGAATGGGCCAATAACACCGTCATGTCATTTCCTCTCGTAGCCCAAACCATTGTTTTCGGAGAGTGCAACGATTTCTGTTAGCCAATGGGGGATTATTCACTGACCAATGGGAAAAATTGTGGGCATTGATTTCCACATCGATATGAAGAACTCCATCATCCGAAAAGAAGAGGAGTTGGCTCAATTGGCTCAACTTTTTACAAGCATCTTCAAAAACTTTAGAAGTTAATTTGCAGCCTACATTTTGAGAAAAAATACTCTAATTCCAAAGGTATATAGGGAACCTGTTTTATAAACCAAGTAAGACCATAAACAATGTGGAGTCGATTCAGACCAGGTTTGTGTAAATCAGCTAATTGGCTGCAAAGTTATCCAACTTTAGAATCGGAAGAAATAAAAAAACACCCTGCACTTCTATTCAATGGCAGTAGATACATTTTCAGTGAACACATTGTACGACTTACTTCAGTGCGTTTGCAGTAGGGTTTGCCAATAATTCAGGAGTGATGCTGGGAGATGAGTTCGGGGTTTTTGCAAAAAACCTCATCTGATAGGAAGTAAACCTTGCTGAGAACACCAGCTGAAAAAAAGAGGTTATTCCAAAAGCATTTGTCAATGTATGTACATTTATTCGAATAGGAAAGATAACATGATTATCATGATACATTAATAAGCCAAATGCATTATAAACTACAATGATGTGCAATGTAAGGAAACAAATATTCTAGATATAGAATATCGTTAATATTATTAAATAACTGGAACTATTTCATTGATGTAAATAATATAGCTATACCTACCATTATATATATATATTATAATCAACACAAACAACTTTGTAATAATGAGTTAAAACTAGAATATTATTTTAATTTCATTAGTTTGTTGCTTTATAATACATAAGTAGAGTGTCCCAGAAAAATGTGCCCACTCTTCTGAGAGCTTTTAATTTTGCTATTAAGTGAAAAAATTGAAAAAAAATACAGAAACTCAGAGAAATTTGCAGAAAAACTTTCAATTCGGAAAGGACTATGTGGCAATTAACAATTTTAAAGACAATTGTTTGATTTGTTTTACGAAGGAAATCTTGCAAATACTTAATGACTACATCACTGCACCAGATCAGGAACTTTATGGTGATTCATTTGATATTTTAGGTTTATGTAGATAGGTGCACCAACCCATAGAAAAAAATTTGTTCGAGTAATGGAGAATTGGTTTCTAAGACGTATTTGGTCAAAAAATATTGGGAAGGGATTTGATGTTTTATTAGCCTACAAAAATCACTGATCTTTACCCATACATTTCTTTCGCTCATTAATCCTTTACTAGCTACATTGTGATTCTGTTTATTTCTTCTTCACTAACTTATAGATCGATAAAAAATATTTTTTAAATTAATATTGTACTAAATGATTTTAATTATGGCAATTAATACCATAAAACTATAAGTTTACTCAAAAGTGGGATTATTTTTATGGGATATCCTGTATATAAATAATTTAAGAGGATATTTAGAAAATTCATGCCAACTAGCTAAATAAAATAATGCAAAACGAAATAATGAATAATATTTGCACGATAAAACAAAATTTATTCTCTTAATCATTAATGAAATAACGTTAGGAAGCTACAAGCTAGTTAATATAGAATAGCTGACCCTGCAAGTTAGGAGACAGAGTCGTTCCTGATGAAGATGAAGGTAAGGATCACCCTATAGCCCAGATTCTGTTAGGTCAGTCGAAGTGATAAGCGGTATGAAATTCTATTCACTTCTAGCTGGTGGAAAGAAAGATTAGGTTACAATGGATTGATCAACTACAGTGAATGAATTGATCGATTGATCAACATGTATAATACTCAATGATGATAATTCAAATGTTATTCAAAAACCTGTAATATCTATATCTATAGCTAGCAACAGAGCCTCACCTTAGAGTACTACCAGAGTTGGTAACATTTGAGTGACACTAGCAGATATGAAGAACTTCAACCAGGAGATTATCCCAGAGTTACTTCAGAAATTTACAGTCAACAAATGATTGGGGATGAGACAAACAGATTTTAACGAGAGAAAACAATTAGCTAAGATATATTTTTTAATTGATTATAGGATAAGTTGACTAATGATTTGATGGAAAATTATTCTGACTATTAAGTATAGGAACATTAGAAATATGATGAATCTACATTTGTGAGGTCTACATTTTTTCATGTTTCAAAATGTGGACAAAATAACCAGCTGGCCAGTCTTCCATTTGGCAGGTGAGTTTGAGAGAATAATATTGAGCACTTCAAATGCAAATGGAGAAATATATCTGATATTTTCCTATGCCACTAATACAATGTTATTTTGGAGAGAATTCATGATGATTTGGTTATTTTGAAAGAAAATTTAGCTTTACTTGAGAGATAACATTTCTGTAGAATATCCTATTGATGATGTTGAGGGGACGAAATACACCATATTTCTACTTATGACAGGAAAGTCTTCATTGTAGTGTGAAAATATATTGGTCTTTAAGCTTTTGAATACCGGTCACCACATTTAAGATAGGTATTTTTAAAAAGAGAAGTTTGGCCATCAGGTGGGAGATTTTCGCTACATATGCAGTAGTTTACATAAATTTATTCTCAAGAGTGTCCAGCTGAATGGGTGCCTCAGTCCAAAATTTGAAATATAATAAATGAGTAGTAAAGTATGTAAATAAAAAGCGAAATAATCCAAAAATTGTGCATCAGAAGAGAATACTTTTTATTTACCCATTAGGCTTGGGACTTTCCTGACATAGGGTCTCAAAGTTAAATCCTGGTTCTTTAACTTTAAGCAACTTTTTAAGAAAAAGTCGATCCTGCTGAACCTTATATATTCTAAATGGTGCATATTTAAAGAAGTGCAATAATTCATCACATATGTTTTGATTTATTGATTTTATGAGCGCTTTGAAGCTATAATATTAATTATGGTTTCTGTGGTTTGAGGCTGAAGTTAGATAAGTGTGCTGCAATATGACATCCTAGTTTTAGGCTAACTGAATATATTTTAAGTTCTTTTCTTACTAATAGGTAATATTTGAAGTAATAGGGTACTCACACACTACAAGCGAAGGGAGAGCCGCTCTGCTTGTAGTATGACCTGCCCAGCATCACTGCATATGAAAACCAATCAACATTAATGGTGCTCTGCCTGTATTGTGTATGTACCCTAACGCAGTAGCAATATTATGGCACCCTAACTGACTATGTTCTCAAACCACATAAACACTCATAAAATACATATCTTCAATACAGGCGATGTAGAATCAATGAAACGGAACCTTTTCATTTATAACGCCCTTGATGACGTTATAATTGTCTTTGGGTGAACATCTCGTCACTATCAAATGACCTGAGGTAGGGAGAGGAATAAATAGCCTCTCTTTAACTTAACATTAAAAATTTGTGAACAATATTCTACCATCTATATTTGCTTCAGTTTCTGTGCGTTTTAGAGATTCTACAAACAGGTCTAGACACCTATAAAATTAATAAATCTTAATCCAGTAAAATCTCTTATCATCAAAAGCATTATTTTAGAATAAAATCAGTTCAGCAGGATTCAAAATTTCTTGAATGAAGGTCGTAAAATTAAGAGGACCACCCCCAAAATTTTGAAAAAAAATTATTATTGAAGTTATGGTTCTGAAACTTTGTATGTATATATAAAATTGAATTATCTATCGTTTTTGTTCATGACATTTTATCGATTAGACCCATAGAAAACGAGTTATTCGAATTTCGAAAAAATTTCGAACCATTTTCGAAAACCCAATTTTTTTTTCTGGTTTAAGCTAGAGCATTGCGGTTTCTTGCATTCGATTCTCCATACTGATATCTACAATATGATCTTCTTCGATTTTTGATTTTCGAGTGGATTTTCTAAATTTCGACTTTTTCATAAAAAGTAAACCAAAATTTTGAAAAATAAATTTTGTAGGGAAAAAATTCTCCACAAAAAATTCGAAAATCAAAAAATCGAAGACAATAATATTGTAGATATCATTATGGAGTATCGAATGCAAAAAACCGCAATGCTCTAGCTTCAACCAAAAACCAGAAAATGAGGTTTGAATTACAAGATTTGTAGATCTCAGAATTAGTAGGAATTTCCTTTCAAAGTTTGATGATCTGACACGCAGCATCCATCCGCTTCGAAGGTTTAGGGATAACTGAACAATCTCTCTTTGCATTCATTGGTGTGGACGTACTATAGTTGTTGGTTAGATACCAGATATAGCGAGATAATTAATTATTACGAATCATAATTGGCTGAGAGATGGTTTTTAGAGTACATATTGACTCCCTACCCCCGGCCTACTTTTCCCTCTCTCCCGCTCTCCCCAGGGGATTAGAGTTATACGATACTTCTGGTATTTTGCACACACTATAAGAAGGTTTTAAAGCAACTATTTACACAATAAAAAAAAATAAGATAAAATTACGATATTTCTTCGGGGGGCGGTCCCCTTAAAAGGTCTGTAATTTACCTGAGTGGTGGTTCCCTAAAATAATCAGAACAGCCCAGAATAAAAGGATTGTTATGACAGACTAATATGGTCAGACAGCAGAAACTGGTTAAGTGCTATAGAATTTTTCATATTCCTTTTGTTCTCAAAATGTCCCATATTTTTTGCTGACTGGCTTAATTTATATTTACTGGAAAGTAGGAACAGAAGCCAAAATGGAGGATTTCTTGGAGAAATCTTTAAAAGGCAATTCCTGCAGTCTGGATAGAATGTTTAGTTTGAGAGACTCCTATTTTGATATCTGAGCTGCAGCGGCACCCGTTCTGACCTCTTGAAAGGCGGCGGCGCCTGTTCTGACCCGTTGAGCGGCGCCTGTCCTGACCCCTTGAGCGGCGCCTGTTCTGACCTTTGAGAGGCGCCTGTTCTGACCTTTGAGAGGCGCCTGTTCTGACTTCTGAGCGGCGGCATAGTTTAAGAATTAAACTATGGCAGTACAGGGTGTCTGCAAAAAGTAATTGATTAAAAATGGTTAAATTAAAAAACTGTTAGTGGTAGAAGATTGAAAAGGGTTTAATATTGAAGATAAGAATTCCAAGTTTTATTTTATAAAAGACTACCACCTAACACAATAAAGATGAAAAACCTTATTTTGTCACATTCAGTATAGAGAATTGTAGCATAGGTTCACAAAAAAGTAGCCAATTTAAAAGGGCTGTAATTTTTAAACTATTTCAGCTATAGATACAACTGAAATAGGTTTCACTTGAAAGAGAAGAATCTTAAATTTATTTTGATATCATTCATTCATTTGTAAAGATTGTTTATAGGCTCATCTATAGAGCTTTAATATCATTTAGCGGTTTATTATCCCAAGAAAGACGCAATTAACAGTGAAACAGAGAAAACTTATCCTTTTATAATGTTTAAAAATGTATCCGTGATAACTATAATTTACTGATTTTAGGAATGACATTATGTTAAAATTATGAAATTATGGTAATTGGAATGTCCACTTATTTATTTGATACACGCGTTTTAAATGGAATACGATCATGGACCCATGCTAAAACTCTACACAAAATTTGATTAAAAATCAATTTTAGTCTTGGATAAGTTTATTGAGTCTGGTGGTGGTGGTGAAATGAAATAAAACTTAGAATTTTCTTCTTCAAAATGAAACCTATGTAAATCTTCTAGCAATATTAGATATTAGGTTCAACTACGATGTCCTAGATTTTTGTGTTAGGTAGGCTCTTAGGCTTCGTTTACTATCACCTCTTCTTTTTCCTCTTCTATCTGTGAGTGCAGCGTACGGTGCGTGTGTTCCTTTTCGTCTCATTCCTTGGTAAGTGACTGCTTTCAGTGAGTAGCTTTTTTACATCCATGAGCTTTGTCACCGACGATGGTATGTGATTTTATTCATGAAGCTACTTTTCTTTCTGACTGCTTCTTCCAGTCCCTTGTATTTAATTTCATTTTTGACATCAGCGATAAGGTTTTTGGTTCCGAAACAGACGTTAAACCCTCTCCTCATTCATTAATATCCCCATTATGCCATTGTTTCCTCTGCTCAGCCACCAGTTTCCCTCATTCTACTTTTTTACTCCCATTCTACCTGTTTTTGCTCCCATTTAATCCAATTTTCCTTCATTCTACCTGATTTTCCCCCATACAACCCAATTTTCTCCATTCTATCTATTTTTCCCCATTATACCTAATTGTACCCCATTCTACGGCGTATCTAGGATTCAGTCAAGGGGGGAGGTACTTTAAAAAAAAATTACATTTCTGAAAAAATCCACGGATAATTCCTCAGACTGGTAAGTTATTCGATTGTTTTAATTGCTTTGAACACGCTTACACTGTGTTCCGATGAGAGGCGTCGTTTTTAAAATTGCGAAATGGTAGGACGTCATCATGTTCATAGAGTAAAAAGAATAGATTTTATCCTATAAATATTAGCATTCTTCTTAAACCTTAATGTTTTGGAATTTGAGAAGAAATGCATCGTCCTATACTCTGTAGTTTGCCAAAACACCTTCTTCTTCAACAGTATTTCGAAAATTCATGCTTCACTTCTTGACAAGTGGAAGGACGGCTAAATCTTACCACTTGAAAAATTTCACAAGAGTTCGTGGTCTATTCAATGAAACTGGTTCTATTCACAAGAAAAGCAAATGATAACAAAACCAAAAAGAACAGAAACAGTGATTCAGGAGGTGAAGAGTTTCTATGAAGAACCCCAGATAACCCCCCAGTTTCTCAGCAGATTTCACCAACCATAACTCCGTTGAGGAGCATCGTCAGGTACACTAATGAAAATCCCTGAAATATCCACGGAATAAATGATAGGTATATGCTAATCTTTGTTTCCATTATCATTTGAATGGATATAATCTTTCATGCATTCCTTGATGATGATGGCAACTTGTCATCGGTTAATGGTGTTTCATATCTCAGATTTCTACAGGACATTATTTGGTGCTTGTTTGCAATGCGATCTGATCATCATTTATTGGTTTTGCATGCGATCTATTTAGAATTTATTAGCAAATATAAATGATGCAAACAGGTATACGAGATACCAAATATATTTAGTATTTTATTTCCTTAAATAATTACATACTATTTTCATATGCAAAGCCTTATTATGGAAATACTTCAAGAAAATATCGTTATATAAACTACATCCTACCAAACTTATTTGAATATAAAGTTAAAATAAACAATTAATATTTTTTTTTACTTTCAATGCATTGTGACAATATCATCTCGTCTATATTGATGTTTTGTATCACAGTTACTTAAAAAGAAAAGTTATCATAATTATTAAAATGAAAATACTAATACATTTTCAGATCACAATAATCTCACAGATCGCATACCAAACTAGCAACCCTTGTTTGGCCAATACTGAACCATTCTGCTTCTAGTTCTTCATTTTGGTGGATGCAAGAAGGCGGCTCCACCACATTGAAAACATGCAGTTCTATAATTTTTCATTGAGAAGTTTAGAGGTCGATTCATTTGCAGAAGAACGGAAAATTCCTAGTCAGCACACAATCAATATCAAAAGGTTTTTCCTTCATATAGGCTTGATAAACTCTAGATTAAAAATTGTTTTTTTAACTACATTTATGGGTGAAAATGTCACCTGTTTTGTAAATGCTTGTAACTTCTTTTTTTATCAATAAAATTTATTCTTATTCTCACTTCTTGGCTGGTGCACAAGATCGAGTTTATATATACTTGAAAAAGCATATTCCATTGAGTCTCTTATACAAAGTGCTTAAAGTTTCGCTGAAAGGTATAACCCGGAGACCCCTAAGAAATTTGAAAGAATGTTTCGAAGTTTGCTTCGTTCTGTCTTCAGGCTGGAGAAGGTCATTTTGACATTTTCAACAACTTCTGTAGGGCCACAGGAGATGTGATTCATATGATATAACCATATATATAGGACAATAAAGGTTCAATAATAATACTTTCTTTTCCATCAACGTGGTGTATCTATGATGAAAATTGATGCATTAGAAGTGCTTCTAATTTGCAATTTAAAAATGTCGTTTCTGATGGAACACAGTGTGTCAGTGGATGTATTGCTTAGTCCATATGCTGTATATTAAGTCTAATAGACTGACAGTTATTAACTCAGTCACAATATCCAATCATTGGCTGCAGCAAAACTAATCAATACCATACTGCTGCACTGTGTTTCATCAGATAACGTAATTTTTTAATTGCGAATAAGAAGCACTTAAAAATAAGTCAAATACCATTATAGATGCATCACTTTGAAGGAAAATAAAGGATTTTTACTATTATTCATTATTTATTGTCTTATATCATATGAGGCACATCTCCTGAGGTCCTACAAAAAATGGTGAAAATGACCCCCTCCGATGTGAAGACAGAACGATGCACGATTCAGAACATTCTTGCATACTTTATTGAGATTCTTATTGTTATATTTTTGAGCGGAGATTTGAGCACATTGTATAAGAGACTCATTGGGATCTGTTTTTTCTTATATATAAACTCGAGCTTGTGCAGCAGCCCATATGGGAAAGTCCGAAGAATTGAGATCTGGACTGTGTGCTGACCCGGAATTTTATTTCCGTACCTATGTTAATCACTCGACCTCGAAACTTTTCCTTGAATTCTACAGCTGCATTAGTGCAATGTGGTCATGGCTCCACCAAAGTGAAGAAGTTGCAGGCTGGGCCTAATAATATGCTGGAGCAATCAGAGTTTTGAAAACCATTAACTGGTAACAAGTTGCCATATTCCTTAAGGAATGCTTGAACAATTGGAACCATTCCATTAATAATTGCAACGAAGATCATTACCTTAGCATCATACCTATCATTTGTTTTCCAGATATTTCGAGGATTTTCATTCGTATTTTTTCGATGTGTTTTTGATGGAGGCAAATTAACTTCTCGTCTGTCGAAACGATTCAATTGGCAATATTGGATGGCTGCTGCATAATCCACTCACAAAACCGCTATTTATGTGGTTTTTGTTAATGGTCGAACTGAAGTTCAATGATAAAAACGGTAACTAAATGAATGTATGGCGATCCTCCACCACGGGGTTTTGGTGTGAATGATATTTGCTGAAAAGCTTTTCTGAGAGAAAAACTAGTGGTTTCTTCAAAGAAACTCTTCACCTCCTAAATTGCAGTTTGTGTTTTTTTGGTTTTGTTTTCATTTGCTTTTTATTGTGAATAGAACCAGTTTCATTGAATAGACCACGAAATCTTGTGAACTTTTTCAGGTGGTAAGATTTAGCTACCCTTCCACTTATCTGGAAGTGAAGCATGAATTTTTGGCGTACTGTTGAAGAAGAAGGTGTTTTGGCAAACTACAGAGTACAGGATGATGCATTTCTTCTCAAATTCAAAAACATTTTTGAAGTTGAAGATCAATGCTATTATTAATAGTGTGATAAAAATCTACTCTTTATGAACAAAATGGCCTATACATAATACGACTTGAATCAATTTAATTTCTCACATTTCGCAATTTAAAAATGACGATTTTGATAGAATACAGTGTTCGAACATGTCAAAAGCAATTAAAAATAATCAAATAATTGACATATCTTCAATTTGGAGGATTAATCCGTATACTTTTATTAATCTGTAGATTTATTTTTAAAAAGTTCAGACCTCAAGGGGGAAGGGGGCATCTGTCCCAAATGCCCCCCTAACCCCTTGTATACGCGCCTGATCCCATTGTACCTAATTTTCCCCATATATTCCAAATTTGCCCCCATTCTACCTATTTTTCCCCCATTCTACTTAATTTTACCCCATTCTACCTAATATTACCCATTCTCCTAATTTTACTCCATTTTACCTAATTTTACTCATTCTACCTAATTTTCCCCCATTTTACCTATTTTTACCCATTCTCAGCTAATTATCTCCCATTCTACCTTATTCTTAACACTCCCTTAATTAGTCTGACACTCCATTCATTGCTTCGAGACCCGATTCTTTGGTCCGACACCTAATTAATTGGTCCAACACCTAATTCATTGGCCAGACACCACATTCATAATTGGTCTGACACCCAATTAACTGGTTCGAATATACACTCATTTGTCTGAGACACCTTTCATTGGTACTAGACAACATTCATTGGTCCGACACTACATTAATTGGTCCAACACTCCATTCCCTGGTCCGATACTCCATTCACTGGTCCGACACCGTATCCATTGGTCCAACACTTCATTTATTGGTCCGACACTCCATTTATTGGTCCGACACTCCATTTATTGGTCCAACACTCCATTCATTGGTCCGACACTTCATTTATTGGTCCGATACTTCCTTCATTGGTTCGAAACATTCTTTGGTCAGAGACACCATTCATTGGTCCGACACTCAATCCATTGGTCCAACCCTCCTTATCTTGGTCCGACACTCCATTCATTAGCCTGACACTTTATTCATTGATCTGACACTAATTCATCCTTGGTCCGACTCTCCATTCATTGGTCCGACACTCAATCTATTGGTCCAAGACCTCATTTCTTGTTCACAGACACCATTCATTTGTCCAACACTTTATTCATTGGTCTGACACTCCATTCATCGCTCCATTATCACATTCATTGGTCCGACACTTCATTGAGACTCCATTCATTAGTCTGACACTCAATTCATTGATCCCAGACTTCATACCTCTGTCCTAGACTCCATTCACTGGTCCGACATTCTATTCATTGGTGTGATCCAAAAAATGAAGTAAGGGTATCGAAGATGCAGAAGACATGACGGAACTGTCTGGTATGATGTGCATTATAGTTTTTCTTTTATAACTGGAAGGTCTCCTCCAAGCAAATATTTTTATTGCTTCATTCAACGAGGCTAATGTTTCTTATCATTTTGCTGCAAACTGCATCAAATTTGGTAACATATTTTTAATTTTATAAGCTTTTAAAGATTTTTATAATCAAAATTCTGCAAAACCTATTTTATTTCCGACTTACTAATTTAAGAATTTTTCAGCCTGAAGAAAAAGAACGTACACCATTTGTTTTGATTGTCAACTAGGTATTAGGTTTTTTAAATCCATTTAATATTCGTGTAAAGTTATAAAATTGAATGAATTTAGAATAGAGATCGCTTATACACTTCTGGAAACAATTAATAAATATAATAAATGCCGAAAAAGTATGGTTTGTTCATAAAATTCAAATTTGTAATCAAAGCAAAGAGTGTACAATCTTCTTCTTGAGCATCAGATAAGTGATTCGCTCAATTGTTTCTCACAGAGTATTACAAAACTTTAAAAGCAAATTATAAAATATATACTGAATCGAATTGTATGCGGTTTGCAGAATAATGATCGTAGACCTTAGTTCTACAATATTATGTTATAAACTCATTTTTTCCCCGGAGCCTGGAGAGGACCTTTAAAGGTCCTCTCCAGGCTCCGGGAAAAAATTGAGTTTATAACTTTATTATCATTATTTATTATCATTATCATTATTTTAGATATTAATTGTTTCCTAAAGTATATAAACGTTTCAATAATAAGTTTATCCAATTTTATACCTTTACACGAATAATAAATGGATTTATTAAACCTAATACCCAGTTGACAATCAAAACAAATGGTGTACATTCTTTTTCTTCAGGCTGAAAATTTCTTAAATTAGTAAGTCGGAAGTAAAATAGGTTTTGTAGAGTTTTGATTATAAAAATCTTTAGAATCATATAAAATTAAAAATATGCTACCTAATTCGATGCGGTTTGCAGCAAAATGATAAGAAACATTAGCCTCGTTGAATAAAGCAATAAAAATATTTGCTTGGAGGGGACCTTTAAGTATAAAAACTTTATTTTCCAGATTCAATTACTACAATAGATAGAGTAGATGTGTCTATTATCTGTCGAAAGGAATTTTTGGGATATACTTGCAAAAAAAATGAGGTTATAATTTAAAGTTAATTATTTCCAAACAACATTAGTCTTATTTAGCAATCGGTTTGCCCAATTCGATGAGTTATAAAGTAATTGCGTTTCTATCCCATTAATTTCCTCCATATTGAATTTTATTCTATTTTTATATGATCCTGAAAATGGACCATTTATCGTCTGTAGACTGAATCAAACATTCTGAATACGAATATGATATATAAAATTGTTAATGTTAATGTTAATTTCGATGAATTCGCCACTCTAACATACAAGTCTTCTAAAAACTCATGTTGAAATTAATAAATTAAATTAAATTTAAATAGCAGATAGGAATATAGTAAACTATGTCAAAAATTAATCAATATCATTTATACTAGAATTATTTCCAATTTATCAAACAGTTATTTAGCTGTGTGTAAAATGGAATGCTGGAATTGGTATGAATTTGTATGTGGTTTCCATGGCAACCCGCTTACACTAGCTATGGCGATTTTGAAAGAAAAGCTCTGTGCGTGGTCATCCTTTGAATTCTATAAAAATGGAAGAGAAAAAGTGACTTCTAGTCCATGCTCCTTGTCAATATCATTACTCTAGTCTATGCTCTTAGTTAGTGTTTTTTGTGTTAACTATTTTCTGATTATATTGCACAATTTAAGCTTAATCCTCATATCAGTGTGTTACATGTAGTTTGGTACCTAGGTATATCATATGAGTGAGTCAGGGTAAGTTCCGAATCATCAGACGGTTTCACATTTTCGATCGCGTAAGAAAAGTTTAGGTATACCTATACCTAGTAATAATTATTTTTCAAATATAATTTTAATTGGTATCCATAATACTTATTAAATAACCTGTTTGTACCATGGATACTGACTGTAACGGACATACGGTGATACGGACACGGTGATACACTGTAACACTGATACCAACAATCCAATAAAAGTTAAACTTATATATTAATTATTAGGTAACCTAGATTAGTAAGTTAGTAACTAGGTATAAGTTAGGTAGCCTGGTTTATACTTTTGTTAAATTTGTGCTTTACGTCCCGTGTCCGGACCTATATTAATAGTCAAAAGGAGCCAATTTAACTTTTAAGAAGTTTTTCAGGAATACCATTTGTTGGGATGGCGATGGGTAAATGCTTCGTTTTTGAGTTATAGCGCAATTAAGTTTTTGATAGGAGCCAAGTAAAATAGTATGGCCCAGATTGTATTTAGTGTTAAATTCCAATGATATGTCAAGAGTTTAGGGATATTTCGATTTTTCTAATAAAAAAATTCCTGCAATGTCGGAGGATATTTAGCTATTAATTCCTATATTACCTTTAATTTTTGGAGGAGAAACTGGAAAAATGTTGGCAGCTATTTATCAGATTTTTAAAAAAGTCAGAGGTGTAACGAGTTTAGTGCACCAAATACAAACTGGATAGTGGAGTATGGCTTATAGCCTTATAACCCAGTCTGTATTTCGTGGAAAATAATATTCTAGCATAGTAAAAGCCAAAGTTGGTGGATTTTTAGCTATTTATTCCTATGTTAACATTAATTTTTTTTTTGGAGAAATAGTCTCATAATCTCGCCATTTGCCTCTCCATCAGTCTGTATTTAGAGGAAAATAATATTCTAGCAAAGTCGGTGGATTTTTAGCTATTTATTCCTATGTTACCATTAATTTTCAATGGAAAAATGGGTGAAATGTTGGTGGATCAGCCAAATTACTGGAAATTTATGGTGAATTTTTAATCAGCTTTTTCAAAAGTCAGTGAAATTTTGTGCACCTAATACAGACTGGCAGCGCCTCCAGCTCTCTCCAAATATCACCAAATTTCTCCAAAATGATCAAATTAGGTATCATAAATTCTCTCCAAATAACATTATATTTGTAGCATACTAAGCATAGGAGTAAATTAGATATTTGCAAAAGAAGAACTCAAAATAATTGTCACAGACTCGCCATTAAAATGACGAGTTTGAACATGTTTTATTACCTGGCCACCAAATTAAATTTTTTTCATCATATGTATTTTTGTTCATAGAATCCGTTTCCAGATTCTATCCGTGATATTTTTCATTTATATTATTTCTTTGATACTGATTTATGTGTAAATACAGTAATTGGGGATGTACCGCAGATCATTAATCAATCAAAATTGATCTGAGAGACTGTCATCTGAAACTGGAAGTTTAAAATACAGAATGTAGGTGCCTTTCAAGTTGGGTAATAAACCTCAATATATTTTTTTACCATTACTTTATATCCAAATTGTCTTATCTAACTAGGAAGAACCTAGTTTTTAAGGCTGTAAATTGTGAGTAATTCTGTTTAGTATGATTTTTCTTCTGTCCCTAAGTATATTTTTATATATCATTGATTCTGAGTAGGCAGGGGCCAATTGAAAGACTCTAAATAGCTGACATTACATAGCCCATAAATTGGCGGGAAAGGCATTGGTGACTTTAATTTGATATATAATTAGCTAAAGAGAAGGCACAAGTTGTCAGGTAATAAAGCATGTTCTTTCTTGCCATTTTTTGGCTGGTTAATGATAGCTATTTCTAGCCCTCATGCAAGTAAAATATTATAACTTATAAATAAACTCTCCATTTGTCTCTCCAGCTCTCCAAAAATTTCCATATTTCTCTCCAAAATGATCAATTTATCATAGATTCTCTCCAAAATAACATTGTAGCATATAAGAAAATTAGATAATTCTCACCATTTGCAATTGAAGGGCTCAAAATAACTGTCAAAAACTCGCCATTAAAATGGCGAGTTTGGACTTGCTGTATTACCTTGGATAGGAATAACATCAAGTTTGTAGAAAACACAAGGCTTTCCCTCTTTTGGATTTTTGTAACATGAAATCTTGGTGCCATACTGGCCGCATGCTAATGCGGCATGAAATCTTGGTGCTGGCATCTTCCCACATTGTGTTTGTCCCTTAAGCCCTCCCAGTAGGTCCCACTCCAAATCTCTGCTTAGTATACATATATCAGTGGGGATGGGGGTGGGTACTGAAGAGAATGCCCAGCAGGTTGTCCCTGGTAAACTTGTAAATATTTTAATTAGAATTTGGTTTTAAATTATGTATGGAAGATCACTTAGAAGACAGGTAGCAAGTATAAATTAAAAAAAACTGTATTATTATTTGTAAATATTTTTGTTTTGATGCATGATTTTAACATCGGACTTGATCATACTTTTATAAATAAAAGAGTAATTTTACTATGATTTTATTTTTGAGAGACCAGAGCTGATACAAAAGATTCTCTGGAATATTTTAACTTGATCATCATGCCATGAAACTGTTAACGTAGTTCACTGCATCCACTATTTGTACTGCACACATCATGATTGTTTAATGAGCTGGCGGGGGGGGGGGGGGGAATGCACTCCCCCGATATACGTATTTATGATGTTAATGTACCTTTCCAGACCCCTAAACTTAATCTAACCTATCGCTATCGGAAACTTAATTGCACCTTATCTCGAAAACGAAGCGTTTCCACAAAAAATGGTAGCTATTCATGAATAACATCTTAAAATGGATCCTTTTACCTATGAAAAGTGTCAAAATATCTAAAATTGGTGGGACCTAAAGCACAAATTTACCATACTTTTTTCTTTAGGTAAATATATGCCAAGAAAACATGGAATTTTATAGGAAAATATAACATTGCAAGATCTTGTTGTGTTAAAGGCAATTTTCATTGACTTTATTCATTGTATTTCCTAATTAATTTCTATGTTCTAATTAAATCTGATGTTCACATGTACCATGTTTCAAAGTATGGCCAAAGTCACCAATATAGTGGGGTGAGATAAGTTGAAAAACCTGTAAAGTAAAAAAAACCTACAAGTAAATCACTCATAAAACCCATCATTACACATGTTTCTAAGTATGGGCAAAGTCTCCAATATATTGGCAACTTATGAGGGGTAAAAACAAGTTGAAAAACTGTGAATAACAAGTAAATAATTCCTAATAAAGTTTAAAGAGATAGGCATGCATCAGTCTATCATACATAGATCATAAGGTTGCTCTCAAACCAGTCTGCAAAGTGTGGCAAATCTGTCTCCAAGATTTTATTTTGAGGACAATTTGTCTCCAAAGATTTTCAAATCTGTCTCCAAAATGACCAGAATTCTGTAAAATGTCTCTATTAAATACATGTAAACATAGAAATTAATTAAAAAAGAGTTTCCAAGATCTTACAAAGATGTATTTCCCTTAAAATTTGTCTCCAAAGATCTTCGACAATATAGACACGCTTTGCAGACTTGCTTTCAAGTGTAAAATATTGACTAGAAACTTAGAAAGTCAAATTTCTTCTTTAAAGTATCCTAAAATTTAAATAGGGCGACCTCGATCCATTCTCTAATTAAGCTGGCGACTTTCCTGCCACTGCGCCACACTTGCATTAGGGGAACATGGTGCACAAAATCCCATTATCCCACCCAGTCAATTCATCTTCAAAGATTTTCAAATCTGTTTCTAAAATAACAAGAATTCTACAAAGTGTCTCCAATAAATACATGTAAACATAGGAATTAATTAGGAAAGTGTCTCCAAGATCTTACAAAGATATATTTTCCCTCAAAATTATTGGCTGATCCAAACTATTGGATCAGCCAAATTATCCATGTCGCCACTTGCCATAGATTTTTGGAGACATTACTTTAGGGATAATATATCATTGCAAGATCTTGCTGATTATTTCCCAATTAATTCCTATGTCTACAGTAGCTAATTATTGGAGACAGAGTTGATATAAAGATATTCTTTGGAGACAAATTGTCTCCAGTATATTTTACTGACTTTATTTGAAAGAATATTTTCATAAGTTTAAATAAAAAAATCAATTCCATTTATCCCATTTAGCTAAGGCCTAAGATCTCTTGCGATGAATTTTTCAGTTTTGTTTTATGTTCAAAAATAAAAACTATCACTAATAAATTGATACACATTGGTTCATCATATTTAAAATATGAAAATATCTGAATAAATAAATAAAATTATGAATACTATCGCACACTACCGTTCATCCTCGATATGTGGTGTGTGACTGACAATCACTCAACTCGGCAACCTATGGCTAACATTGATAGATTCCATAGCGTGGACAAGATAAAGGGAGCAACTTTTGTGGTGGGGAGAGAGGGAATGATAAGATTTACACTCACCTCCACAGTCAAAACTGATAGTGTAAACACCACTTTATGCTCTTCAACTACGAGGTCTTGGATTTTGTGTAAGGTAGCCTCGTAAGCTTTATTCACTATCACCTCTTCATTTTCCTCTTCCATCCGTGAGTGCAGCCACCGGTGCTTGTGCCCCTTTTCATCACATTCATTGGTAAGTGACTGCATTCACGGAGTAGCTTTTCAGCATCCACGAGCTTTGTCACCGACGGTGGTAAGTAAATTTCATTTTTGATTGCTTCTTCCAGGCCCTTGTATTTTCTTTTTATCGTCAATGATTTGGCTGAAGCAGATGATTAAAAAACCCCTAATGAATCAAAATCTTAATAAGTGACTGCATTCACGTAGTAGCTTTTCTGCATCCATGACCTTTGTCACCGACGGTCATAGGAGATTTGAAACAGTTTTCTTTCTGACTGCTTCTTCCAGTCTCTTGTACGTAATTACGGTCAGTGATATGGCATTTTTTTTCCGAAGCAGATGTTAAACCCTTATCAATATATATATTTGATATTTTCTTAATGTGAGTAATAGATCCTGAACTCTGAGTAATTTACAGTTCAATTTACTTTTACCTTTGTAATTATGGTAAAAGATTGAAACTACAGGCTTTAGTTACCAAATTACAACTCAGTTTAGTTACCAAGCGGTAACTAAAGCAATCAAAAGTAACAAAAATTTATAATGGTCACTCCTTGATTATATATCTCCTTTTTTATGAGTTGTAGAAAGAAAATTTGTTAAGAGTTATTAGAGTACTACGTATATAACACGGAACTTACCCTTAAATGGGACATGTTGAATTTCTGAACCAATTGTTTCTAATAACCTCATCTGGATTATAATTTTGATGTTTTTTTAGTTACCGTGAAATAATCACAAAAAATTGTCTCAGTGTTCTATGTCTATGAACGGTTCTTATTTTGAAATACGACTCTAAAAAAGTACGTACCATTTTTATTAAAGTGAGTTATGCTTAAAGCGAGGCCTGCCTGTACTTTGTTATCTACTGGGCCACTGACAAGCCCGGCTTTTATTACACCCCGCTCTTATTACAAAATGGTAGGTAATAAGAGCGATTTGCGACTCGAGTTTTATTTTAATTGTAACTCGTTGATTAAACATTTAATTTTCTATGAGTTAGATTGAAATAAAATGTTACGAAGGTTCAGCATTGCGTATATTGAAAAGATAAACGTTAAAACAGGCCAATGAATTGACAATATTTTATATTAACATGAGATTAACTCTAATTCAGTACAGGTAGGTAATTAGTTTGGTAATTTGATTTATATACCTGCAAGGCTACAGGTAGGTACCATGGACATCAATAAATTAAACGTTATCTAATAGTTTCATATTTTTTACCCGAAAATGTGAAACCGTCCGATAACTCTAAACTTACCTTGCTACCAACTATATTTTTCGGTGCATAAAATTACTGTTGGTTCAATGCAGCACAATTATATAAATCAAAGAATCAAACTAATTACATAAAGTAACTTATATTCAACTAAGGTTGGATTTTAATAGTTTATTTCATTCTCTACTGACAGACTACTGTACACTATTATAACAAAGCTTTCATAATTTCAACTCTTTTCGAGTCTGGTGGTACCTATTTTGTACCACACTGAAGGTTACAATTAATGCAAGGTGGTACAGAAAGTATACCACCTAAAAACGCTTTCAAAACTGGTGGCTGAATATTCCTTACCACCATAAAGGTTACGTTTAATGCTCAGTGGAACAGAAAATGTACCACCTTTAAAAATAAAGTTTGGCAGCTCAAATTTTGAACCACCTACATAAATGGTTAGGTATAGTCATAATTCTTTGAGCATGTATGACATTTATTTCTCTGAAAAGTGTGGGTCTGAAAGAGTTAATATATCTTATCATAACCCCTCTACAAACAACGTATATCGGATTCGATTTCATTTCGATTGCCTGGGATGTCGAATCGATGGATTGTTCCATCGAATCGACAGACCGTTGTGACTAGGGGGCCATTTCATTATTGTAACTCGTACAAAATGAAATGTTTGAGGAGTAACAATTATATAATAACGTGAGCCATACATCAATCGTATTACCATTTGCAACTAGATTACGCGCATTCGGTAGAACGCATACTATTGCCCCCGCTTATAAATGACATTGACCTAAAGATTTCACCCGTTCGTTTCCAATTATTTAATAAACTGATTCGTGGATAATGACCAATCGTCCCACCAAGTTTCATTTAATATGGTTGATTACTTTTTGAGTTATTGAGTGATAAATGACTTTGACCAAATCGCTTTCAACATTCTATCAACTGGTTTCTGGACATTAACTGATCGTCCCACTAAGTTTCAGTCATTTTGGTTAAATAATTTATGAGTTATAAATGACATTGATCATTGACCCGATCTCTCCCAAAATATATCCAAATGGTTCCTTTACATTGACAAATCGTCCCACCAAGTTTCATGTAATGTGGTTAAATACTTTATAAGTTATAAATGACCTTGACCGGATCACTTCCAATATTCTACCTGGTTCATGCACAATGACCAATGGTCCAGTTAAATTTCAGTAAATTTGGTTGAATACTTTTTCAGTTAAGCGAATAACAAGATGACAAATGCCGTGTAAAATATAACCTTTCCGTATTCTGCGAAAGTAATAACTCTTTAAGTCTTTACTTGGGTAATAAAAGTGTCGTCTACCTGTATTTCTCACTTCAAATACTAAGAAGAATTGTTGAGTGTATAATTTTTATCTGAGGGAAGTAGATTCATAATATGCATTAGCTCTGTTTAAACTCATATTACATAGCGAATATTTCGGCCAGAAAGCACGCGATTTGGAGCGCAAAAAAGTATTGTTCAACCCCTCATCAAGTCTCTGTCTGCACTGAGAGAAATGAATCAAATGTGATATGACACTGAGTTGTCAAGTCAGTGGCCCGCCCCTTTGTGCGTGGGAGAGGGAGGGGGAAGGTGGTGGGTGGAGCTAAATTAGCTTCAAAGAACATTAGTCCTCAGGCCAGGTATGTGCTAGGCTAGTTTGTGTTATTTAAATTATACGGCCGGACTATTTGCACAGATATCAAAGACCTAGGTACGACTTTTGCTAAGATATTATACCCAATGGACATTTATTTTAGAAAATTATAGCAGAGTAACATTATTTTTAAATTTGAGTATTAGTTTGAAAGTATGTTTATCTTAATATTTTAGTTTGAAACATTTTTATATTAATAATTTCGATGCCAGACCTAGTTTCGATAATACTACCTGACTAAAATACATTATATCTTAAAAAATTAGGAGCCAGACCGTTTTATCTTGATTTATTTTGCGATATAATAATTTACATAAGAAAATACTTCCGAAAAACGGTTTATTTAAGTATTTTATAAATAGATTCGTCTTTTCTCAAAACATTTCGATCTTAATCACAATAGGTATAAAAAAATTAGTGCCAAAGTTTATTTATTTTGAAGAAATAGATCAGAGACCGATTTCTTTAGAATATTATATTTTAAATCATATTTGCTTTAAGCTCATTATACCTCAGTACTGTTTGAAATAAAAATTACACGTGATTTTCCTATTTACGATACATTATTAGTGATTAAAGCTATTTTTTTAAATTATCTTTATGCAGGTACTGATTTTCTTGATACGATTATATTCAAATTTAGTTTTTCTTGTAACTGTTTACCGAATGACATGTTTATTTAAAGTGATTAGTTCACAATAACACTTATCATAAATTTATAGATCTCAGTTGCGTTATAATAAAATCTTTTGATCTTAGGTCCTTTTACCTAGAATAATGTAGGCACTTGGAACATTTGCAGTAGGATATTTACATTACTACTATTTTTATTAATACTTTAGGTCTCAGTATAGCATATCTCACAATTTAATTGGGTAAATCCACTTCAGATTATAATCTTTGTCATCAAGGAGAGGTGTTCTCATAAAGTAGAGGTCATTAAAAATCAGAAGCCAGTAAGTATGATACCATTATAATTTATTATTTTATTTCGATTATTTTCCGTGCGCTTAGCAAACAGAAAAGATCCGAATAGAATAAATATACATTGGGGGGACACAAGAATGTAAACACCTAACTTTTTATTAGTAATTATACTTATAGTCTACCTAGATGCATAAAACATTTACAGAATATGGAATTTAATGCGTAGATTAAGAATCTAAAAGATAATATTACATTTTACAGGTACATAAATACATATTTGACAAAATCAAAAATAGCACAGGCTGAAAGTATTCAACCAGTGACTCTTTTCTCTGATAGTACATCATCACAGTGACTCTTTTCTCTGATAGTACATCATCACAGTGACTCTTTTCTCTGATAGTTCATCATCACAGAGACTCTTTTCTCTGAAAGTACATCACTCCAGTTATATATATCTTACTTACGGTAATAGTTTACCGTAAATAAGACATAAGTTTACCGTAGCAACCCTATCTCTTGTTTACTTTAGTAGTTACAGGAGTAGGAGCCCAATCTTGTATTCAAAATGATAGTGACAGAAGTACCAACCCATTCTTTTATATACAATGATAGATACAGGATTACCAACCAAATCTTTTATTTACAAAGATAGTCACAGGAGTACCAACCCAATCTTTTATTTACAATGATAGATACAGGATTGCCAACCCAATCTTTTATTTACAATGATAGTCACAGGAGTATCAACCCAATCTTTTATTTACAATGATAGTTACAGGAGTACCAACCCAATCTTTTATTTACAATGATAGATACAGGATTGCCAACCCAATCTTTTATTTACAATGATAGTCACAGGAGTATCAACCCAATCTTTTATTTACAATGATAGTCACAGGAGTATCAACCCAATCTTTTATTTACAATGATAGTTACAGGAGCACCAACTCAACCTTTTTTTTACAATGATAGATACAGGATTACCAACCAAATCTTTCATTTACAATGATAGTCACAGGAGTACCAACCCAATCTTTTATTTACAATGATAGATACAGGATTGCCAACCCAATCTTTTATTTACAATGATAGTCACAGGAGTATCAACCCAATCTTTTATTTACAATGATAGTCACAGGAGTATCAACCCAATCTTTTATTTACAATGATAGTTACAGGAGCACCAACTCAACCTTTTTTTTACAATGATAGATACAGGATTACCAACCAAATCTTTTATTTACAATGATAGTCACAGGAGTACCAACCCAATCTCTTATTCACGGTGATAGTTACATGAGAACCAACCCTATCTCTTATTTACAGTGATAGTCACAGGAGTACCAACCTTATCTCTTATTTTCGGTGTTAGTTACAGGAGTATCAACTCTATCTCTTATTTACGGTGATAGTTACAGGAGTACCAGCCGTCTTTATTATTTACGGTCATAGTTCGAAAAGAACCAACCCTAACTCTTATTTAAATGATAGTTACAGGAATACTAACCCCATCTCTTATTGTTATTTAATAGTACCAGATATATTATCACTATCATTCACCATCGTTTCAAACTGTTGATCAGTTATGCATTATAAACCATTTACATTGAGTTTAAATCCAAGTCCAGATTATGTTCCAAGCTTCAAATACTTAAAGGGGCAGTTCAGTCAATATTTGTTTTCATAATATTAATGTTGAACGATCACTTATTAAGAATAAAGCATTCTTGTAGAATTAAACGGTTGAAAAAATATAATAAACGATATATATCATATTTTATAAATTCGATTTAGTTCCTGCGTCCTCCTACAGATGGCGCCACCACTCTATACTATTTGTTTACATTTTACATCTGATAACGTGTGAACAATTTTTCTATCATCAGTATTAACAGGTAATTTATGAAGAGATGGTATTCTTTTCAAAACTAAATCTAATTGACTCGAAGGATATTTTCAATTTCACAAATTCTTTTCACCATTTTCATAAGTTAATAACCGATTCAAATCTGGGACTGGTTATCATTTTGTCCACGTACTACAATGTTTAGTTAAGCGGTCCACCGCAGTCCACAGATGGCGTTACTAATTTACAATATACTTTTTATATAAACATTTCTAAAATCAACGAATATTTAATACATAAATAAATATACTAAATCGATTTAGGACCAATTTGGCGATAGTTTGATTTTCACTGAACCAACCTTTTAATAGTGAACAACAGAGGCTTAAAACTATCATTAATATAGAAAAAAAAACGGTGAAGCATTAATCTTCTGTTTAGGCCACTCTGTCCAAGAACGCATCGTACTGTGAAGCATTATTATGTGTGTGCACTGCTGATTAGGCCAATTTGCCTCGAGGACACCTAGGCCGCTATGAGGTGAAATAATCAGTTAAGCCACTCTGCCAGCTTTGACCCCTGATTTGTGGGTTAGATCACTCTGTATATTTGCCCTCCAATTGAACTTCTTGGTGAAAGAATGTCCTATACGAAGATTTCTGCAGAAGTAAATGTGCCATTTCCAAACGTTAGCTCCATTATTCGTATATTTATCAAAATGGACCAACCATTAACTTGGCTCAGTCAGGTCACAATATTGCTCAGGGTCATCAAATTTTACTCATAAAAGTCAAAAACAAACCGATGAGTACTCGAAAAGTGGTAAGGAAAGATCTCAGTAAGTAGCCGATCATCAGTAGAGAGCTGCACGACAGCGGTATACACTGCTCCCAGCCTCTAAAAACCTCTCTACTTAAAAAAATCCATGTTGCAAGACGATTGAAATTTGCAAAACACCATTTTGGGAAAAAGAACGAATAGTGAAATAGTATCATATGGTTGGATGAAAGCAGAACACCATAGCAACGGTGAAGCCTGGAGGTGGCGGTATCATAGTTTTGGGTTGTTTCTCTGCCCATTGCACTGAGCCACTAAATATTATTGATGAAAAGATGGATTGCGGCATTCACTGTCAAATTTTGAACAAGATTCTGCATTGAGAAATGGAGGAAAATATCATCACATACTTAATGAGAGCCATTTTCAAACAGTAATAGCGAATAAAGCCTTCGGTACAAATATTAAATGTGTCTTAGGTGGTGGTTGAATAATTTTGTCACGTTCTATTTTCAATTTTGTCACATAAGATTCTTAATCTATGCATTAAAAAAATCTTTATTCTGTCAAAGTTTCATGCATCTACGAGGACTAGAAGTATAATAAATATTAAAATGCTGGGGGTTTAAGTATGTGTGTCCCTCCACTGAATATACATGCAGGCCTCGCTTAAGGGAAACTCACTTCAATAAAAGTGGTACTTATTTCGAGTCATGTCTCGAAATAAGTATCGTTCGTAGACATAAAGAACGGAGACAATTTTTTGTGGTTAATTCACGGTAACTAAAAAAACATCAAAATTATAATCCAGATGAGGTTATTAGAAGCAATTGGTTCAGAAATTCGACATGTCCTATTTTAGGGTAAGTTCCGTGTCATTGCACGGTTCCATATTTTCGAACACATGAAAATCTTTTAATAATAATCATTATTTAACTTTTATTTCAATTTGTATCCATGATACCAATTAGAATAGAAGTTAAATAATAATTATAATATTTTCTTTTCTGACGTGTCCGAAAATGTATGTAGAACGTACCAATAACTTAGTACCCTTCATCCAAAAATATTTCCTAGGCAGAGCATAAAATTGCTGTTTGTTAAATGTAGCACAATAATTATAGAAATATAAGTACTTATATATTAATTATACTAACCTATACTGAGTGAGAGTTAAGCTGTGGATGGATTTTAAAACATTTCATAAATGCACCACTTTAAACTTTTTCATCACAGTCACAAACACTGAAAGACTGTATATTATTAATAATAAGCTTATAAAAAATGTAGTACTCTAATAACTCTAAAACATTTTTTTCTTCTGTAACTCATAGAAAATGAGATATTTAATCCAGGAGATACAATTATAAATTTCTTGTTACTTTTAGTCGCTTTAGTTACCGTTCGGTAACTAAACTGAGTCGTGATTTGGTAATTAGAGCGGGTGATGCCGGTACTGGGTAATGATTCAATTGCTGAATTCTTATGATTGGTTAGACCGAAGTTGTACATTCTGATAAGCTAATACTTTCATATATTAGCGACCTATTCTGGAAATTACGAGTATCCGATAATTGAATTTTTACTCTTCAACATGAATTAATTTTTGTTTTGTCCATTGCATATTGTAATATATCCCTTTCTATTTCTGAAAATATATATATATATATCTTCATAACGCCAGAAAGAAAAAAATGAAGTTTAAAACAAATGTTCCTATTAGATACCGGCAGGCTCTGCTTTTATAAAAGCTGTTATAATTGAGTATATAAAATCAACATAAAGATTCAGGAGTTCACTAAATTACATTCATATAATTTTTGAATTTTTACACTATGTTTTAAATTTTTTTAATGAAAATTCTTTTTGTATAGCTTTATTTTTAGATTTGAAAAAAGTTTTCGACACGGTAGATGTAAACATTTTAATGAAAAAACTTCACCACTACGGCACTAGGGACAATTTTAGTAAAATTTTAGTTAGTTATCTGAACATTTTAAATCTAATTTTGAGACCCTGAATCTAGGTTTATACCAAGGATCGAAATTAAATCCAATTCTATTCAATTTATATTCTAACGATGTTTGTAATGTAGCCACTGAAAATGATTTTAATTGTACTCCTTTTGCTGACGATGCAGTGTTTTATTGTAGGGATAAATGTTTATATAGTCTAGTTTTTAAATTGAAAAATTTCATTGGCAAGTTATCTCAATGGCTGAATTTTAATAAACTCACTCCTAACATTTCAAAAAAACAAAATTATGTGTTTTAACTCCCATAAGCAAATAACTCTACCAGATACCTATTTTAACAATGAAATTTTAGAAAAGGTTCATCATTTTAAATATCTAGGCATTTTTATCGACAATAGATTAACTTTTAAAGAACATCTGTCTTTTTATGCAAGACACTAAGTCAAGTTAAAGGAATTTTATATGCAGCAGCCCCTTATTTTAACAAAAATACCTTAATTGTAATGTATAATTCCTAAGCCTACTTTCTTTTTATCCAATCTATAATTGTATATGGAAAATCTTTTAAATTCGCTGTTCTAGCTATTGAAAACTATTTTAAACAGTATTTTAAGAATTATATTAAATGTAAGAAGAGATTTTAATGGTTGGTTTTATTTATTCAATAATGATTTATATAGGAATTTATCTTCAATGAAATTTGACGATGTTTATGATAATTTTTTTATTGAAATTTTTTCGTTATGCTTTAAATTTTAATTCGGACATATTTAATACCTATTTTAGAGCCCATATACCCACTCACTCCTACCAAAACAGATCAACTCATTTTAATGTCCCTAATTTTAGAACTGAGTAAGGAAGAAATTTTATTGTTTACAGGGCTATTGATCTTTTTAACATTATTCCTGAAAATTTTAAACACCCTGATTTTAAATTCAAAAAGATTTTTAAAGAATACTGTATTAGTAAATATACTGATTGATTTTAGACTATACCACTGCATCGTCATTTTAACTTTTTGTTTAGTTGTGTATTTCGTATCATGTTTTAGTTTAGGATTATGTATATATTTTAAATTTCCATAAGTTAGTGAAACTTTTTCGGATGTAATACAATAAAAAAAAATGATAGATTCATAAATGTATGACGACCTTCGATAGCAGTATGAGGTATGACAATAATTTTTTTTCTCATATTTGCTGTTAGGTGAGTTATAACGTTACTCAGGCTGTGTTCTTTACGATATTACCAACAAGTATGATTAAAACTAGTACCTATTCGCAGAATACTTTCTGATAATTCTTTTTCTAACATATGATGAACCATTGAACATATAGTTTTATTTTATATTTTTCCAGTTCATGGAAATGTGTTATTTTTCCAGTTCATGGAAATGTGTTTGTAGCGGCGTGTTTACTTCCTTATGTGCTTAGGCATGAAACAGATTGTGACTGGGTTACATGTTTATTGCTTGACTATTGGGTAAATTGAAACTTTGTTAACTTGATACTAAGCTCATATAGCCCCACGATATCCGTATAGATATATCTTTTTCAGGGTTCTAGGTAAATTGCTCGAAAACAATTGCTCGAAAAACAATTGCTCGAATGAACAATTGCTCAAAAGACCAATTGCTCGAAAGACAATTGCTCGAACGAACAATTGATCGAATGAACAAATGCTCGAATTATCAAATTGCTCGAATGAAAAATATTGCTCTAATTATAAAATTGCACAGTTTTCGATTTTATAAAAGTCAGTTATTCATGAAGTGGAGCTGCACCTAACAATGTTTGTTTCTTTTTAATAATTGATCATTAATCATTCTATAAATGATTTTAATTATTACTCATTCTGCATAATCTTTGTTTAGACCGTTTGTGTCATCTCGTATGTAACATGTGAATTGGAATCAAGTGGTGAAACAGTACTATTCATGTTTTTTATCATAAAACCCGAAAAAATTGCAGATTTATTAAAACTCTGCCATAACTTTGGGTTATTTCACTTGTTGAGTTGTCACATACAGATAGGCTAGTAATAAATTTATCTACAATTTTTTTCGGGTTTTTATGATAAAAAACATGAATAGTACTGCTTCACCACTTGATTCCAATTCACATGTTACATACGAGATGACACAAATGGTCTAAAAAAGATTATGCAGAATGAGTAATAATTAAAATCATTTATAGAATGATTAATGATCAATTACTAAAAAGAAACAAACATTGTTAGGTGCAGCTCCACTTCATCAATAACGGACTTTTATAAGATCGAAAACTGTGCAATTTTATAATTCGAGCAATTTTTTTCATTCGAGCAATTTGATAATTCGAGCAATTGTTCATTCGATCAATTGTTCGTTCGAGCAATTGTTTTTCGAGCAATTGTCTTTCGAGCAATTGTTCTTTCGAGCAATTGTTCATTCGAGCAATTGTTTTTCGAGCAATTGTTTTCGAGCAATTGTCTTTCGAGCAATTGTTTTCGAGCAATTTATCGGCTACTCTTTTTCAGTTACATATATGCTGCCCTCTGTACGAGCTTTACCTGCGTGTAAGTCTTTATAAATAACATTATTTTCATAAATGTTCCCTTATCATTATGATCAGAGTAAGGGGGTACCTCGGATCATTATAATATATTTATTTAAAAATATGGAACACTAAGGGACTTTAAAGTTAGAAGCATCTTGGGCAACCTATATAACTTTGAAATAGATTATTTAAATAATAAAATATACGAAATCCAAAGAATTTGCATACTAATATTACAGATTTAACTTTGACTAAGTAAATTTGAATTCATCAATGTGATGAATTTATATGGGTTAATTCAATGTACTCAAACAGTCATTCATAAATTTGGTTTACTATGGCATATAAAAAGACAGGATATATTTCAAATTCAATGTTTGCATAATTCTATTTACATTCTCATGTTTGTAAATTGAGAAAACGTTGTGTTTTAGTAGAACTTGTTTGTATAGTCCAAACAATGTTTGAGTTTTCATAATATCTCACCTCTTTCGATTCAAATCGTTGTTTTGTTAGAGATATTTATCACAATAGTGTATAATACGAATGTGTAGGTAACTGTGACTTTGTATGATTCTATGATATCAGTTTTGGTGAGTGTAAAAGGTAGGAACAATGCTGCATTCTTTTCTCTTATCTTTACAAAACATATCAGAGCTTCCATCTTCTTATAACGAAGTTCATTTTACAACGGTGAATTTCATTCTTACTAACTAAAATGTTTTTAAATGGGATAACAATGAATTATACAAATGGAGAAAAAATATTTACTATAAAAACAAACATAATGCGATTTAGAAAATTAAATGTTAGTTCTTTTAGAATAGTTTACATTACTATTTTTCAACCTCAATAATTCTTCTCTATAAAAAAGTTCATTATTTTCAATTTCAAGTATCAGTAGGTAGACTAATTTGAAAAATATTTGAAAAAAAAAAGGAAAATAGAGAGAAACTAATAAAAATTTGCATTGAATTTGAATAAAAGTAACGTTGGATCTCTGTGCTGCACATCCTTTTATCCAGAGGTGGGCAGCGCTACCGCTGCCGCTACATGCTGAATAATGTAAAAGCGCTGCCGCTGAATTTTCAGAAACACAGCGGCGCTGCCGCTGCAGCAAAAAGAAGCGGCAGCGCTATTAAGCCACTTTTCGGAATAATTATCATATATGCTGTAAAATTGAATTTATAATATTCACGGCCACGTACAGAAAAGAGATTAATTGCTTATCCACTGAAGAAGATTACCTGCCAGGATAAGACCAAATACAAAGTAGCTACAAGACATAACTTGTGCTTGATCAAAAGAGAACCCATTGTGAAACCCAAAAGAGAACCAGTGATGAGTTTGTATGAGTGTCGGTGTGGAAAATTGCTCAAAAATCACCCAATGTAAAATACTGAAATTATTATACCTCTCTAACGTTTCACCTGTTACCAGGCCTCTTTCAATGGATACGCATAAGGTTACTATGGGCAGGACAGTATCTTAAGACTGATTACCATACAGTACTCCTCACAGACCAAACTCCTGTCACTTTGGGTCCCTTGACTGATGGGTCCCTCATGGCTCATTACATCGCCAACGAATTTGACGTCAAGTAAGGAGTGAATGTGTGATAATTTGGGCTGAGCCTATTGGTAATGAACTGGTCGGAACTTTCAGTATTCCAGAAAGAGTGTAAACAAATTCTGCTAATTATATTAAGTTTTTGAGAAGGTGGATTTGTTCAATGGCTGAAAAGGAAACCTGCTGCGTTAGAAAAAGTCTTTATCAAACCTGAAAAGGTAACAACTCTTCCTTTCACTCTGCTAAGGTAACTGTGAGTTTCCTGAGACATTGATTGTATTGCTTAATGCCTATGACTCTCCAGATTCAAACTCAATTAAAAACCTTCAGTCCATCATGAAGCACTGGGAGGACGTCGGTTCTCGTCGAAATATGGTATCGGGAAGGAAAAAAAGGACTGTTATAAGACAATAACGTTTGTTACAATTCAGAAATTCAATAACGTCTGATACAACAGATTTGTTGGATCTGCGTTTAACTATCAAGTTAAACCCATTTAATTGCAAAAACCACACCTGCACTAAAGCGTAAGGTCGTATTAGGATACGTACTACCTACACACTACTAGCGAAATGGAACGTATAAGGTGTTCACATGTAAGGGGAGCGGGGCGGAGCGCCGTTAAGTGTCCACACACACATAGTAGAGCAGTGCGGCTAAAGCTCACTAGGTACTTTCATATATAGCTAGGTTCTCAGTTATCACTAGGTACTCTCAGTTATAGATAGGTACTCTCGGTTATAACTTGGTATTACAAATTGCTTACTTTTGAAAGTTTAAATTATTCTTTATTTATGTTGACCCTCGACACTCAAGATATCTAGATAGGCAAAAAAATGTTACGGTTAAATTAACTATTATTAATTAATAAACATGCAGCTGCAATTTTCACTTCTGCTCTAAATGCTTGCCTTCGACATGTTGACCGTAATAATTATGTATTGTAGACAGATATAAATTCTTTATGAAAAAATTAAAAGCTAACGACTATAGTTAACCTCTGGCAGTGCACTGATATATGAATCAAACTGTGCTGTTAGTTATCATTTTAAGCTTTGGTTCGTTTTTGCAGAATCATATTCGTAGGGAACATATAATTTATAAGAATTTAAAACATGTGACTCATCCCATGCCCATATATAATTCACACAAGTGACCTTATTTATTAAATTGTTATAAATAAATAAAATAAATAAATAAACTTTATTGAAAAAAAAAGATATAAAAATTGTTACATGATGCACATTAACAATGATAGAATAGTAATATTTTACTAAATTTCTAATATGTTACACAATTATTGAATTTACTATATTTTTTTTTTTCAAACCCATTTCAAACCAATTTGTTTTTTGGGCAGTATTAATAAATTTTTGAATCTAATACAGAGAAAACGCATATGAATGCCTATACATTCTACAACTACATAAACAATAGACAAATGGTAACTCAGCATTACACCCCCTCAGTTATGTACAAAGTTTATCACAGGTTAGTTTTGCGTGGTTAATCAACCACACAACTGTTCAGTGTTCATACATAACCTAAGGATGTCAGAGAATAATAAATTTGATTGCATTCAATTGCTTACATTAAGACGTGCAAAATGTTTTTATATAATATATCTACAATTAGGCTTCACAGTAAAAACACAATATTATAAAATAAATGGTTCAGTTTCCGTGATATATGTTTAAATATCTATTTTTTCAGGCTTTTGAAAACAGTAGAGCTCCAATTATATGGAATACAATGAGTTCATACTATTCGTACTATCTATATAAAATGTACTTCAACAAGGGAGAATAAAATTTTAATTCCCAAATAGATTTAATAATTGATTCAATTCAAAAGTTAGAGTAAGTTGACAGTTTTAACTAGTTTATATATATCCCGCAATTTATACAAACGATTAATATACCACACTATTCAAAGAAATATATTTTACAATAATCTATATGTTATGTATTCAACACATTTTGACTATATACAACGTGCACGGACATTTCGTCCACGAAATGCTATATTTTGTAATGTATTTTTAATTTGTGTACATTCTATATTATATATTATTTATATATATTCTGAAATATAGAAGTAGAAAACACTATTTACTGATGATTGCATCAATTTTTAACGCAAGCTTCTTCCTGCCCCTGCTGGTCGGCAATAGTGATTCAATAAAACTGGATACTTTTTAAAGGATATACAGGCAGGAATTGTTTTTATTGCATCCTGATCTTATAAAATTTGTAATAATTTCTAGGCATGTGTTTCTATGCATGTTTTCTACATAAACGTAGATAATGGAAACATTATTTATGGTGTTTATTTCATGGAAACTACAACAATCATAATAGTATTACTCAGATTATGTTACTAAAAGCAATATTGATTAAAAAATTAGTTTTTTTATTCTTTGATTTAATTATTTGAATGTAAAATAAACGTCCATGTTATCGGTCTATTCCATATATTCGGCCTCATATGTAAACTATATGAGTACTTATAATAATTATTATTTACCTCTATTGTTTTTGTAATTATTAATGTTTAAGCTTAATTATTACGAGATAATGTTATATATTATGTTATATACATATTAAATTATACATCTGGCGATTAATGTTAAATATATTATTTTATATTTTAATACATTTAAATACAATATTAAAATATGATATTTAAATACAATATTAAAATACAATAATAAAATAAAATATTAAAATACAATATAAAAAAAATTAATATACAAAATTAAAATACAAAAAAAAATCAATCCGTAGAGGTAATGTTCGTGGACAAAATGTATTCCATATAAAAAAAATTTGCATCACAATATATAATGAATTATTCATAGCTCAGCATGAAGTTTTCTTTTATATGAAAGAAAATAATTTAAGGGGAGTTTACCTAGTCTTCTTGCCGCTAGCGTATAATAAAAATAGAGTCTTATTTTTGTAATACCAAGTGGGAACAGCCAAGTGTCTCTACATACAAAAACTAAACAACATTAAAGGTCCTCAGCGCCGCTCCGCTTGTAATGTGAACGTACCCTTAGGTGGTTAGGTTAAAATATCAACTATTCACACTACGTAGATTGGTTTTACCATCAGTTGTTCGAAATGTAAATCATTGTTTGAATATCAGTTGGTTGAAATGTAAATCATTGTTTGAATATCAGATGGTCGAAATGTAAATCATTGTTTGAATATCAGTTGTTCGAAATGTAAATCATTGTTTGAATATCAGTTGTTTGAAATGTAAATCATTGTTTGAATATCAGTTGTTCGCACCTTGCAGATTTGTCTGAATATTAACTTGCAACTCATAAATTAGCGCACTTGTTTAGACTTGTATCTAGATTCTTTAGATAACTTAAACATTTTTTATTTAAAAGAAGAAGAAAAGAAAACCTCTTGAGATTCTGAAAAAAGTAGCGGCGCTACCGTTGCAGATACATTATCACAGAAGTAGCGGCGCTGCCACTACAGAAAAAAAACACCGCTTGTAGCTCGCGCTGCAAGTATTCTGCTTTTATTCCTTGACCGACCTCATATTAAATAATAACCAGAATATGAATAAATGTTTCTTACAGTTTAATGAATTCTTTATAGTTTGTCAATTTATTTTAACAAATTAAATGAAACATTGGCATCAATCTCTTGCTCTCTGGTCTTTAGTTAAATAGTGTGTTGCGCTAGTCAATGTAGATATATTATTTTGTGTAATGTTATTTTTATTTTGTACATGACAATTCATTATTAAACATAAATAGACTTCATTTATTATATTTATTTACTATTGCTCTCAATACTAATAATCATTCTATAATAAATATTTAAATCAGATATCGTATATTGTTACTTTTTATTTTGTCGAATGATTTGTTGAATTGATTTACTGGCCAAGATTAACAATTTGAAAATATCTTATAAAAAATAATTATCAATTCATTTCATGAATATTTACTCAAAAAATAGTTCTCCGAGATGAACTCATTTTAGAAGTCTTTACATTTCCATTCCTTATCATGGTTTAATTATTGTTTTAAAAAATTGTTTAGAAGCTTCATTTTATTTTCAGCTTAAACTAACTAAATAATTTTTTTATTTGAATATTTGTACATTCGACGAGAGGAAGAATGAGGTGTCCAGGTTTGATTAAAAGCAATTATCCTGAATTTGATTTCTGTTTTAGTCATGAATATTATTGTTAAAATGATCTCGACTGGTTTTTCATATTAGAAACATTAAATTATATTATATTTAGAGCCTGAAATTGATCAATGTTGTATAGAAATCCCCACCATCTTTTCAGAATTTCTTGCAGGCGATAATGTATCATTTCACTATTCTTGGTAAATATTAAGTGTAATTATATATATTATGTAAGGAATTTATTCAATAAAAGAAGTTCTGTGATTTCATTATATTTTAGGCAATGTATGTACATACACTCTAACGGACAACCATATTTTCTTACCCCAGTGTAAAATGTTTTATTTACTTTGACAGATATGAAAACGTGGAGCGCTATTTTTCAAAGAAAAAGTTTGCATAACTCTATTTACTCTCTCATGTTTGTTAGTTGGCAGAATGCTGTGTTTGAGTAGTCCAAATAATGTTCAGGTTGTCCTAATATCATAATCGAATCATAATTTATTCGGTTGAACTTTTAGTTTGTGTTGAAGATCTTACTTCTGAAATATTAAGACTGAATATTTTCAATTTTGATGTTGCAATAGATTTGTCGCTTGAATTGTTGCCCATATATTTTAATGTGGTAAGCACACTATCTACCGAAAACAATGTTGAAGTGAATTTTATCACTTCAATAGTTCATAATAGTGCCCACTATGTCAGAGAGAGTAATTGTGAAATTGAATGTTTCTTGTATATTTATGTAGACTTTTCGAATAACTCACAATCAAATTATAAAGAACTAAGAAGTATTCTGGATTCCAAAGTTATAATTATTAGACACCTTTGCACAATAAATAAATAGTTAACGAAAAAATAAAAAATGTAATTTAACCAAATAAGTTAAAACCAATCAAATATAGTTAATTATATGATGTTGTTCTTTCATTAAATCGCAGTCAGGACTTTCCAATAATTTAGAAATGTGTTTTGCCACAACAACACGGACAATGTCATTTCTGCCTGTGTTCGAGCTAACACCAGAGCAATATCAACAGGGAATTTAAGTGTTATTAAGACCGATTCTTTAATAAATATTTTCGTATATTGGTAACAAGCCAATACATGGAGAACTGTTACATCAATCAAAATCATTTCTAATCGACTTTCCAAATGCTATTAAGATCCACTCACCGAATCCGAAATACTGTAGATATTCGATTATTGTAACGTTCTCATTAGGTATTAACTAGAAAGCTCTGTAGCTTCACTACACTGCCGGCATTACTTTATTGGGAGACGCTTGGGACAAGGCTTTGTAATTAGGAACTGCTTGGGTCCTTTGGAGAAATTATTGTATTCCTAATATAGGGACATTGCAGTTGAACCAATAATGTTTTCCAAGTCATGTCCCAATGTTTTCCTATATTGGTTTCAGTTTTGGTTCACGTTCACTATATAATGAAATTGTCTTTATTTTTACCTTATTAATTCGAACGATTATGAGTTACTTTATCTTCAAGCACTTGGCATAGAACATAGTAAATATTCATTTTAGTCCAATTTGTTATAACCACTAAATTTAGATTAGTTCACTGTATTCTTTTTTATTCTATCCTTTCACTATAGGATTTTTCTATCTATATAAAATTTTACATATCGATACCCGATGCCAATTTCATAGAGTGACAACATCGCATGTCTTCCCAAATAAGTACATTGTACATGCCTACCTGTTATATGTAAGTACAATGCAAGATGATTTGGAAATCCTACAGCGGTGAAAGTTGGAACAATGAAATTAATAATGTCTGTTTAGTATAACTACAATAATTATGAAGGTGACAGATATAATTAATATATTAAGAAAATGTATTAGAATTATGTATAGTGTCATTGTCAATGGAAATAATTATGTACCGTATTTGCAGATGATTATTCACTATATAGGAGTGATTTGTTTAGTGATTAGATGGAAAATAGATTGAGTTGAAATGAAGGATATTGATCCTCTTGTACCCAAGGTACGGGTGGTTTCAATAATATCAGATTTTTTTTTGTTTTAGAACAGGATGAAAACTCTATCACAATCGAAGAAAAATTCGTTTCCAAAAACTATAAGTACATTGAAAACAAAATAGATCGGGAATATCTTGTCTATTTCAAAATAGAACTGTCTGGTACATCTGATAGATTCATGGTTTGCATTATAGCTTCCATTGGAAAAGATGGCCTGGAGCTCTTTCGCATTACACATAAATTGAACTCCAAATTATCGAATATTTAAAACTGACAGATTCACAATTGGATAAAATCAAGATATTGATCTAAAACTTATCAAAAATTGAATATTTGCGTAATTCATAATAATATGATTAATAGGTGCATAAATGCACCTATTAATCATTTTGCACTCATATTATAAATCGTAAGTGTAATATTTATGAATATGTTTTTTGTATCTTGGGCTATCTGTAATTTGGTTTATAGCTGCTTCAGTTATCACATTTCCATCATAGAGACATAAAAATGAGAAAAATCGCTCACTAGTAATATTATAGATGTCATTATAAAATTTCATTCTTCACTTTGTGTGTAATTAAGTAACAAATTTTCGTACTTCAGATGCTCTCTACTCAATGTTATATTTGTCTATAGTTTTCTAAACATTGATTTTTATTATATTCATTCCATGTTCCTTGCATGTTAAATTTAACTCCATTTATGAAAATTTTACCACCCTCAGTTCCTTTTTTTTCTATATGAACATTGAACAATCCCTATCAGTTATTTTCTCTCTACCGGAGTGTGAATTAGAGTTAGTAACTTGCTTTCAATTCACCTTCTAACGAAGTGTTTATTTTGCGGTACGTAAATTCATTGACAAACGACGTGGATAAACAATTACTACAAGTAATATAAAATATATTAATATAAATGATACATTATAACCTATAGTAATGTAGAATAAAATTACTCATCTTAGCAATTGACCATAAAATTCTTCATTTTAACAAGTATTTCCTATAGTAATTACTATTCAGGGTAACAGAGTTCTGCAAATCTGTCTTTACCGCTTTTTTTGCGCATTTTTTTTTTAATTATCACTAATGGGATAATAAGTGTAATGTGTTGTTCTTACCTTAAAGTATTTAATAATGTTGCGTGTTTAGTAATTCTACTTTCATCCAATATTTCAGTAATCGAAGTTTAATGCTAGTCAAAGTGATATATATGATAATACTTAGCATTGGTTCAGTTTAATTGCATTAGCTAAGACTGATTCCAATTCCATTATTCAGTCATATTAGGTAGTTAAGTATATCACAAATAAATTTAAGATTATTATAAGAAGATATGCTATAAGTACGGGGTTGAATAGGAAATATTACCAAATAATTATATAACTATATTAATGATAGGTTTCGAATATTGGATGGTTTCACGTTTTCGTAAACGTAAGAAATATATGACACTAATTTTCTCTCTTTCGTGGCCGAAAAAACAGTACCTTCCAAATCAATATTCAAATTGTTTTATTTACATAAAAGTATATATTTATTTAAATAAATTAAATTAATCCATCAAAATAATATCAAATGAGCCTTCGTTACTCTTCAATTATAGATAACTATATATCAACATTGATTATTTTATGATATAAAAAAAATATTGTATAATGAAATCATTTGTGACAGATATTTCTAATTTTTAGAAAACATCTATTTTAATTACATAAGTGTATGAAGTATAGAGTTTTGTCACGGCTTTGTCACCAACTCTTAATATCATCCCTTATAATTAAATATTGTGAAACTGATATAGTTCTGACCAAATTGTCATACTCATGAGGAATAATTCACAATATTAATCATTACAAATGATTTTCTCTGTATTACTGTACTGCATTAATTATTACAAATAAATAAGTTAAATTGGCAAGATTTCATTAAAGACCTGGTAATTTTAGTTTTAATCAATAGAATAGAATAGAAATAGAAAATTCTACCTATGTAATCCGAGCAACCATGACATATTGTGCCAACATGGGCACTAGACGGTGAAATGGGCAAGAGATAACAGACTGGAAGGTAGGTAGCATATGTAGAAATTATATGGGGATAATGTGATTTTCCACTTTTAATGTAATGTTACATAGAGAGAAGGTTGGTTCAATGCGGCCAAACCATCCCATTGAATTTTCATATTGGCCCAACTTGATTAATATATAGTGGAACAACATTATACGGCTAAAACTTGATTAACACATTGGATTGTTTATTTCTTGGAATAGGCAGGATTTAATTATTCACAATAATTAATGAAATGTCATCTGATAAATATCAAACTATTAATCGCTATTAAACTCCTCGGCAACATTTTGGGCTAAGATGGTTTCAATATAACAAACCATGCTGTCACCATGTTGGCCCATTTTTCAAAAAATATACAGTACCAATACAATTTTCCAACCTAGTGAATTAGAATATGACCGTCTAAGATGAAATATTCGTTGCAGTAAATTATTTCATCCAAAATGAAATGAGTTTACGATATTCTAATACTAATATTTTAAATAAATTATATAACATACATCATCCAAATAAAATACAACTAAACAGTTTCATCACTACAACTCTTTTGTGATCAGTCGGAGACTTGAAGTGTATTTTATTTAATGCATCAATCTGAGTAACTAAAATATTTTTTTTTAATAGGAACGATGATTTTGAATCTAATTCATTATATCAAATGTGTATACTGTACTATTATTCAAAACAGGAATTATTGAGTTATAGACCTTGAACCTCTATTTCCTTTGAAGCAAAATAAGTTGAAAATGAATGAAAAGATGAATAAAATTATCCTCTTAACTGGAAGACATTAGAATAGTTTCTATTTAAAAATGACTCATAAAGTTTATGAAATTGGATAACATTAATATTTAAAAATAAAATGAGATTAGTTTGAACTGAAGCTCTTAGAATATACATAAATAAATAATGATGTATTACAGTGAAGCAATAGTATGAGCTAATGGAATTTAAGTATTAATTTATTTCATTTTGATAGTAGTAACACTCCGTACAATATCAATTAGCAACTATCATTAGGTATTTTCTAATAATAATTCCATCACTTTCCCAAATCTGTTCCTCTGACAGCATCAATCATTACTTAACTTCAACAGCAAACATCAAACTTAGACACGGACTGATGAGCACAACTTGGAGCTAATGATGGACAGTGTGTTGTCCAATGGGATGAAGACACAAGTGAGTAGAAAAGGCTGTCATCACAGTCATTGTATTTGCTTACTTTTTGATAGAGAAATGTATTTTGAAAAGCCAATACCAATCAAGTTCAAGTTCTAGTATACAGTTTACAGAATAATTGTATATTCAATAATTCTTTGTTAATTTTTAATTCACATCAGCAAAACATTCAAGAGTGTCTGATAGTGAAAGATAGTAAATTTTGTATAATTCTATCATTTTTGTAGTTTTAATGTTTTCAATGGAGTTATAAATTTATTTAGGCTAACGAATATATCGTAAGTATGATGTAAAATTATAATTTGATCATAAGTGTAAAAGCCTACCAATGAATATTCCTAGCTGTCCAAATTCAAATGATAGTTGAAGTAAACATTCCGCATCTCGTTTCTTGTTGAAATATTTTATTCTGTGGCATAGAAACTCCGCACTAAGTATTTAAGAGACAGAGTTCGTTTCTTGTGCCGCTTCTATTGCAAAACTTAGTCTATTTGTTCTAGCTCACAAGTTGTTGTCAGTCGAGATTCTTATAATCTCAGGAAACAAGACTTCGTTCTAACATTGATTGAACAAATTGCAAAACCGGAATTATATTTTCGTATATTGTTCAAATAATCAATTGACAATTAGAAAGCAAATACACAGATTCTCCTAACCCACAAACTACTGCGTTTTCGGTCTTTAATAGGCAAAGAGAGTTAATCGAGAGCGCTTTGCATATATAATGAAAAGGAAAGTTGAATTGGTCACTTTGCCATGTGCAAAATGGGAACCGCTGAATGGACTAGCTATGTCCTAATCGATACATTTCGGTTGATAAATTTAAGTTACTTAGGTATATTAGGTGGTTAGAGCTGTATACAAATCTTTTCCCTTCTCTGATTTTCTGATAGTACATCTTCTCAGTGACTTTTTCTCAGTTACTACATCATCGCAGTAACTCTTTTATAAAATAGAAACGAGTTTTTTCTTTGATAGTACATTATCACAGTCACTCTCAGATAGTACATAATTGTAGTGACTCTTTTCTGGATAATACATCAACACAGTGACTCTTCTCTCTGATAGGTCATCATCACAGTAACCCTTTTCTCTAATATTATCACAGTGGCTCTTTTCTCTAATCTACATTATCACAGTGACTCTTTTCTTAATACATTTTCACAGATACAGTTTTTGATGTAAGGACAACTGCCATTCCCCAGTTAAAATTCGGTGCAGGATAGGGGCAACGGGTGGGGCGCGCAGGGCCGGCATCATGGCAGGCAGAAGGCTGCGATAGGGCCGCGACAGACCATTTTTGTCCGCTTTAGGGACCTCATTTTACGTCCCCCCACTGCACTGAACTACACTGGGGCGCTACCCTAAACTGCAGACACGCGCGTCCTAACTACTAATGCGCGAACGCGTAGCGTCCGTGGCCACGCGTGAAACACTAGAGAAAAATACCCTCATGGCAGATATTGACTGCGCCAATACTGCGCTGAATATGAACGCACATATTCATACTATAAAATATGACGCGTTTAACGCATATATACTTTATATTATGAATGTGACGTTATTCGCCAGCAATATTCCAGTCAATATCTTCCATGAGGGTGGTAAAAAATGATCATGTCTAAATAGCTATTTGAATTAATGTGATTGACGTTTCAAATTAGGGAAAAATTTATTTAGTAGGGGTTAAATGTCTATTTCAGAAAAAAGGCCATATCGTTTACCTACATCAAAAGGAAATTAAATAGAAGGGACTGGAAGAATCAGTCAGAAAGAAAAGTGGCTCTATAAACAATGTCACCTGCCACCCGTCAGTGACAATACTAATGAATGGACAAAAGAGCTTCTCCGTGAATGCTGTCACTTACCAAGGATTGTGACGAAAAGAGTCACAAGTACCTGTGGCGATATTGGATGGAAGAAGATGATGGGAAATGAAGCCTTCCTAATACAAAAATCTAAGACCTCGCAGTTGATGAATATAACTTTGCGCTATTCTCCAAAACTGCAAGTAGCGTTAATAAAAATAAACATGGAAAAATAATACATTCCAAATTAGCTACAACAGTTCGGGGCTGAAGGGACACCATCTCCTTTTCCAGTGGTAAGGTTATAAGAGTGAAGTAGATAGCTTTAAATTTATTTATTGGTAAGCGAACTTAAGCTATAGCTACATTGTAAATCTTACTTATATATTTTTCTTTCTAACTGATTGTCAAAGTTTGTAAAATGAGTATCACTTGTTACTAATAATAAAAAAATGTAACCATACTTAAAAGTATAAATTGGGAGAAGAGTGAGAGATTAGGTCGCCAACTTTGATAATGTGTTCCTTAGGGGTGTGGTCATAAGCACTCCCCCCCCCCGGTTACGAGCCCCCTGTTTATTAATCCTTAATTACCTATATTATTTAATCCCCCTGACCCCCCTGCCAGGTCATTAATCAATCATTAAGTGTGCAGTACAACAAACTACATTAGCAACTCTCAGTTATTTCAATCTAAGTAGTTCTTCATTTGTTCAACTAGGTAAATAAGGATTAAAAATCAGAGAGGGGGGGGGGGGCTCGTGACCAGGGGGGCTTTGACCTATGGGGGCTCATGACCTGGGGGGGGGGAGCTCATGATCATTGACGTGCTCAGGTGTGGGAGCGTATGCCCCTTCCTCTATGTCCATCCTAATGGTTTTATGAACTGGTTTGAATTCAGGTCCGGACGGTGTTTCTGAAAATTGAAACAAACATTATAAACAATTCACTGAATAATTACATTTCGTGCTTATAATAGTAAATTTATGTTCTACTAGACAGCTGATATTGCTGTAATTAATCAACAGATGAATAATAATACATACTTCAAAACTAACTAGGCACACCGCTCTTCAAAACTAGGCACACTGTAGTTCAAAACTAGGTTTACTTTAGCTAATTGCAATAACACAAAAATATTCTAACAAATGAAATTTATAGGTATTACACTGAGCAAGTAACACTTGTGAATATCATACTTTAAAAAAAAAACTGGAATTGGACTTGGTACTGGTATCACTTAACAATATGGTATCGGTGCATCTCTAGTAAATTCCATTGTGTCAATTATTTTATTTAAGATTGAAAAGAGAGCTGAACTTACCTAATACTTCATATTGAATAGCATCATGTCCTCTTCATCATCTAAAGACATGTTATAGTTTGAACTGAATATCCTTGATTGTTTGATACATACAAAATTTCTTAAACTAGTTTCCTTTTGGAATGTATTGAATAATTATATTCCTGAAAAGAAAAACATTAGTTTTGACATATATAACAAACAAATTCAACAACATATATAAAAATAGCCTAGTTAGTAACAATATCCAGAGGAAGCAATACAGATTATCATAAACAAACTCACAATTTGAGTTAACTATGTATAATTTTTCAATAATGATCACACTCGGTATAAATATGAAAATTAACACAAGAACATAGGTAGATAATTGATAGAACACCAGTTATCTAAATGAATAGGTGTGATATTAGCCACTACCATACTATGCAATAAAAATTAAATTTCTATTTTATGTCCTAAACATTATTGAGTTTTAGCGGGACAATATGGGGAAAATATGCTTTAAATTCAAATATTTATCAAAGTTTCATGGATTATCTGTCCATTTGAGATACTTTGTAAAATATCTCATTGGTCAAAGGACTGAAAACAATGACACTGGTGAATGAGCTAGGATTTTGACTCTGAATAATATAGTATATAATAACCACCCAGCATCATCTTTCTAAGTATGGTCATCATGATCAAATAACGGAACCATCTCTGAACTATGACTTAAGCACTATTTTTCTACTCAATGCATTACTTTAAGTTGTAACAGGAGCATGCACTTAAAATTCTACACATGTTGCTAATAGAAGAATAGATGAGATAATTAAATAGGGGTGTAACATGTGTGAAAAAATAGTGTCGTGTGTACCTTGCGTCAAAAAATAGTCACCTCCTGCGTCAAAAAATAGTCACCTCCTGCGTCAAAAATTAGTCACCTCCTGCGTCAAAAAATAGTCACCTCCTGCGTCAAAAAAATGTCACCTCCTGCGTCAAAAAATAGTCACCTCCTGCGTCAAAAAATAGTCACCTCCTGCGTCCATGGGAACATAGGAATTAATTCAAAATTTTAAGCCAATTGGACATATCTGAATTTTGACCTCTTGAAATTTATTACACTGAGCAAGTAACACTGACATACTCTGTAACCCAGTCTGCAAAGATGCATGAAGTTGTGAAATTTATCCGGTGACTATTATGGCCTTGAAATTAGTGTCCTGAATTATCTGGCGACAATTTCTTAATCAATTCCTATGTTTACATGTAATTATTGGAGTGTTTTGAGATTTCTGGCCATTTTAGAGAGAAATTTAAAAATCTTTTGGAAAGAATTGCTCCAAAAATTGAATATTTGAAGACTGATTGTGCATGTTTTGCAGACTGGTTTGTAACATGGAAGAAAAGTGACCTCCGACAAAGAAAAGCGACCTCCGACAAAGAGAAGCAACCTCCGTCAAAGAAAAGCGACCTCCATCAAAGAAAAGCGACCTCCGTCTAAGAAAAGCGACCTCCGTCAAAGAAAAGCGACCTCCGTCAAAGAAAAGCGACCTCTGTCAAAGAAAAGCGACCTCCGTCAAAGAAAAGCGACCTCCGTCAAAGAAAAGCGACCTCCGTCAAAGAAAAGTGACCTCCGTCAGTCAAAGAAAGGTTTCTAGTGAAAGTAACCTAATTTTACTGCTCCATTTATCTAAATTTTAAAACTATGTTGACTCTCTAAATATAGCTAGTGCCAAAATTTACATGAGAATAAGTACCTAAATATATTGAAACTGTCAAGATGCATCATTATATAATCTGAATAATCATCATCATGCCATGTTCAAGAGACTGGCAGATTGTTAGCCAATTTCAAGCCAAAATTTTAAGATTCTGAGACATGTCAATTTTGGCTCATTTCTTAAAATTTTAGGCCAAATTAACATGGGAACATAGAAATTAAATTAAATCAAAACATTAAGCCCAGACTGTAGGAACTGGTAAACTGTTCTCCAAAAAATCTTCTGTTTTGGCTTCTGTTCTCAGTAAAATTAATGCAAATATAGGAGAAAACTAAGGACTGTTCAGACTAATATTACAGAAAATGTTAAAAATGTCCCATATTCTGTAGACTGGCATTAAGCCAATTAGACATATCTGAGTTTTGACCTCTACAAATGTAACTTATTATGTAAGGCTGAGGGTCAATTAATTGGCATCAACAGATTAACTGGCATATTTTGTATACAATAATACAGAGATCTCTTTTAATGATCAAAGTAAAATTCAGGTAAATAGATATAGCTTGTATGGGTACTAGCCAGTCTGCAGAATATATGACATTTTTAACATTTTCTGTGCAAACAATCAATAATTTCCTCCTACATTTACATGTATTTTACTGAGAACAGAAGTCAAAATGTAGGACATCTTGAAGAACACTTTACCAGATCCTGCATTCTGGATAGATCATAGGTAGGAATGAATTCAAAACTATTGAAGAAAATTCAATATACCTAGTAGTCAGTCAAGACTCTAGCGACTGCGAATATCTATCTCTCCGACTCAATTAATGTCCCAGTCTGTATTTCGTGGTAATTTTCACCGACATGTCGGTGGAATTTTTTGCCCTTTGAAAATAATATTCTGGCAAAGTCTGAGGATTTTTATAGCCATTTATTAAATTATTCCAATAATCCTATGTTACCATTAATTTTTGGTGGATAAGTTATAAAAAAGTTGAAGGATCAGCCAAATTAATAGAAATTTATGGTGGATTTTTTCAACTTTTAAAAAGTCAGTGGAATTTTGTGCCCTAAATACAGACTGGTATAATGCCCAGACTGTATTTCATGGTAAATTCCATCCACTTGTCAGTGGAATTTTTCCCCTTCAAAAATAATATTATACTAGTAAAGTCTGTGGATTTTAGCTATATATTCCTATGTTAGTATAATGTTAGTATAACATTATAACATTTTTTTTATTTTTGGTGGCTAGGTAAATAAAAAAAATGTTGGTGGCTCATTCAAATAGCTATCTTAGTATCTAATAGGTAGGCCAAGGTGGCACTAAAGTGTAAAGTCCTCGTTGGTGATGTGCATTTGCAATTGAAATTGTAGACTAGTCAGTAATGAGTCCGAATGACAGGTCTAGGTCACACATTGTCAGTTACTTGTGCTGAGTTGTGTATTTGACTTGACAGCCAGGTTGAGGACTGGACTCACTGGAGGAAGTCTAAGGTATCATGAAATAGGTAGGTAGGTACCTATGTATTTTGCTGATTTTTTTTCAGCTTTTTGGAAAAGTAATTGAAATTTTGTAAACCAAATACAGACTGGTTGTGGATTCACATCATTCAGGTACCATCAGTCATAAATTTGAAACAACAAATATCAAATTCACTACATTTCTACTTACCTATAGGTATCATAAATCATCTTTCAATCTACCTATGATATATCTAATATATGGTGGGCGCGCCGTGATCTGGTGCGCCGCTCATCTTTTAGATACGTATCAATATAGGCTATACTGGCGACTTTGTTCACAGTGCACACTTTGAAACATGGCTAAGGTATATAGCTATCAGAATGTGTGGATGAGTGGACCATTTAAAATAGAAGCCAACTAATTTGCTTAACTGACATCGGTAGTACTCTATAACTAATAACTTGAGTCGCCTGTTGGCTGTGGGTACATAGATATGTGACAGTGGGAGTAACTTGGACATAGGCTACTTAGAGTACAAGTTACAGTGCATTTCCTGATACCTATGTGCTAGTACATTATACATACCTAGCTAGGTGAAAAATCGTTTATTGTCAGATAGATAACTGGTGTCATGAGTAGGCACCTAGTTAGGTAGGTAGTGAATTTCAAAACCCAAAAAATTACAAATTAGCTAGGCTATATTATATAATATATAGCCTAGCATAGCTATTTTTTCAATAGGATACAATAACCACTGAACTCTTAAATATTATACTTTCACCAATAAATTAATAACTTGGAACATTAAATCACCACAGAACCTTATTTTAAACTAAAAACTATTCAAAATACGTCAGGTTCAATGGTTCTCAATAAAAAATCCGATATTTTTCTTTAGAACGTACAAAATAATTGTTCTATATATTTCGTTTTGCAACCCTGTTTTTAATAATTTCAGCATGGAAATGATTTTATCTTTAAATAATTATTAAGGATGACCGATTTTTTCAATAATGATTTCGTGTTATTTGGTATTCTTGTATTCCAATATACTTACTTATTTAAATGGCGCGGATGAAGAACAAATAGATGATTAATGTTATAATAATATTAGTATATAATTTTAACTGGTTAGTTATTGCAATTATTTCACTTATAATATTGAATCGTTGTTAGATGAACCAAATTAATTTTCTGTACTAACTATATATATGCAGTATACTGTATGCATTATATACAATATATACATATTGGAGTAAACTTATTAAACTAAGGCCAATGTTAGCTTGTTTATAAGAATGTCATTATATATTCCATATATGATATATTTTATATATTCTCACATGCCAAAAGTTTAATTCAACAAATAATAACCTACATCAGGGTAAATAATTACCTAATATCTTATAAATTGAAAACATGATATGCAATAGTAGTTTAGTATGCTTATAATTTATCTTTATAAATCATTTTATCTATAATCAAGCATCAGCACTTTGATATTTATGGAAATTATTTAAGAATGTCTCTTGTAACTACGATTCTCAGTCATATGTACGCATGGAAGTACTATTAGAACCTACATGATCGATGTGTGAGTCTGATGAGAGCTGTTTCAGATCATTCAGTGAGAAGATACAGAAAAACTATATTCTGATAAAGCCTGATATCAACATTGTCAGACTTCACTATTGCTTTGATCTTCTATAAGTGTTACTTTAAAAAAATTTAGTGGTTCACTCTGACAAATGAGAAATATAAAAACGCATACAAATTACTCAATGATATCCGTGGTTAAATAAATATAAGGTAACAATAGATTTAATATAAAACTGAATGAGCCAAACCATAGCTGAATACCAAGAACAATAGTGATTAATGTTTATTTTATATTAGGTCTATCCACCAATTAATTAACTATAGCTATTATTACCTATTATTAGCTACACTATCGATAAAGAAGTTGTATTTTTGTTCAAATTAATTTGTTGGATTATGATTCATGAGCAATATGTGGTGCTTCAATCTCTGGAGATTTTAGCTAATATTATCGACTATAAATTCTGAAGATTTTCTATGCTCTGTTCTCCAGAGTTTTCTGCAGATAATAACGCGTCAAACCTCCACAGATTATCTCGTCCTTTTACTGCCGTGGCCTCCGTAGGTCGCGGTAAACATTTGTAGAAAGCAGAGATTATCTGCTGAGCGATGCTTAGAAATGCTGAGACTGCCATAAACTACAGTAAAACGTCCTCTATACTGCACCGAATTTTAACTGGGTCGCCATGCAATACAAAATATCGTCCACGGACATTTCATCCACGGACAATTCGTCCTCGAAATGCTTTATTTTGTATTATATTTATTATGTGCATATATTTCATAATATATATTATTTATGTATATTCTGCAACATAAAAATAGAAAAAACCTTTTATGATGGTAATTAGAAATGTATGATAGGGTGGGCCAAAAAACAACATTTTGGAAATTACCTATGGAATAGTGATATAAAGTTGATATGACAAGTACAGGTATGTGTACTGAAATTTGAGTGAATTCTGACATGATTAACAGTTGTCCCCAAGCGATTCAAATATCAGAAAAGTAACATTTTTGGTGATTTTCATTACATTTTGGCAAAAAACTCTTAAACTCTGATTAATTATCACTTAGAATATGAAAATTCCTTTAGAATAGCTTATTTTGATGTTTGTACCGGAAAATCAGACAGGTACGACAATGTTTACAGTTGTCCCCGCTCCTCCAAATTGTTCAAATTTAGGCACCGCTGGAGACTGTAGTCAGTGTAGTGCTCCACATTTATGGAGGTCTGGTGCTCAATGAAGAACATAATAAGGAAATTTATGTACAAGAAATTGAACAAAAACATTAATTATTGTTTAATAAACCAACATTTCAATATTTGGAACACTTGGTGACTCAAAAAAGTTGATTAAGCGGTTATCATCGAATTGCTGAAATTCGAGTAAATTAAAAAAATTTGCAATACGAAAATATTGATAAATGCTTTTATAAAATGAAATAAATACAATTCACAAAGTTATTTTAAGAATTAAATCATTTCTATCTTATCACAATAACAGCATGATTGCTCTAGAAGCCAAATTTTAAGTAATATATTGTAATAGTATATATTTCACAAGTGCTCGGGGCAACTCAGAAGTATCAAATATTAATCTGCAATTTTTCAATTTGTGTTTTTTCATAACGTGCCAACTAGTTTTACCTATTCCACAGAAAAAAAATAGAATATATCAAAATTAATGGGAAAATATCATTTTGTATAATATGTCAAATGTTTTGGGGCAACTCAAAAATATCGAGAAATGGCCAAGAAATTGGCATGCAATGTTCTTTTATAACGTATCAACTTACTATAACTATTCCATATGAAGATTCTGAAGTTTGCCCGAAACCCTTATTTTTTGGCCTAAATTCTTATTGCAATCTTTTCTTCCTGTTGGCCGGCATCAGTGAAATAATGAAGCTGAATACTTTTTTAATGATATACATGTAGGCCCGGCTTTTAATACACCCGAGTCTTATAAAATCGGTAGTAATTGCGAAGCATGTCTCGATGTTATTACAGTACATGAATATAGGAAACAGGAAAACAAAGACATTTTTTGTGGTGTTTATTTCGCGGTAACTACAATAATAATAATATTCAGTTTAGGTAATTAGATGCAATATTGGTTCAGAAATAAGTATTTTGTGGCAGAATATTTTTAACAGTGACTACCTAAATTACACACATAATGATATGCATGTATATAATATACTACTAAAAAAATATAATAAAAAATTATCTAGATAATTGTAGTTTTTAGTGTTAAGTTTAATTATGTAAACGTAAAAACATCCGTGTTATTGGACTGTTACGTTTAATCATAAGATTATTTACCTCTATTGTAATTACTTTACTTCTTACGTATCAACACATTTATTCTTGTTAGTACCCTGTTATTTCAGTTCTAAATTTTAAATACTCATAACTCATTAATTAAGGCAAAATATTAAACGATAGTGCGCTTGTAGATTTAACCTCAAGTATACAAGCGTAGACTTAAATGAAATAATTATTCTGATATTTTTATATTTTCAAAATATTTATAAATCATGTATTATATGAACGTTGTAGCGTTTTGTTCGAATTTCTGATTTTTTTTCGAAATATTATAAAAAAACAAAACAAAAACAAAAAATTCTCTTTTTAAAAAAATATTTCTAATAAGTGCCTCAAAATTGCATTCAAAGTTGCAATAACCACGACACCAAATCAAAATCCACCAGGTTGGTACTCATGGGATGGCCCGGGCTCATCAAGTCGATGACGTGATGCCCTTCCTCCCTCTCCACAGTGGCTTTTCGTCACACAGTCACACTCTAGAGTTCTGTTTTTTTGGACAATCATTTATAAGGTTATTAGGTACCTATTCATGGAATATAAACAAATGTTAAAATTTTGAGATTTTTCCATGGTCGTTCCCCTAAAATCTACTGGCAATATTAATTTTCATACTTTCATAGGTTGAGTTTACAAGTGCATTGCAATTCACAAATTTCTTTATTATATAGTTTCTAGGACAGAGTATCGAAAGACAAAGTATTGAAAGACAGAGTATCGAAGGACAAATTATCGAAAGACAAAGTATGGAAAAATCGGTCGAATTCATAATAATTTAGAATAATATTGATCGAATAGAAAATTGATCGAGTGAAAAATTGATCAAATGGAGAAATCTTTCTTTCAAAATAACATACATTGGGCCTAAGTCAATTGGGTGCAGACAATTAGACTCAACGAAAATTGAACCTAAGACATTTGGGCCCGTGGCAATTGAGCCCCAATACAATTGAACCTAGTACAATTGATCACAAGAAATTAATAAAATTGTTACAGCAAACACTATATAGAAACTTTACTTTGTTATAACAGTACCAAATTTAGTTGATACCATAGACTATGATGAAAGTGAACTCGGTTAATTAAGATATTTTTAGAATTAAGATTTTGCCTTTATATAAAAGAACACTGCATACATAATATTTAAGTTTTGCTTAATGCTTCATTAAGGTCTATTTCGTCGATATGAAGGCCATTCAGAAGAAATAGACAAAACCCTCGTTTCAAATTATTTGTGAGGAGTTTGTTCAACCGTGTCATGGAAGATCTGTCTCGTACCACTAATGCAAAATTGATAGGTGGTACAGATCAAGCGATGCACAACACAACTCAATATCGTCACCCAACTATTGTTGGGTGACGATATTGAGCTATAGTGATATTGTTCCCAATAGATCATCCACACACATCTTTGATGCAGGAGTAGTCCAGCAGTAGCGACATATGCTTTCAAGTACTGTGCGCTCAAAAACAGCAATCTCAAAGAGAGTGCTGTTTCAAGATAAATCAACAGCTCATTCTATGTTGATGACGGATTGAACTCCTGTGCCACTTTTGACCAAGATTAGAGAGCAAGAATACGTTTAAAATAAACTTAAACGTACAATTACTGAAAATCAAGATTGCACAAAGAAGTGAAAAATGTTGTAACAGGTTTTTTTTTGTTTTCAATTATCTTTGGCACAAAAATTATTGTCTTAAGGCCCAATTGTCCTGGGCCAAATTGTTTCGGCCTCAATTGTAGGGTGGGCTCATTTTGTCTTTATTGAAACAGGCTAAGGAGGCACGGCCTCAACTTTTTATACATTTTTCTTTCTTTGTTATATTTCCTTCTATTGTTGTGTCATTTTACTTCCATTCTTTATATTTTGTCTTTCTTTACTATATCCTTCTATACTTTGTCTTTCGATACTTTGTCTTTCATTACTCAGTCCGCGCACTTTATAAAACATAGCATGGCAGTTGTCCGCATAGCAGCTGTCCGCATGGCTGTTGTCCGCTTTTCAGTTGTCCTACAGCCCTTTTTTCAAATGAAATCATTCCAACCCAATCTCTTATATATGGCGTTGGCGATGTTTACAGGAGTACCAATTCTACCTGTTATTTTCGTTGATAATTAGAGGGGTTCCAGTACAATATTCTATTTTTGGTGAGAGTTCCACGAGTACCAACCATATTTCTTATTTACGATGATAGTTACATGAGTAACTATCATCAATGTTGCCCCAATATTGTGTCCAATATTGGGGGAATATCACTCCCAATATTTCCCCATGTCAAGTCGCAGACTTCTCATGACACAAGATTTAGAAAACCTAATTTTACCTACGTCTTTTCCAAAAAATATTTAGCTCACCTCTAGTTTTTTATACCAAACCACTAGAGACAATATGTTCCATATTCCCCCATTTTGTATCGATTACCATAAAAAGTAAGTTTATTTTTTTATATAATCAAGTAGCTGGTTCAAGTGTAAACAGTAATAATTACACTAATTCTAGTGAACATTTTTCCAGACATTTCAATATTAATGATCAAGTTTCTCTGTCTGGAGAGAATGCTAATTTCAATCTTTATGTTATCGGTTCTAGGGGAGTTGCCACGGGGCGAATTGCCACTGGGTGAATTGCCTATGTGAGGAATTGTCACTGGGTGAATTGCCGATGATACCTTAAACTGTTAAACCCTTGAAAATGTACTGTGATAAAGTTCCTTTCAATATGTCCTTATTCCATCATTTTCGGCTGTGAAGCGCCCCTCCCCCAACTTATATTGGTACACCGACAATTGGGCCCAGGACAATTAGGCCCAACGACAATTGGGCCCCAAAACAATTGAGACCAGAAAAAATTGGACAGAAGACACAGTCAAGAAGTGTTACTTTTTATTACTACGGCAGTGACAATATTATCTTTGGAATATGCTATATGAGAAAAAGTCTCTTATTTTTTCAAATTATAATCCAAAGCCCAATTGTCTTGGGGCCCAATTGTCCTGGGCTTCAATTGTCCTAGGCCCAACTGTCGTCGGGCCCAATTGTCGGTCCACGCTTATATTAAGGGGGGGGGTGTTTAGTTCATCCATCTCGTGTATGTAGTGATGCAGTCAGTGAGAGTTGTTTACCCAGTGACAATTCACCCAGTGGTAATTCACCCACATGGGCAGTTCACGCAGTGGCAATTCACTAACATTGGCAATTCACCCACATGGGCAGATCACTTAGTGGCAATTCACCCACATGGGCAGTTCACCCCAACGACAAGGACCTGAACTCAAACACCAACTCTGAGGAGTGCTTCTTTGCTTCAGAGAAGGCCAATCGCTTTCGGAGCTGACATAGAAGCAATGCTTAATAATTCCAGATAGTGATATTGTTCCCAATAGATGATCATCCACACACATCTTTGATGCAGGAGTAGTCCAGCAGTAGCGACATATGCTTTCAAATACTGTGCGCTCAAAAACAGCAATCCCAAAGAGAGTGCTGTTTCAAGATAAATCAACAGCTCATTCTATGTTGATGACGGATTGAACTCCTGCGCCACTGTTGACCAAGCTTCTGATGTGCTTTCTAAAACAATTAATCTACTAAAAAAGATCATAGCATACGTTTACACAAGATAGTAAGCAACTCACCCGAAATGATCAAGCGTTTTCCTGGATCTGAATGTGCTCAAGGCAACACAAATATTCTCACATAGCACACAATCAATATATATGCAAGGGGTTTATCTTAACTTACCTATTTTGTTAAATTTGGTTACATGTTGGGACAATATGTAAACCAACATAAAAATATCATTTATGAACACAAGTTGCATGGTGGCCTTAAATATATCCCACCTTATAATGCAGCATATTATTTACATTCAGTACTATTGAGTTTAATAATAAAAGGATAAAAGCCACCTATGCAACTTGGTACTTATTTATTCTCAAATCTTATGACTCAAAGAATTGAAGTCTGTTTCGGAACCGAAAACTATATCGCTAACATCAAAAGGAAGTTAAATACAAGGGACTCGAAGAGGCAGTCAGAAATGAAAGTGGCTCCGTGAACAAATTCATCTACCACGATTCGTTGGCCAAGCTCAGAGGTATGCACAAAACTCAGAAGCAATTACTTAATTAAATAGAATGTGGATTAGGAAAGATGGAAGAAGAAAATGAGTAATTAAATGGAACCTCAATTCCTTCCTAGCAAAAACTCTAAGGGGAAATTGAGAAGATATAGTAAATGATTAAATGAAGCATGCAAGCCTACCTTAGAATATCCTCTAAACCAGAAAGTAGTGTTAAAAATGAGTTGTGATTAAAACAATTATGATTGTTCAACCTTTTCTATTTACCATTTAATATAAATATAATAAAATTGAATGAGAAGCCAACTATAAAAAATAATGTTTTCATAAATCTCATCTATTGCGACAATTAATAAACAATACGTTTTCAGAAATAAAATATCATCAAAATTGGTAAATAATTTGTTATCAAAATTATGAATCAAAATTATGATAGCTACAAACAAAACAGAACAACATCCCCTCCCTCGACTGTTACTCTCGATTAGCACTGAGCGATGGAGGAGGGGCATACAACCCCATTGCACCGAGTGGCAGGGGTGCATTGGGGGAAGACCCCATGGCGCCACTTTTTGGCATCACTTTTCCTTGCAATGCATGCTACCTCCATACCTATATATACTCAGTGGATGTCCCACAAGATCAATGAACTGAAAAGAGGATACCCTTCAGTTTCGGGTCAATCTTATTTTTTTATCAAAAAATGAAGTAAATGAACATTTTTAACTGTCATTACTATTTCATTTTATATACCTTTTCCTACTGTCGAATAAGTAAAGGCTAAGCTCTAAAATTCAAAATTATCAATAATATTGGAGAGCAATAAATTTGAAGTATGATTGTGTTAAAAAAGAGTTGAGCTTGTGGTTAAATGATGTGGTTTGACCATTATCTTTTTCATAACCTTTTCAATATTCTGTATTGGTTAATGAATGATGATTAATAGGTAATTGAACTTCAAATTTTGTTCAACAGTTATATAACTTATAATGTTAATATTTTACGTGAGTAACATTTACCTATTGGGTTGTATAAACAAGAAACACCCTATTTTACCCTCTGTGGTAATTGTGGTATTGCTATCAAATAGTATCATCTTTCTTCGGATAATAACAGATATTTTCAATGGTGAATCCTCCGATATATGAGAGACTATAGGATGTTAATTAAATTAAAACTTCCTCTGTATCATCTTCTAAAAACATAGGTGAAGTTATATCATATTATGATGGTATATCGGGTAAGTTAACTCAGTTGAGAACCTTGAGATTACATCTGAATATATAATTCAATACTTTGTTTGGTTGGGGATGAATTTTCAATTCCAATTCCAGATTATTAACCAGAGTAAGCCCTCTTTACCATTGATTCTTGTAAGGGCCTTTGAGGCAACTGAAAGATACTCTATTGCCATTTTAAAAAGTAAAACTACTAATCTCCCAAAGGAAAGAGAATTCAGAAATCATACTACTAATTTTGCTACTAAAATATCTTATAAGAATGTAATTCCTTGTCTTTTGTGTCCCTCATGCTTTGAGATTACTAGATACAGTAATGCCAAGCTAAGGGGGATAAGCTAGAGGAGAGGCTTAGGTTTTGTTCTAAGTGATCTTTTTAAGAATCACTGTCCTGCTCAGTGCAAATTCAAGTTTCAGTCTAGTTGTAGTCACTGTAAGGGTGAACACATGAACTAATTATGTATTAAGGGTGGAGAAAATAAGTATGGTAGAACTCATAATAGAATGGGCTGGTCACAGACTGTGCAAATTAGTAGTGATGACAAAATTTTGTTTCCTTCTTTCACTGATGAAGTGAAAAATAATTTCACAACTAGATTTTTTAGGATATTAAAAAATAGTGGTTCTCAGCGCCATTTTATTGTGGATAAAGTAGCTAGGGAACTTGATTTGCAAATCTTTGATGATAAAGTTAAGCTTAAATTAAATGGGTTTAATACCAGTAGGAACTTAGAAACTTATTATGTACTTGTTCCAATAGTAATTGGATCTTATTTATGATCTGATGAAGCACTTGTTGTGCGTGAAATAAATATTTCTCTCTATGCTCCCAAGCTCACAATCCTGTTAGAAGGGTTTTGTAGTAAGGGTTATGTTTTGGCTGATAAGGAACTATCAGATTGTGGGTCAGTAATAAAGAATTTAGGAATGATTTTAGGTGCAGATTCAAACTTTCTTCTTAGAACTTCTACTGTCTGTTTTTGGGAATAGGAAGGATAGGGGGTTTTATATTGATTCAAATTTGGGTGTAATGTTATCTGAAAATGTTAATTTAATGATAGATAACTTAGATAAATTACCAAACATTTTGTCTGTTGAAAGTAGGCAATTTGATGACACTAGAGATGATATTTCCAATAATGTGATAGTTAAAATGTGGGATGTTGATGGGGAAAAAAGTTGAATCTGATCTGGAACAGGTAGTAAATGAATCACTTTTGTAAGAACTAAATAGTGTACTGAATAGGGAAACCATGGAAATTGAGGGTGTTAACTCTGAGTCTAATATGAAAATTGTGCAATATATTCTGGACAATTCAGATGGGTTAGTAGATGGTAGAATGGCATTGTCCCTTCCAATGGATTTTTAATGTCAAGCATCTTTTAGGTAGTAATATTTAATTGAGTAAAATGATCTTAAATACAGAAATCTCCAAAAAAGATAATCTGTAATAATATCCAAAAGATACAGAAATCTCCAAAAAAATGAAAATGTACCATGACGTTTTCAAAGAATAGAAAAGACTAGGAATGATAGAGCGAATTGAAGGTGTAGATTCTTCACATCTACATCCAGGTTTTAGTTTTATACCTCATATGCCGATTTATAAACTGGATAAGCAGACTCTAAATGTAGAGTTGTATTTCTTTTGAATATTTGTGGAGAAAGTAAGCTAGAACATAATGCTGTAAGACATAAGCAACCTCTATTACCAGGTCCCAGTCTCAATCATAAACTATCAACTGAAATTATCATTTCTTGATTTGATCTCTCATGCTAACCTTCGATATCACTAAAGCTTTTTTGGGGCATTGATATTAGGGTTCAAAGAAAATTAATGTTTTTTGGTATGAAAATCTAGATAAAACTAACCATCCTCTCATTTCATATAAAAACCGTAGACTCATTTTTGGACTTGTTGCATTACTAATGTTGTGTCTTTATAAGATGTTAATGATAGATGTTCAGGGAGATTCCCCTGAAGTTGTAGAATTGAAGAAGCAGGTATACAATTCTATTTATATGGACAATGGATCTGTGTCTTTTTATGATGAACAGTATCATTTTTGGGATCATGATAAGATGGTAGAAATATTTGGGCGATAAAAAATTGAGCTCCAACCTTTTGCTACAAATGTTCTTAGTTACCGGGAGAAGGTACATGGTATAATTTTAAATGTATAATTTTAATTTTATAATTTTAATTATGCTAGATTTATTAATTATTATTATTAATTTTACAACAAACTTAATATCAGTTGATATTTAACACAGTGTTAAATTAATACTGATAATCATTTATCTATTTTGTAACAAATATGAAGATTCTTTCCTTTCTGTCCAATTTCCAATATAAGTTGAGGTCTCAATCACCAAGCGCCATCAAAAATATTTTCTAATGGAAAAAAAAAGTTTTATTGTATGATGCAAACGTTATTATAAACTAAAACTGATAGTGATCATTCAATTATTCAAAAATTATTTGATCAAATGCGAATAAACTCAATAAACAAAAAAAATTTGTAGAGTTTTTAATATTAGTTTTTTTTAGGCTCCATGGAAATCATCAACTTTTTTTCAATTAATAATTAGAAGCAGAAGAGAATAAAAAAATTGGTTTCTCACTAGCTTCACTTTTCAAGAACATATTGTGGGAATGAGAGTAAAGAGTGTCATAAATAATAGTTTATGATGAACCAAACAAACTTTAAAATCAATTACTCGATCTTTTACACTTGTACACTTTAGTATTTGGTAACTCGAGTATTTGGAATTACAAAAATAATTAGATTAATCACAGATTGCATTAAAAGTTTTCTCGTTTAAATTCCCGTGTTTTCGAGGAATACAGCTACGCTAAATTCAATTAAACACCGTGAAATGTTGTAGAAATATGCAACCCGAAAGTTTGACTTTGTTTTAATTAGTGGAGTAAGCATCAGTGAGAAACATATTTCAACATCATCAGAATTTCTCTTTGATGTGAACAACAAAGATGCTTCAAAAACTAAGTACTATACTGGGTATTTTATTATTAATTATATGATATTATATTTTTTGTTGATAACTGAAATTAACTGCTCATCATTAAAATATTACTAAGTAATAATAATTTATATATCATCAAAATCTTTTCCAGTTTAGAGTGGTATTACTTCTGAAGTAATCAGTCTTTCCAGAAATATTTTTCTCTTTGATATTGAACAAGTTTCCGTCTCCAAACTTTTTACCTCAGAGATATTTTCTCCTCGACCACAAGTGCAAATGTTGCCATTGTGTATAATAATACGTAGCGGTGCCCAAAATGGCTATAATTCTTCCGTCTGAAATTTTGAAATATTGTAAACAGTGCATAAATATTTTGAGATCCCGTCTCTACCTCATATTTTCTATCGATAGAGAATGATATTCAAATTAATGTTTTGTCAGAATTTCCTATCTTATTTCTTATGAATATAGGCAAAGGAATATTTTAATGAAAGGTAACGATGACTTACTTTATTAGGGACTCTGATGGAAGACAAGAAAATAATTATAAATAAATGTGTATAAGAGCCCGTGGGCCAATTTCAAGTTTGGGTAGGTCCTCGTCTAACTAAGTTTTAGAAGTAGTAGTTTGGCTCTATTCTAAAGAGAATTGAAATAAAGTTAAATTTATATGTTCCAAAATTAACTAATAACATCACTTATTCCACTGTTACAAACAAACATTGAATTTTTAGTGGTAAGCATAATTAGTTTCAAGTGTTTTCTCTAAAAATTTTAGTTAGACGGAGAGAGGAAATTTGAAAGGAGAGAGCCCTATCAAGTTAAGAATTTGTACCTTAGTACTTTGAGTGGTCTGACTAGAAGTTTAGATGATCGATTTGAAAGTGACTCCTCAAAGCCAAAGCGAAGGTTATTTAAAGTTTAAAGTGTAATGTTAGAAACTCAGGTTTGATCAGCACAATAGTTAGATGCTAATCTGGTGAGATCTCGTTTGTTACTGACTTTACTTGTAAAGAAGTAGGTCATATTTAGAAAATAAAGTGATGTGAGTGTGATCTGATGTTATAAACATCGAGGTTGAGACTTATCATATATCTATATAAGTACTAATATTATATATATATGAAAAAAATCCTAGTATTAATCAAGGGTATCAAGCAACCTACTGCATCCCCTGATAACATTGCACTATCGGGCCAACGTCGGTAAACGTTGGCAAAGTAAAGGCACAATCGGGCGTTGGCACACCAGTTCTATTACACACTTGGCCAATGCAATGAAAACGACACTGGGCCAACGGTTGCCAAACAGCACTGGCCCATTGAAGGAAAACATTGGTTAACCAATTCAGTGATTTTTTGATTTACCAGTACCTAGGTATATTTATTTTACTTGTTTATCGGATCTATTTAGCAGTTATCGCTAGAAAATCAGAGAGGTTAGGTGCAAACGGTCTCTCCTAACGTTAATAGCACCAAATAGCCAATGTAATATCCTCAATTAAGTATATCTTCAAATTAAATTAGTAGCCGTTACTTGCAATTTAGTATGAATGAGCCTGTTATCCCTTCAACTATTAATGTAAAACTTTATTTATTTCGTTCATAAAAATGAGATTGGACGCTAGTTAACTCATATATTTAGTATGAAAAGTTATTTTTCTGTGTGAAATAATTATTCACATTGAAAATTATACTTTCTATTTAATTTCAAATAGAAATATTACTATTTGGTTAAAATAGCGTATGTAAATTTTATGATTCGAGTTTGAATTGGGAACTGTTATTTTTTTTTTATCCTGACTTCGATCTGTAAAATGTGTTTGTTGGACAGTTACTACATTGTTAGAAGTAACTGTTATCTTAACATGTTATGTATAGCGTTCTGTAATTAATACTCCTGTTATATGAGAATAGTACTAGCCGTAGACATGCATGACATCGGCAACGTTAAGTATTGCCGGTACCAATAAGTCGTTTATACGTGGTTATACTGTTCTGGGCCGGAGTACCTCCGTGAGGTGGGCCAACGTCGGGCCTTTGCTGGCCCAATACTCCGAGACTGGCATGACAGCGTTAGCCCAGAGTTTCGTTCTGAATTAGAACAACGTTGGCCCAACATTGTTATGTTCACTTTCTAGTTTTTTTTGCATTCGATTCTCCACGGAATTCTCTACAAAATTGCTGCAGCGGAATTTTGATTTTCGAATTGTTTTTAAAAAAACAATAATCCTGAAGAAAAGGGATTCCGAAAAATACTTAGAAAATTCAAATTCTGCTGCCGCAATTTTGTGGAGAATTCCTTTGAAAATCGAATGCCAAATATAAACCGATGCCGTACGTTCAAAATTGAAAGAGCCTTAGGTTTTGAATACCAAAATTTGTCGGTTTTGAGAAGTGCCAAATAAACGCATTTAAAGTTGCCGTGTACCTGGCTGCACATCTTATCTTTTTTATATGTCGAGTGCCACTTGTTGGACTGTAGCCAATAGCTATTGTGTGTGGTCTCAGTAGCAAGAACTATTCCTGATATGGTGAGATAATTAATTATTATGAATTATTAATGGCTGATAGGGAGTGTGTATTGTGTAGAGCATCTACCACGACTACAACCCGCCTCTCGCCGTTTCCCTTCCTCTCTCTCCCCAGTGGGTTATAGTGACTCTAGAGCTCTGAAAACTTCATTCAAAAAAAAAAATGATAAAATTGTGAGATTTTCCCAAGTACGGTTCCCTTAACATATAATTTTATTATTCTAATCAAAATATACAACGAAGAGAAATAAATTTAATTAGTACCGGTGGGGGTGGTTGAAAATGACCCAACCAGTTTTCAGATTAAAACCCCAATAATGATTTATAAAGACTCCCATAGTTAAATTCAATATCGTTAAAGGATTCGTATTAGTTAATGAGTAACAGACATTTTATATATAGTGTTCAGATTTTTTTTTTTAGGTCAAATTGTTAAATCAAATCATAGCGATCAGATACCTTTCATTATATTCTATCACTGCTTGCAGTAGAAGTAGAATCTGAGTATTTTGAATGGCAGCTTCGCCATTCAAAACCCTATTGGACATTAATAAAAAATATTCCTCCCCAAACCAAAAATAAAGTGGAGGGGGTAATTACGATTTGATGTTTTGGATATATTGAAGCTTCACAGCGTGATTTTCTTTGTCGAAAAAAGTTATGTTTCTGCCCCTCAAAAAATATAATAATATTATGATAGTAATAAATATGAAATTCATTGGAAGTACGAACATTATAAAATAATTAATTTTAATCATAAACATAAGAAGTGAGAGTGGAGGGAAAAGAGTGATTATTTTAGAGTTCAATTTATCAAAGAAATTCTTTCCAACATATCAATGGCTACTGTAAATTATTAAATATTAATACGACCTTATGACCCATCTTTCCCTGTTATCTCAATTTTTACTACATAAATTTCTTCTCTTAGTTCACATATGAGACAAAAAGAGTGTAGTTCAAAGTTCGCAGTGAATTTTCCTGTCGTCAAATTTTGTAAGTTTGAGATGAAACACCAGATGAGCTTCAACATTACCAACTAGAGCATCTAAAGACTTTCTCATCTTGGAGAGTAGTACCTGGAGACATGAATAAGAAGATAAAAAATTGTATGTCAATTTTTCAGTAAGACATATTTTATAATTTATATTTCCATCGTATTTTATAATTTAATAAACAGGTCCTATGAATCTAAATATGATCTTAAACGTCACTGAGCCTTTGAAGTTTGGATAATTTTTCAGTTTGAAAAGTACGTAATATTATCTGAAATCCTTGAATCATGGTTGAGATAATTCTAGATGTGGATGAAACACTTAAAGTAAAAAGTAAAGTAATTTTAATGATACTTCTTATTTTTCAATGATTTGCATTAACAAATTTATTTCGTTAGTGATAAATATTTCTTGGATGTGTTTTTTTTTACTATTGGGTAATGTACTAGAGTTTATATTTATTCACAAAAACTCTATAATCAAGAAGATAAAGACGATAACGATTACCAAGTTAAAATTTGGTAAAATGAATTCAAAGTTCTTCGTTAGACCATAACATAATTATGTGCCTATTTATTCCTCAGTTCATAATTATAACTAACTCTGTATGAATTATTTTAGTAATGGTATTCCCATGCACCATTAAAATATGTGTAACAGATTATTTGATTAAGAGTCCAATCAGACTATTTGCACTGATATAAAGACGTGTTTGGAAATATTGCTATAAATATGATATACAGTAGTAGACAAAATTCAAGGGTAAGCAAAAACAAGTTATCAAAATCTTTAATTTCATAAAAAGTACAAAACACACATTATTGAAATTTTGCACGTATTTTCATATAGAGCTCAGCCTCATGTGTATTTGTATGAAATTTCAAAGCATTTGGACAATTATTCTAGGAATAGTTCTATATTTCACTTCAAACACTAAATTTAGCTCTGGTCAGAAATTGAGGGTAGCCATCATAAACTTTGATATATTCACGGATATTGGCAATTAACTTAATAAATTGAGAATAAAACTTCGCTATGTCCCTTCAATATATCTTCTACCACAAAATTCTACCAATTTTTCACAATATGAAGGAGTCATCCACCTTCTATTCATCCTCAATAAATGTCCACAAGTTTCCCTCCTGATACAGTCTCCAATTGTCGTTGTGAGAGATTTCTATTGCCATATGAAGGTCCAAAAGGATTGTGCATTATATTGTGGCTCTACATAAGCAGTAATATTTCTCCTTTTTTCAATTACTATATCAATTTCAAATCGATAAACTGTTTTGTATTGATTTTGTACTGCGAGTTTAAATATTGAGCATAATATTATAATCTCTATCAGCTTTTTCCATAATCAATTATCAACGCACCAAATTATTTTCATGATTATAGGTGAATTGTTTTTTCGTAATTTAGTACCTTTGATTTCAAATATCGGGAAAGTTTCCCAAATCATTATTGACGGACTGAAGGACAAAAGTAAAAAGAAATGAATTAGAAACCTTTCTCTGCTAAATAAGACCTAAAATTCATTGGTTTCTGAGGAGATTTATCGGTCTGAGGGAAGTTTATTGCTAGATGGAATCAAATGTTAAAGAGTAATTTTAAACGCCAGAAAAGTATAAATATATTTGTTCCTGCCAAATTATTATATATTAGAATTTGTATTATAAAATATTCCGTTCTTTCGCAGTGTATAGTTTATAGATCGACTTCAGTTATCATGAAATATATTTTAAAATTTAAATGAAATTCATAATGGAATTAACCATTATTCATTAATCTAATAAGCACGGTTGCATTATTCACTCTGTGTTTGATTCACTAATATATTTTGATAAATATAATCGTTTCAACTCGTAACGATGTCAGTTGCTTCACCGTTAGTTTATGCTTACCCTATTCTCTGGTTTCAGGGATTATTACATTATCTATACAGAATGTATGGGACAACACTCAGTGAACAGTTATATGGCTGGCTTTATATGAATATATTTATAAGTCGGTTACGCACAAATGTTTATGCACGTGGTCAGTTGAGTGAAGTGAGGAGCTTTAAGCTTGATGACTACCTTATAAGACTATCCAGCGGAGACTACACGTGATTACTATTAGATGTTATCTTGATGCTTGCTACCCGAGTACTAGCTTGTTCAAGTTTCAGTGCTTGCTTTCAGGGTAAGGTAATAGCTATTTCATGACTTCCCAATTGTAGAAGTTTTAAAATAGAATGTGCAACTATATAATCTTACTAAAAATCTCTTATTGTAATCACATAATGTTTTACAGTAAAAGTATATTTTCTATATAAAATTAATTAATTTCAAAATGGCAATTATTGAATATTGTCTTAGCATGAATGGAAGTATTGACAAAATAGAAATGTTGATAGAATTAAATCATCAGGCAATCGAATTTATCTCATGTAACCATTTTCGAAGTAAGATATAACCATTCATTTTCTTATTCAAGAATGATTTGAAATTTCTTTTATTATTGAAATAAAATCACCTGGGGATGACAATAAAATATCATCCCGCCTGATTAATGTACAGGATATTGTATTTGTAAACGACAACCTCAATAATTTCCAACCTCCTACCTGTACTACAATTGAGTTACATTCGAATCTTCATACTTATTTGAGATGAAAACATGATTTTTTTACCGAATTCAGTTGTGACGAATGATAAGGAGAATATCATTAAAATAAAGTGGATGGAAATGTCTCTATTCAACAAAATGTCAATATTTAATTACTGTAATGTGTCTAAAACGCATATAAGGTAAGTATCGAATCGTCGGACAGACCGATTTGTCGGACAAATGATTTCAAATACCAAAATGTAAAGAAGTTTTACATCATACGAGGCTAGGTGATAGGTAGTTAGGTAGAGATGTGTTTTCTTAACAATGTGATGAAATTTTGAAGCTATCATTCGAATATTTGTGAAATAATTTGACTGAGAGTGAAAAAAGCTTGAGTTTCTCATTCATTATTTGAATCTAGCAGATATAAAACCACCCCATATGGCAAATGATATTACAGATGACCTATAAGGCTAGGCTCCATGTCACTCTACTAAAGATTGATGGCTACAGCACGAGTGATGCTATATAGTGGGATAAACCATTTTCCAAAATATTTTAGCTTGTTTGTACTGCACCGTGTTCGAAAATTCGATACAAAATTTGATGTCCGATGTTTCAATTTTCTATTAAATATTGTCTGAAGAATCGATTTTGATCATCCGATAAAAGTTGTTGAACCTATTTACATCCATACTTTGCTTGATGATGTAATGTATTGCTTTAATAATAATTATTGCACTCAGGGTAATTAGTACATAATAACAATAAAAATAGCACTTTATGTACAGAGTTGCCCTGGTTCCGGGACCGACTACATCATCTTCCAAGTTATATTTATTTGCTTAGAAAAACTAATATAATCATATTTGATATTAGTAGCAAAACCTTAACACACAGTTACAATAAAGTATCGACCATAATTTTAACTCCCGATACTGTGTCGCGAATTCATAATAAGGTGTACCATGTATTTCTTTTATAGCCACTAACAAGAACACATGATATTTGTGCTCCTATTATTCTTTCATACACTTATCGTCATTTATATTTATTGTCATTACCAGCGTTCGAGGGAGGAAAGGTCTAGCTACAAAACTTGATAATGAAATTTCTAATATAGAATATTTTTTATTTTTTTCATTGTTCCTTCAGTAGGGTGGCGCCTCTGAGGTTAGAAATTAAATGGTTACTACCAGTAAGAATATACAGGGTGTCCGCAAAAAAGGAGTCGATTGAAAAGGGTTGTAATTTGTAAACTTTGGTTGCTAGAAGATTGAATTAGGTTTCATTTAAAAGAAAATAATGACAAGTGTTTTTCATAATAACACACCCAGACTCAATAAACTAGTTAATTTAAAAAAAAAACATTATTTTTATCACATTCTGTGTAGAGTATTAGCATGGGTCCGCAAAAAAGTAGCCGATTTTAAAGAACTGCTATTTGTAAACTATTATAGCTAGAAGTGTGAAATAGATTTCAAATTAAATTTGATATTATTCATACATGAAGAGGATATATAGACACATCTATAGAGATTTAATTTCATTGGTGGTTTATTATCCCAAGGAAGGCATAATTAACAATGGAATGGAGAAAACTTATCTTTTTGGAGATGTATAAAAATAGATCCGTGATGACTACAATTTATCGATTTTAGGCAAGATATGAAACACTATTTAGAAAAATAATAGTTGAATGAAATTACGTTACATGATATGTCCACGGTACTGTGCATAATTTATATAAAAGAAATTCAGGCCATTAAAAAGCAGCAAGGACAGAAACATCAACTATATTGTGTGCACTCGGTAGAGCGCATATCTTCGCCGCCCCTTTGACTCGTTTTCTCCCAAATCTAATAAACTGGTAACTGGATAATGACCAATCGTCCCAGCAAGTTTCATGCAATATGGTTCAATTCTTTTTGAGTTATTCAGTTATAAATGACATTGACCTTGACCTATGACCGTATCGCTCTCAAAATTCTACCAGAAGGTTCCTGGATATTGACCAATTGTACCATCAGATTTCAGACAATTCGGTTTAAGATTTTTTTAAGTTATTGAGTCACAAATGACCTTGACCTTGATCTTTGACCTTTGACCCGTTCACTCCCAAAATCTAACAAAATGGTTCCTGTTTATTGATCAATCGCAATATGGTTCAATACTTTTGATTATAAATGACTATGACCTTGACCTTCCTACCAGCAGGTCACTGGACATGGACCAATCGTTTCGCCAAATTTCAGGCAATTGAGTTATTGCCTTGTTATTCAGTTAAGCGAATAACAAGATGATGAATACATAAATAAATAAATGCCGATGAAAATATGACCCTCCCGCATTCTGCGAAGGTAATAACAGGGTTTGAGAAATCTAATTATCGATTGTTGAATGAAATCAGTGAGAAATTTAACGGCTTAGACATATATTATGAAAACTATTGTTCGTTTAATCTTATCATATCATGTAACACATTCACTTGACACCGTTTTAAATGGAACACCATCCGTTACTAAAGTGAGTTGAGTGTAAACTGTCACTAGAGTGAAATGAGTGTAAACTGTCACTGGAGTGAAATGAGTGTAAACTGTCACTAGAGTGAAATGAGTGTGAACTGTCACTAGAGTGAAATGAGTGTGAACTGTCACTAGAGTGAAATGAGTGTAAACTGTCACTGGAGTGAAATGAGTGTAAACTGTCACTAGAGTGAAATGAGTGTAAACTGTCACTAGAGTGAAATGAGTGTAAACTGTCACTAGAGTGAAATGAGTGTAAACTGTCACTGGAGTGAAATGAGTGTAAACTGTCACTGGAGTGAAATGAGTGTAAACTGTCACTAGAGTGAAATGAGTGTGAACTGTCACTAGAGTGAAATGAGTGTAAACTGTCACTAGAGTGAAATGAGTGTAAACTGTCACTGGAGTGAAATGAGTGTAAACTGTCACTAGAGTGAAATGAGTGTGAACTGTCACTGGAGTGAAATGAGTGTAAACTGTCACTAGAGTGAAATGAGTGTGAACTGTCACTAGAGTGAAATGAGTGTAAACTGTCACTGGAGTGAAATGAGTGTAAACTGTCACTAGAGTGAAATGAGTGTAAACTGTCACTGGAGTGAAATGAGTGTAAACTGTCACTAGAGTGAAATGAGTGTAAACTGTCACTAGAGTGAAATGAGTGTAAACTGTCACTAGAGTGAAATGAGTGTAAACTGTCACTGGAGTGAAATGAGTGTAAACTGTCACTGGAGTGAAATGAGTGTAAACTGTCACTAGAGTGAAATGAGTGTGAACTGTCACTAGAGTGAAATGAGTGTAAACTGTCACTGGAGTGAAATGAGTGTAAACTGTCACTAGAGTGAAATGAGTGTGAACTGTCACTAGAGTGAAATGAGTGTAAACTGTCACTAGAGTGAAATGAGTGTAAACTGTCACTGGAGTGAAATGAGTGTAAACTGTCACTAGAGTGAAATGAGTGTGAACTGTCACTAGAGTGAAATGAGTGTAAACTGTCACTGGAGTGAAATGAGTGTAAACTGTCACTGGAGTGAAATGAGTGTAAACTGTCACTAGAGTGAAATGAGTGTAAACTGTCACTGGAGTGAAATGAGTGTAAACTGTCACTAGAGTGAAATGAGTGTAAACTGTCACTAGAGTGAAATGAGTGTAAACTGTCACTAGAGTGAAATGAGTGTAAACTGTCACTGGAGTGAAATGAGTGTAAACTGTCACTGGAGTGAAATGAGTGTAAACTGTCACTAGAGTGAAATGAGTGTGAACTGTCACTAGAGTGAAATGAGTGTAAACTGTCACTGGAGTGAAATGAGTGTAAACTGTCACTAGAGTGAAATGAGTGTGAACTGTCACTAGAGTGAAATGAGTGTAAACTGTCACTAGAGTGAAATGAGTGTAAACTGTCACTGGAGTGAAATGAGTGTAAACTGTCACTAGAGTGAAATGAGTGTGAACTGTCACTAGAGTGAAATGAGTGTAAACTGTCACTGGAGTGAAATGAGTGTAAACTGTCACTGGAGTGAAATGAGTGTAAACTGTCACTAGAGTGAAATGAGTGTGAACTGTCACTAGAGTGAAATGAGTGTAAACTGTCACTAGAGTGAAATGAGTGTAAACTGTCACTAGAGTGAAATGAGTGTGAACTGTCACTAGAGTGAAATGAGTGTAAACTGTCACTAGAGTGAAATGAGTGTGAACTGTCACTAGAGTGAAATGAGTGTAAACTGTCACTAGAGTGAAATGAGTGTAAACTGTCACTAGAGTGAAATGAGTGTGAACTGTCACTAGAGTGAAATGAGTGTGAACTGTCACTAGAGTGAAATGAGTGTGAACTGTCACTAGAGTGAAATGAGTGTAAACTGTCACTGGAGTGAAATGAGTGTGAACTGTCACTAGAGTGAAATGAGTGTAAACTGTCACTAGAGTGAAATGAGTGTAAACTGTCACTGGAGTGAAATGAGTGTAAACTGTCACTAGAGTGAAATGAGTGTGAACTGTCACTAGAGTGAAATGAGTGTAAACTGTCACTGGAGTGAAATGAGTGTAAACTGTCACTGGAGTGAAATGAGTGTAAACTGTCACTAGAGTGAAATGAGTGTGAACTGTCACTAGAGTGAAATGAGTGTAAACTGTCACTAGAGTGAAATGAGTGTAAACTGTCACTAGAGTGAAATGAGTGTGAACTGTCACTAGAGTGAAATGAGTGTAAACTGTCACTAGAGTGAAATGAGTGTGAACTGTCACTAGAGTGAAATGAGTGTAAACTGTCACTAGAGTGAAATGAGTGTAAACTGTCACTAGAGTGAAATGAGTGTGAACTGTCACTAGAGTGAAATGAGTGTGAACTGTCACTAGAGTGAAATGAGTGTGAACTGTCACTAGAGTGAAATGAGTGTAAACTGTCACTGGAGTGAAATGAGTGTAAACTGTCACTAGAGTGAAATGAGTGTAAACTGTCACTGGAGTGAAATGAGTGTAAACTGTCACTGGAGTGAAATGAGTGTAAACTGTCACTGGAGTGAAATGAGTGTAAACTGTCACTAGAGTGAAATGAGTGTGAACTGTCACTGGATTGAAATGAGTGTAAACTGTCACTAGAGTGAAATGAGTGTGAACTGTCACTAGAGTGAAATGAGTGTAAACTGTCACTGGAGTAAAATGAGTGTAAACTGTCACTGGAATGAAATGAGTGTAAACTGTCACTGGAGTGAAATGAGTGTAAACTGTCACTAGAGTGAAATGAGTGTGAACTGTCACTAGAGTGAAATGAGTGTAAACTGACACTGGAGTGAAATGAGTGTAAACTGTCACTGGAGTGAAATGAGTGTGAACTGTCACTAGAGTGAAATGAGTGTAAACTGTCACTAGAGTGAAATGAGTGTAAACTGTCACTAGTGTTAAATGAGTGTAAACTGTCACTGGAGTGAAATGAGTGTAAACTGTCACTAGAGTGAAATGAGTGTGAACTGTCACTAGAGTGAAATGAGTGTAAACTGTCACTGGAGTGAAATGAGTGTAAACTGTCACTGGAGTGAAATGAGTGTAAACTGTCACTAGAGTGAAATGAGTGTAAACTGTCACTGGAGTGAAATGAGTGTAAACTGTCACTAGAGTGAAATGAGTGTAAACTGTCACTGGAGTGAAATGAGTGTAAACTGTCACTAGAGTGAAATGAGTGTGAACTGTCACTAGAGTGAAATGAGTGTAAACTGTCACTAGAGTGAAATGAGTGTAAACTGTCACTAGAGTGAAATGAGTGTGAACTGTCACTAGAGTGAAATGAGTGTAAACTGTCACTAGAGTGAAATGAGTGTGAACTGTCACTAGAGTGAAATGAGTGTAAACTGTCACTAGAGTGAAATGAGTGTAAACTGTCACTAGAGTGAAATGAGTGTGAACTGTCACTAGAGTGAAATGAGTGTGAACTGTCACTAGAGTGAAATGAGTGTGAACTGTCACTAGAGTGAAATGAGTGTAAACTGTCACTAGAGTGAAATGAGTGTAAACTGTCACTGGAGTGAAATGAGTGTAAACTGTCACTGGAGTGAAATGAGTGTAAACTGTCACTAGAGTGAAATGAGTGTGAACTGTCACTAGAGTGAAATGAGTGTAAACTGTCACTGGAGTGAAATGAGTGTAAACTGTCACTGGAGTGAAATGAGTGTAAACTGTCACTAGAGTGAAATGAGTGTGAACTGTCACTAGAGTGAAATGAGTGTAAACTGTCACTAGAGTGAAATGAGTGTAAACTGTCACTAGAGTGAAATGAGTGTGAACTGTCACTAGAGTGAAATGAGTGTAAACTGTCACTAGAGTGAAATGAGTGTGAACTGTCACTAGAGTGAAATGAGTGTAAACTGTCACTAGAGTGAAATGAGTGTAAACTGTCACTAGAGTGAAATGAGTGTGAACTGTCACTAGAGTGAAATGAGTGTGAACTGTCACTAGAGTGAAATGAGTGTGAACTGTCACTAGAGTGAAATGAGTGTAAACTGTCACTGGAGTGAAATGAGTGTAAACTGTCACTAGAGTGAAATGAGTGTAAACTGTCACTGGAGTGAAATGAGTGTAAACTGTCACTAGAGTGAAATGAGTGTGAACTGTCACTAGAGTGAAATGAGTGTAAACTGTCACTGGAGTGAAATGAGTGTAAACTGTCACTGGAGTGAAATGAGTGTAAACTGTCACTAGAGTGAAATGAGTGTGAACTGTCACTGGATTGAAATGAGTGTAAACTGTCACTAGAGTGAAATGAGTGTGAACTGTCACTAGAGTGAAATGAGTGTAAACTGTCACTGGAGTAAAATGAGTGTAAACTGTCACTGGAATGAAATGAGTGTAAACTGTCACTGGAGTGAAATGAGTGTAAACTGTCACTAGAGTGAAATGAGTGTGAACTGTCACTAGAGTGAAATGAGTGTAAACTGACACTGGAGTGAAATGAGTGTAAACTGTCACTGGAGTGAAATGAGTGTAAACTGTCACTAGAGTGAAATGAGTGTAAACTGTCACTGGAGTGAAATGAGTGTAAACTGTCACTAGAGTGAAATGAGTGTAAACTGTCACTGGAGTGAAATGAGTGTAAACTGTCACTAGAGTGAAATGAGTGTGAACTGTCACTAGAGTGAAATGAGTGTAAACTGTCACTAGAGTGAAATGAGTGTAAACTGTCACTAGAGTGAAATGAGTGTGAACTGTCACTAGAGTGAAATGAGTGTAAACTGTCACTAGAGTGAAATGAGTGTGAACTGTCACTAGAGTGAAATGAGTGTAAACTGTCACTAGAGTGAAATGAGTGTAAACTGTCACTAGAGTGAAATGAGTGTGAACTGTCACTAGAGTGGAATGAGTGTGAACTGTCACTAGAGTGAAATGAGTGTGAACTGTCACTAGAGTGAAATGAGTGTAAACTGTCACTGGAGTGAAATGAGTGTAAACTGTCACTAGAGTGAAATGAGTGTAAACTGTCATTGGAGTGAAATGAGTGTAAACTGTCACTAGAGTGAAATGAGTGTGAACTGTCACTAGAGTGAAATGAGTGTAAACTGTCACTAGAGTGAAATGAGTGTAAACTGTCACTGGAGTGAAATGAGTGTAAACTGTCACTAGAGTGAAATGAGTGTGAACTGTCACTGGAGTGAAATGAGTGTAAACTGTCACTAGAGTGAAATGAGTGTGAACTGTCACTAGAGTGAAATGAGTGTAAACTGTCACTGGAGTGAAATGAGTGTAAACTGTCACTGGAGTGAAATGAGTGTAAACTGTCACTGGAGTGAAATGAGTGTAAACTGTCACTAGAGTGAAATGAGTGTGAACTGTCACTAGAGTGAAATGAGTGTAAACTGTCACTAGAGTGAAATGAGTGTAAACTGTCACTGGAGTGAAATGAGTGTAAACTGTCACTAGAGTGAAATGAGTGTGAACTGTCACTGGAGTGAAATGAGTGTAAACTGTCACTAGAGTGAAATGAGTGTGAACTGTCACTAGAGTGAAATGAGTGTAAACTGTCACTAGAGTGAAATGAGTGTAAACTGTCACTGGAGTGAAATGAGTGTAAACTGTCACTAGAGTGAAATGAGTGTAAACTGTCACTGGAGTGAAATGAGTGTAAACTGTCACTAGAGTGAAATGAGTGTGAACTGTCACTAGAGTGAAATGAGTGTAAACTGTCACTAGAGTGAAATGAGTGTAAACTGTCACTAGTGTTAAATGAGTGTAAACTGTCACTGGAGTGAAATGAGTGTAAACTGTCACTAGAGTGAAATGAGTGTGAACTGTCACTAGAGTGAAATGAGTGTAAACTGTCACTGGAGTGAAATGAGTGTAAACTGTCACTGGAGTGAAATGAGTGTAAACTGTCACTAGAGTGAAATGAGTGTAAACTGTCACTGGAGTGAAATGAGTGTAAACTGTCACTAGAGTGAAATGAGTGTAAACTGTCACTGGAGTGAAATGAGTGTAAACTGTCACTAGAGTGAAATGAGTGTGAACTGTCACTAGAGTGAAATGAGTGTAAACTGTCACTAGAGTGAAATGAGTGTAAACTGTCACTAGAGTGAAATGAGTGTGAACTGTCACTAGAGTGAAATGAGTGTAAACTGTCACTAGAGTGAAATGAGTGTGAACTGTCACTAGAGTGAAATGAGTGTAAACTGTCACTAGAGTGAAATGAGTGTAAACTGTCACTAGAGTGAAATGAGTGTGAACTGTCACTAGAGTGAAATGAGTGTGAACTGTCACTAGAGTGAAATGAGTGTGAACTGTCACTAGAGTGAAATGAGTGTAAACTGTCACTGGAGTGAAATGAGTGTAAACTGTCACTAGAGTGAAATGAGTGTAAACTGTCACTGGAGTGAAATGAGTGTAAACTGTCACTAGAGTGAAATGAGTGTGAACTGTCACTAGAGTGAAATGAGTGTAAACTGTCACTGGAGTGAAATGAGTGTAAACTGTCACTGGAGTGAAATGAGTGTAAACTGTCACTAGAGTGAAATGAGTGTGAACTGTCACTGGAGTGAAATGAGTGTAAACTGTCACTAGAGTGAAATGAGTGTGAACTGTCACTAGAATGAAATGAGTGTAAACTGTCACTGGAGTGAAATGAGTGTAAACTGTCACTGGAATGAAATGAGTGTAAACTGTCACTGGAGTGAAATGAGTGTAAACTGTCACTAGAGTGAAATGAGTGTGAACTGTCACTAGAGTGAAATGAGTGTAAACTGTCACTGGAGTGAAATGAGTGTAAACTGTCACTGGAGTGAAATGAGTGTAAACTGTCACTAGAGTGAAATGAGTGTAAACTGTCACTGGAGTGAAATGAGTGTAAACTGTCACTAGAGTGAAATGAGTGTAAACTGTCACTGGAGTGAAATGAGTGTAAACTGTCACTAGAGTGAAATGAGTGTGAACTGTCACTAGAGTGAAATGAGTGTAAACTGTCACTAGAGTGAAATGAGTGTAAACTGTCACTAGAGTGAAATGAGTGTGAACTGTCACTAGAGTGAAATGAGTGTAAACTGTCACTAGAGTGAAATGAGTGTAAACTGTCACTAGAGTGAAATGAGTGTGAACTGTCACTAGAGTGAAATGAGTGTAAACTGTCACTAGAGTGAAATGAGTGTGAACTGTCACTAGAGTGGAATGAGTGTGAACTGTCACTAGAGTGAAATGAGTGTGAACTGTCACTAGAGTGAAATGAGTGTAAACTGTCACTGGAGTGAAATGAGTGTAAACTGTCACTAGAGTGAAATGAGTGTAAACTGTCATTGGAGTGAAATGAGTGTAAACTGTCACTAGAGTGAAATGAGTGTGAACTGTCACTAGAGTGAAATGAGTGTAAACTGTCACTGGAGTGAAATGAGTGTAAACTGTCACTGGAGTGAAATGAGTGTAAACTGTCACTAGAGTGAAATGAGTGTGAACTGTCACTAGAGTGAAATGAGTGTAAACTGTCACTAGAGTGAAATGAGTGTAAACTGTCACTAGTGTTAAATGAGTGTAAACTGTCACTGGAGTGAAATGAGTGTAAACTGTCACTAGAGTGAAATGAGTGTGAACTGTCACTAGAGTGAAATGAGTGTAAACTGTCACTGGAGTGAAATGAGTGTAAACTGTCACTGGAGTGAAATGAGTGTAAACTGTCACTAGAGTGAAATGAGTGTAAACTGTCACTGGAGTGAAATGAGTGTAAACTGTCACTAGAGTGAAATGAGTGTAAACTGTCACTGGAGTGAAATGAGTGTAAACTGTCACTAGAGTGAAATGAGTGTGAACTGTCACTAGAGTGAAATGAGTGTAAACTGTCACTAGAGTGAAATGAGTGTAAACTGTCACTAGAGTGAAATGAGTGTGAACTGTCACTAGAGTGAAATGAGTGTAAACTGTCACTAGAGTGAAATGAGTGTGAACTGTCACTAGAGTGAAATGAGTGTAAACTGTCACTAGAGTGAAATGAGTGTAAACTGTCACTAGAGTGAAATGAGTGTGAACTGTCACTAGAGTGAAATGAGTGTGAACTGTCACTAGAGTGAAATGAGTGTGAACTGTCACTAGAGTGAAATGAGTGTAAACTGTCACTGGAGTGAAATGAGTGTAAACTGTCACTAGAGTGAAATGAGTGTAAACTGTCACTGGAGTGAAATGAGTGTAAACTGTCACTGGAGTGAAATGAGTGTAAACTGTCACTAGAGTGAAATGAGTGTGAACTGTCACTAGAGTGAAATGAGTGTAAACTGTCACTGGAGTGAAATGAGTGTAAACTGTCACTGGAGTGAAATGAGTGTAAACTGTCACTGGAGTGAAATGAGTGTAAACTGTCACTGGAGTGAAATGAGTGTAAACTGTCACTAGAGTGAAATGAGTGTAAACTGTCACTGGAGTGAAATGAGTGTAAACTGTCACTAGAGTGAAATGAGTGTAAACTGTCACTGGAGTGAAATGAGTGTAAACTGTCACTAGAGTGAAATGAGTGTGAACTGTCACTAGAGTGAAATGAGTGTAAACTGTCACTAGAGTGAAATGAGTGTAAACTGTCACTAGAGTGAAATGAGTGTGAACTGTCACTAGAGTGAAATGAGTGTAAACTGTCACTAGAGTGAAATGAGTGTGAACTGTCACTAGAGTGAAATGAGTGTAAACTGTCACTAGAGTGAAATGAGTGTAAACTGTCACTAGAGTGAAATGAGTGTGAACTGTCACTAGAGTGGAATGAGTGTGAACTGTCACTAGAGTGAAATGAGTGTGAACTGTCACTAGAGTGAAATGAGTGTAAACTGTCACTGGAGTGAAATGAGTGTAAACTGTCACTAGAGTGAAATGAGTGTAAACTGTCATTGGAGTGAAATGAGTGTAAACTGTCACTAGAGTGAAATGAGTGTGAACTGTCACTAGAGTGAAATGAGTGTAAACTGTCACTGGAGTGAAATGAGTGTAAACTGTCACTGGAGTGAAATGAGTGTAAACTGTCACTAGAGTGAAATGAGTGTGAACTGTCACTGGAGTGAAATGAGTGTAAACTGTCACTAGAGTGAAATGAGTGTGAACTGTCACTAGAGTGAAATGAGTGTAAACTGTCACTGGAGTGAAATGAGTGTAAACTGTCACTGGAGTGAAATGAGTGTAAACTGTCACTGGAGTGAAATGAGTGTAAACTGTCACTAGAGTGAAATGAGTGTGAACTGTCACTAGAGTGAAATGAGTGTAAACTGTCACTAGAGTGAAATGAGTGTAAACTGTCACTGGAGTGAAATGAGTGTAAACTGTCACTAGAGTGAAATGAGTGTGAACTGTCACTGGAGTGAAATGAGTGTAAACTGTCACTAGAGTGAAATGAGTGTGAACTGTCACTAGAGTGAAATGAGTGTAAACTGTCACTAGAGTGAAATGAGTGTAAACTGTCACTGGAGTGAAATGAGTGTAAACTGTCACTAGAGTGAAATGAGTGTAAACTGTCACTGGAGTGAAATGAGTGTAAACTGTCACTAGAGTGAAATGAGTGTGAACTGTCACTAGAGTGAAATGAGTGTAAACTGTCACTAGAGTGAAATGAGTGTAAACTGTCACTAGTGTTAAATGAGTGTAAACTGTCACTGGAGTGAAATGAGTGTAAACTGTCACTAGAGTGAAATGAGTGTGAACTGTCACTAGAGTGAAATGAGTGTAAACTGTCACAAGAGTGAAATGAGTGTAAACTGTCACTAGAGTGAAATGAGTGTGAACTGTCACTAGAGTGAAATGAGTGTAAACTGTCACTAGAGTGAAATGAGTGTAAACTGTCACTAGAGTGAAATGAGTGTGAACTGTCACTAGAGTGAAATGAGTGTGAACTGTCACTAGAGTGAAATGAGTGTAAACTGTCACTAGAGTGAAATGAGTGTAAACTGTCACTGGAGTGAAATGAGTGTAAACTGTCACTAGAGTGAAATGAGTGTGAACTGTCACTAGAGTGAAATGAGTGTGAACTGTCACTAGAGTGAAATGAGTGTAAACTGTCACTAGAGTGAAATGAGTGTGAACTGTCACTAGAGTGAAATGAGTGTGAACTGTCACTAGAGTGAAATAAGTGTGAACTGTCACTAGAGTGAAATGAGTGTGAACTGTCACTAGAGTGAAATGAGTGTAAACTGTCACTACAGTGAAATGAGTGTAAACTGTCACTAGAGTGAAATGAGTGTAAACTGTCACTAGAGTGAAATGAGTGTAAACTGTCACTAGAGTGAAATGAGTGTAAACTGTCACTAGAGTGAAATGAGTGTAAACTGTCACTAGAGTGAAATGAGTGTGAACTGTCACTAGAGTGAAATGAGTGTGAACTGTCACTAGAGTGAAATGAGTGTAAACTGTCACTAGTGAAATGAGTGTAAACTGTCACTGGAGTGAAATGAGTGTAAACTGTCACTAGAGTGAAATGAGTGTGAACTGTCACTAGAGTGAAATGAGTGTAAACTGTCACTAGAGTGAAATGAGTGTGAACTGTCACTAGAGTGAAATGAGTGTAAACTGTCACTAGAGTGAAATGAGTGTAAACTGTCACTGGAGTGAAATGAGTGTAAACTGTCACTAGAGTGAAATGAGTGTGAACTGTCACTAGAGTGCAATGAGTGTAAACTGTCACTAGAGTGAAATGAGTGTAAACTGTCACTAGAGTGAAATGAGTGTAAACTGTCACTACAGTGAAATGAGTGTAAACTGTCACTAGAGTGAAATGAGTGTAAACTGTCACTAGAGTGAAATGAGTGTAAACTGTCACTAGAGTGAAATGAGTGTGAACTGTCACTAGAGTGAAATGAGTGTAAACTGTCACTAGAGTGAAATGAGTGTAAACTGTCACTAGAGTGAAATGAGTGTAAACTGTCACTAGAGTGAAATGAGTGTAAACTGTCACTAGAGTGAAATGAGTGTAAACTGTCACTAGAGTGAAATGAGTGTAAACTGTCACTAGAGTGAAATGAGTGTAAACTGTCACTAGAGTGAAATGAGTGTGAACTGTCACTAGAGTGAAATGAGTGTAAACTGTCACTAGAGTGAAATGAGTGTAAACTGTCACTAGAGTGAAATGAGTGTAAACTGTCACTACAGTGAAATGAGTGTAAACTGTCACTAGAGTGAAATGAGTGTAAACTGTCACTAGAATAAAATGAGTGTAAACTGTCACTAGAGTGAAATGAGTGTAAACTGTCACTAGAGTGAAATGAGTGTAAACTGTCACTGGAGTGAAATGAGTGTAAACTGTCACTAGATTGAAATGAGTGTAAACTGTCACTGGAGTGAAATGAGTGTAAACTGTCACTAGAGTGAAATGAGTGTGAACTGTCACTAGAGTGAAATGAGTGTAAACTGTCACTAGAGTGAAATGAGTGTGAACTGTCACTGGAGTGAAATGAGTGTAAACTGTCACTAGAGTGAAATGAGTGTGAACTGTCACTAGAGTGAAATGAGTGTAAACTGTCACTAGAGTGAAATGAGTGTAAACTGTCACTAGAGTGAAATGAGTGTAAACTGTCACTACAGTGAAATGAGTGTAAACTGTCACGAGAGTGAAATGAGTGTAAACTGTCACTAGAGTGAAATGAGTGTAAACTGTCACTAGAGTGAAATGAGTGTGAACTGTCACTAGAGTGAAATGAGTGTAAACTGTCACTAGAGTGAAATGAGTGTAAACTGTCACTAGAGTGAAATGAGTGTAAACTGTCACTTCAGTGAAATGAGTGTAAACTGTCACTAGAGTGAAATGAGTGTAAACTGTCACTAGAGTGAAATGAGTGTAAACTGTCACTAGAGTGAAATGAGTGTAAACTGTCACTACAGTGAAATGAGTGTAAACTGTCACTAGAGTGAAATGAGTGTAAACTGTCACTGGAGTGAAATGAGTGTAAACTGTCACTAGAGTGAAATGAGTGTAAACTGTCACTAGAGTGAAATGAGTGTAAACTGTCACTAGAGTGAAATGAGTGTAAACTGTCACTAGAGTGAAATGAGTGTAAACTGTCACTAGAGTGAAATGAGTGTAAACTGTCACTAGAGTGAAATGAGTGTAAACTGTCACTAGAGTGAAATGAGTGTGAACTGTCACTAGAGTGAAATGAGTGTAAACTGTCACTAGAGTGAAATGAGTGTAAACTGTCACTAGAGTGAAATGAGTGTAAACTGTCACTAGAGTGAAATGAGTGTGAACTGTCACTAGAGTGAAATGAGTGTAAACTGTCACTAGAGTGAAATGAGTGTAAACTGTCACTAGAGTGAAATGAGTGTAAACTGTCACTAGAGTGAAATGAGTGTAAACTGTCACTAGAGTGAAATGAGTGTAAACTGTCACTTGAGTGAAATGAGTGTAAACTGTCACTAGAGTGAAATGAGTGTAAACTGTCACTAGAGTGAAATGAGTGCAAACTGTCACTAGAGTGAAATGAGTGTAAACTGTCACTAGAGTGAAATGAGTGTGAACTGTCACTAGAGTGAAATGAGTGTAAACTGTCACTACAGTGAAATGAGTGTAAACTGTCACTAGAGTGAAATGAGTGTAAACTGTCACTACAGTGAAATGAGTGTAAACTGTCACTAGAGTGAAATGAGTGTAAACTGTCACTAGAGTGAAATGAGTGTAAACTGTCACTAGGGTGAAATGAGTGTAAACTGTCACTAGAGTGAAATGAGTGTAAACTGTCACTAGAGTGAAATGAGTGTAAACTGTCACTAGAGTGAAATGAGTGTAAACTGTCACTGGAGTGAAATGAGTGTAAACTGTCACTAGAGTGAAATGAGTGTAAACTGTCACTAGATTGAAATGAGTGTAAACTGTCACTAGAGTGAAATGAGTGTAAACTGTCACTAGAGTGAAATGAGTGTAAACTGTCACTAGAGTGAAATGAGTGTAAACTGTCACTAGAGTGAAATGAGTGTAAACTGTCACTAGAGTGAAATGAGTGTGAACTGTCACTAGAGTGAAATGAGTGTAAACTGTCACTAGAGTGAAATGAGTGTAAACTGTCACTAGAGTGAAATGAGTGTAAACTGTCACTACAGTGAAATGAGTGTAAACTGTCACTAGAGTGAAATGAGTGTAAACTGTCACTAGAGTGAAATGAGTGTAAACTGTCACTAGAGTGAAATGAGTGTGAACTGTCACTAGAGTGAAATGAGTGTAAACTGTCACTAGAGTGAAATGAGTGTGAACTGTCACTAGAGTGAAATGAGTGTAAACTGTCACTACAGTGAAATGAGTGTAAACTGTCACTAGAGTGAAATGAGTGTTAACTGTCACTAGAGTGAATTGAGTGTAAACTGTCACTAGAGTGAAATGAGTGTAAACTGTCACTACAGTGAAATGAGTGTAAACTGTCACTAGAGTGAAATGAGTGTAAACTGTCACTAGAGTGAAATGAGTGTAAACTGTCACTAGAGTGAAATGAGTGTGAACTGTCACTAGAGTGAAATGAGTGTAAACTGTCACTAGAGTGAAATGAGTGTAAACTGTCACTAGAGTGAAATGAGTGTAAACTGTCACTAGAGTGAAATGAGTGTGAACTGTCACTAGAGTGAAATGAGTGTAAACTGTCACTAGAGTGAAATGAGTGTAAACTGTCACTAGAGTGAAATGAGTGTAAACTGTCACTAGAGTGAAATGAGTGTAAACTGTCACTAGAGTGAAATGAGTGTAAACTGTCACTAGAGTGAAATGAGTGCAAACTGTCACTAGAGTGAAATGAGTGTAAACTGTCACTAGAGTGAAATGAGTGTGAACTGTCACTAGAGTGAAATGAGTGTGAACTGTCACTACAGTGAAATGAGTGTAAACTGTCACTAGAGTGAAATGAGTGTAAACTGTCACTAGAGTGAAATGAGTGTAAACTGTCACTAGAGTGAAATGAGTGTAAACTGTCACTAGAGTGAAATGAGTGTAAACTGTCACTAGAGTGAAATGAGTGTAAACTGTCACTAGAGTGAAATGAGTGTAAACTGTCACTAGAGTGAAATGAGTGTGAACTGTCACTAGAGTGAAATGAGTGTAAACTGTCACTAGAGTGAAATGAGTGTAAACTGTCACTAGAGTGAAATGAGTGTGAACTGTCACTAGAGTGAAATGAGTGTAAACTGTCACTACAGTGAAATGAGTGTAAACTGTCACTAGAGTGAAATGAGTGTAAACTGTCACTAGAGTGAAATGAGTGTGAATTGTCACTAGAGTGAAATGAGTGTAAACTGTCACTAGAGTGAAATGAGTGTAAACTGTCACTAGAGTGAAATGAGTGTAAACTGTCACTAGAGTGAAATGAGTGTAAACTGTCACTAGAGTGAAATGAATGTAAACTGTCACTAGAGTGAAATGAGTGTAAACTGTCACTAGAGTGAAATGAGTGTAAACTGTCACTAGAGTGAAATGAGTGTAAACTGTCACTAGAGTGAAATGAGTGTGAACTGTCACTAGAGTGAAATGAGTGTGAACTGTCACTAGAGTGAAATGAGTGTAAACTGTCACTAGAGTGAAATGAGTGTAAACTGTCACTGGAGTGAAATGAGTGTAAACTGTCACTAGAGTGAAATGAGTGTGAACTGTCACTAGAGTGAAATGAGTGTAAACTGTCACTAGAGTGAAATGAGTGTGAACTGTCACTAGAGTGAAATGAGTGTAAACTGTCACTAGAGTGAAATGAGTGTAAACTGTCACTGGAGTGAAATGAGTGTAAACTGTCACTAGAGTGAAATGAGTGTGAACTGTCACTAGAGTGAAATGAGTGTAAACTGTCACTAGAGTGAAATGAGTGTAAACTGTCACTAGAGTGAAATGAGTGTAAACTGTCACTACAGTGAAATGAGTGTAAACTGTCACTAGAGTGAAATGAGTGTAAACTGTCACTAGAGTGAAATGAGTGTAAACTGTCACTAGAGTGAAATGAGTGTGAACTGTCACTAGAGTGAAATGAGTGTAAACTGTCACTAGAGTGAAATGAGTGTAAACTGTCACTAGAGTGAAATGAGTGTAAACAGTCACTACAGTGAAATGAGTGTAAACTGTCACTAGAGTGAAATGAGTGTAAACTGTCACTAGAGTGAAATGAGTGTAAACTGTCACTAGAGTGAAATGAGTGTAAACTGTCACTAGAGTGAAATGAGTGTGAACTGTCACTAGAGTGAAATGAGTGTAAACTGTCACTAGAGTGAAATGAGTGTAAACTGTCACTAGAGTGAAATGAGTGTAAACTGTCACTACAGTGAAATGAGTGTAAACTGTCACTAGAGTGAAATGAGTGTAAACTGTCACTAGAGTGAAATGAGTGTAAACTGTCACTAGAGTGAAATGAGTGTAAACTGTCACTAGAGTGAAATGAGTGTAAACTGTCACTGGAGTGAAATGAGTGTAAACTGTCACTAGAGTGAAATGAGTGTAAACTGTCACTGGAGTGAAATGAGTGTAAACTGTCACTAGAGTGAAATGAGTGTGAACTGTCACTAGAGTGAAATGAGTGTAAACTGTCACTAGAGTGAAATGAGTGTGAACTGTCACTGGAGTGAAATGAGTGTGAACTGTCACTAGAGTGAAATGAGTGTGAACTGTCACTAGAGTGAAATGAGTGTAAACTGTCACTAGAGTGAAATGAGTGTAAACTGTCACTAGAGTGAAATGAGTGTAAACTGTCACTACAGTGAAATGAGTGTAAACTGTCACTAGAGTGAAATGAGTGTAAACTGTCACTAGAGTGAAATGAGTGTAAACTGTCACTAGAGTGAAATGAGTGTGAACTGTCACTAGAGTGAAATGAGTGTAAACTGTCACTAGAGTGAAATGAGTGTAAACTGTCACTAGAGTGAAATGAGTGTAAACTGTCACTACAGTGAAATGAGTGTAAACTGTCACTAGAGTGAAATGAGTGTAAACTGTCACTAGAGTGAAATGAGTGTAAACTGTCACTAGAGTGAAATGAGTGTAAACTGTCACTACAGTGAAATGAGTGTAAACTGTCACTAGAGTGAAATGAGTGTAAACTGTCACTGGAGTGAAATGAGTGTAAACTGTCACTACAGTGAAATGAGTGTAAACTGTCACTAGAGTGAAATGAGTGTAAACTGTCACTAGAGTGAAATGAGTGTAAACTGTCACTAGAGTGAAATGAGTGTAAACTGTCACTAGAGTGAAATGAGTGTAAACTGTCACTAGAGTGAAATGAGTGTGAACTGTCACTAGAGTGAAATGAGTGTAAACTGTCACTAGAGTGAAATGAGTGTAAACTGTCACTAGAGTGAAATGAGTGTAAACTGTCACTAGAGTGAAATGAGTGTGAACTGTCACTAGAGTGAAATGAGTGTAAACTGTCACTAGAGTGAAATGAGTGTAAACTGTCACTAGAGTGAAATGAGTGTAAACTGTCACTAGAGTGAAATGAGTGTAAACTGTCACTAGAGTGAAATGAGTGTAAACTGTCACGAGAGTGAAATGAGTGTAAACTGTCACTAGAGTGAAATGAGTGTAAACTGTCACTAGAGTGAAATGAGTGCAAACTGTCACTAGAGTGAAATGAGTGTAAACTGTCACTAGAGTGAAATGAGTGTGAACTGTCACTAGAGTGAAATGAGTGTAAACTGTCACTACAGTGAAATGAGTGTAAACTGTCACTAGAGTGAAATGAGTGTAAACTGTCACTACAGTGAAATGAGTGTAAACTGTCACTAGAGTGAAATGAGTGTAAACTGTCACTAGAGTGAAATGAGTGTAAACTGTCACTAGAGTGAAATGAGTGTAAACTGTCACTAGAGTGAAATGAGTGTAAACTGTCACTAGAGTGAAATGAGTGTAAACTGTCACTAGAGTGAAATGAGTGTAAACTGTCACTGGAGTGAAATGAGTGTAAACTGTCACTAGAGTGAAATGAGTGTAAACTGTCACTAGATTGAAATGAGTGTAAACTGTCACTAGAGTGAAATGAGTGTAAACTGTCACTAGAGTGAAATGAGTGTAAACTGTCACTAGAGTGAAATGAGTGTAAACTGTCACTAGAGTGAAATGAGTGTAAACTGTCACTAGAGTGAAATGAGTGTGAACTGTCACTAGAGTGAAATGAGTGTAAACTGTCACTAGAGTGAAATGAGTGTAAACTGTCACTAGAGTGAAATGAGTGTAAACTGTCACTACAGTGAAATGAGTGTAAACTGTCACTAGAGTGAAATGAGTGTAAACTGTCACTAGAGTGAAATGAGTGTAAACTGTCACTAGAGTGAAATGAGTGTGAACTGTCACTAGAGTGAAATGAGTGTAAACTGTCACTAGAGTGAAATGAGTGTGAACTGTCACTAGAGTGAAATGAGTGTAAACTGTCACTAGAGTGAAATGAGTGTAAACTGTCACTAGAGTGAAATGAGTGTAAACTGTCACTAGAGTGAATTGAGTGTAAACTGTCACTAGAGTGAAATGAGTGTAAACTGTCACTACAGTGAAATGAGTGTAAACTGTCACTAGAGTGAAATGAGTGTAAACTGTCACTAGAGTGAAATGAGTGTAAACTGTCACTAGAGTGAAATGAGTGTAAACTGTCACTAGAGTGAAATGAGTGTAAACTGTCACTAGAGTGAAATGAGTGTAAACTGTCACTGGAGTGAAATGAGTGTAAACTGTCACTACAGTGAAATGAGTGTAAACTGTCACTAGAGTGAAATGAGTGTAAACTGTCACTAGAGTGAAATGAGTGTAAACTGTCACTAGAGTGAAATGAGTGTAAACTGTCACTAGAGTGAAATGAGTGTAAACTGTCACTAGAGTGAAATGAGTGTGAACTGTCACTAGAGTGAAATGAGTGTAAACTGTCACTAGAGTGAAATGAGTGTAAACTGTCACTAGAGTGAAATGAGTGTAAACTGTCACTAGAGTGAAATGAGTGTGAACTGTCACTAGAGTGAAATGAGTGTAAACTGTCACTAGAGTGAAATGAGTGTAAACTGTCACTAGAGTGAAATGAGTGTAAACTGTCACTAGAGTGAAATGAGTGTAAACTGTCACTAGAGTGAAATGAGTGTAAACTGTCACGAGAGTGAAATGAGTGTAAACTGTCACTAGAGTGAAATGAGTGTAAACTGTCACTAGAGTGAAATGAGTGCAAACTGTCACTAGAGTGAAATGAGTGTAAACTGTCACTAGAGTGAAATGAGTGTGAACTGTCACTAGAGTGAAATGAGTGTAAACTGTCACTACAGTGAAATGAGTGTAAACTGTCACTAGAGTGAAATGAGTGTAAACTGTCACTACAGTGAAATGAGTGTAAACTGTCACTAGAGTGAAATGAGTGTAAACTGTCACTAGAGTGAAATGAGTGTAAACTGTCACTAGAGTGAAATGAGTGTAAACTGTCACTAGAGTGAAATGAGTGTAAACTGTCACTAGAGTGAAATGAGTGTAAACTGTCACTAGAGTGAAATGAGTGTAAACTGTCACTGGAGTGAAATGAGTGTAAACTGTCACTAGAGTGAAATGAGTGTAAACTGTCACTAGATTGAAATGAGTGTAAACTGTCACTAGAGTGAAATGAGTGTAAACTGTCACTAGAGTGAAATGAGTGTAAACTGTCACTAGAGTGAAATGAGTGTAAACTGTCACTAGAGTGAAATGAGTGTAAACTGTCACTAGAGTGAAATGAGTGTGAACTGTCACTAGAGTGAAATGAGTGTAAACTGTCACTAGAGTGAAATGAGTGTAAACTGTCACTAGAGTGAAATGAGTGTAAACTGTCACTACAGTGAAATGAGTGTAAACTGTCACTAGAGTGAAATGAGTGTAAACTGTCACTAGAGTGAAATGAGTGTAAACTGTCACTAGAGTGAAATGAGTGTGAACTGTCACTAGAGTGAAATGAGTGTAAACTGTCACTAGAGTGAAATGAGTGTGAACTGTCACTAGAGTGAAATGAGTGTAAACTGTCACTAGAGTGAAATGAGTGTAAACTGTCACTAGAGTGAAATGAGTGTAAACTGTCACTAGAGTGAATTGAGTGTAAACTGTCACTAGAGTGAAATGAGTGTAAACTGTCACTACAGTGAAATGAGTGTAAACTGTCACTAGAGTGAAATGAGTGTAAACTGTCACTAGAGTGAAATGAGTGTAAACTGTCACTAGAGTGAAATGAGTGTAAACTGTCACTAGAGTGAAATGAGTGTAAACTGTCACTAGAGTGAAATGAGTGTAAACTGTCACTAGAGTGAAATGAGTGTAAACTGTCACTAGAGTGAAATGAGTGTAAACTGTCACTAGAGTGAAATGAGTGTAAACTGTCACTAGAGTGAAATGAGTGTAAACTGTCACTAGAGTGAAATGAGTGTAAACTGTCACTAGAGTGAAATGAGTGTGAACTGTCACTAGAGTGAAATGAGTGTAAACTGTCACTAGAGTGAAATGAGTGTAAACTGTCACTAGAGTGAAATGAGTGTAAACTGTCACTAGAGTGAAATGAGTGTAAACTGTCACTAGAGTGAAATGAGTGTAAACTGTCACTAGAGTGAAATGAGTGTAAACTGTCACTAGAGTGAAATGAGTGTAAACTGTCACTAGAGTGAAATGAGTGCAAACTGTCACTAGAGTGAAATGAGTGTAAACTGTCACTAGAGTGAAATGAGTGTGAACTGTCACTAGAGTGAAATGAGTGTGAACTGTCACTACAGTGAAATGAGTGTAAACTGTCACTAGAGTGAAATGAGTGTAAACTGTCACTAGAGTGAAATGAGTGTGAACTGTCACTAGAGTGAAATGAGTGTAAACTGTCACTACAGTGAAATGAGTGTAAACTGTCACTAGAGTGAAATGAGTGTAAACTGTCACTAGAGTGAAATGAGTGTAAACTGTCACTACAGTGAAATGAGTGTAAACTGTCACTAGAGTGAAATGAGTGTAAACTGTCACTAGAGTGAAATGAGTGTAAACTGTCACTAGAGTGAAATGAGTGTAAACTGTCACTAGAGTGAAATGAGTGTAAACTGTCACTAGAGTGAAATGAGTGTAAACTGTCACTAGAGTGAAATGAGTGTAAACTGTCACTAGAGTGAAATGAGTGTAAACTGTCACTAGAGTGTAATGAGTGTAAACTGTCACTAGAGTGAAATGAGTGTAAACTGTCACTAGAGTGAAATGAGTGTAAACTGTCACTAGAGTGAAATGAGTGTAAACTGTCACTAGAGTGAAATGAGTGTAAACTGTCACTAGAGTGAAATGAGTGTAAACTGTCACTAGAGTGAAATGAGTGTGAACTGTCACTAGAGTGAAATGAGTGTAAACTGTCACTAGAGTGAAATGAGTGTAAACTGTCACTAGAGTGAAATGAGTGTAAACTGTCACTAGAGTGAAATGAGTGTAACCCAAGCAGCAAATCAACGTCGTCACGATGTTGGCTGAGCATCGTTTCTTGGTTGTCTGAACGTTGGTACAACATCAGTTTTCAACGTTGTCTGATTGTCGGTTTTTGGAAAAAAAATACGACGTCGAAAGACAACATTCGAACAACGTTGGTTGCCAACCTTATGTTTGTTTTCCGACATCTGTACAATGTTGATACAATGACAAAACAACGTCGTCACGATGTTGGCTGAGCATCGTTTCTTGGTTGTCTGAACGTTGGTACAACATCAGTTTTCAACGTTGTCTGATTGTCGGTTTTTGGAAAAAAAATACGACGTCGAAAGACAACATTCGAACAACGTTGGTTGCCAACCTTATGTTTGTTTTCCGACATCTGTACAATGTTGATACAATGACAAAACAACGTCGTCACGATGTTGGCTGAGCATCGTTTATTGGTTGTATGAACGTTGGTACAACATCAGTTTTCAACGTTGTCTGATTGTCGGTTTTTGGAAAAAAATACGACGTCGAAAGACAACATTCGAACTACGTTGGTTGCCAAACTTATGTTTGGGTTCCGACATCTGTACAATGTTGATACAATGACGAAACAACATCGTGCCAATGTTCGATTACGACTTTGTTTAGACATTAAAACACAAGGTTAAAACTACGTTGTTAATTCAACGTTGAAACAATGTTGTTTCGTCATTTCCAAACGACACTGTTACAATGTTGAAACAACATAGTGCCAAAGTTCGACTGCGACGTAGGATAGACATAATTTGACAAGGTTAATACAACGTTGCTACCCAACGTTGAAACATTGTTGTTTCATCATTTTCAAACGAGGTCCACGAAGCAAAAATTATTAGGACAATATTGCCCCAATATTGTGTCAATATTGGGGAATATCATACACAATATTGCCTCAATATCAACTCTACAGAAAGGGAATATAAAAACAGTTATCCCCTTGTTAACAAGGGAATGAAAATATGAAAGTGAATGGATATTCCCTCGATATCAAGGGGAACAAGAGGGAATAAAAATATAAATATTCCCTGGATATCAAGGGAACAGAAAGGGAATATCAAATCAGTTATCCCCTCATTAACAAGGGAATAAAAATATGAAAGTGAATGGATATTCCCTCGATATCAAGGGGAACAAGAGGGAATTAAAATATAAATATTCCTGGAATCTTCCCTAGGGGAAGAGAAAGGGAATATCAAAACAGTTATCCCCTCATTAACGAGGGAATGGAAATATGAAAGTGAATGGATATTCCCTCGATTTCAAGGGGATGCATGTAATGCTTGTTGCAATACTTACACTTATCAAGTGAAATATATCAAGAGATGTGTGATTTCATGAAGAAACTGCTAGTAGTTCAGTTAAGAGATGTACACAAATAACAACAGACAAGGTACCATGGATCTCAATAGGTTACATCATGAGCACCAAGGCTGTTAATCATTGAATGTGCATCATCTTACATTTATCTCTCCTGCAGTAGGACTATCGATGTCATATCAAGGTGTCGATAAGATGTAGCTACATTCGCCATTCTATTTGCTGTTGAGTGGGGTGGAGCAGCCATGCTGATGGGTGTTGAGAATACAGACATCAAGGATCATAACTGAAATAAAAAGGATAATTAACATTTAGATCTTCATTAAGGATTAAAATAGAAATTAAGTAGTACAAGGAGCATTTCCACCAACACCTTACACATGCAAAATAATTTAAACTGTTATCACTATTCAAATGAATAGAAGTATTTAATAAAAACAAAATGTATTTCATCTGTATAAGTAAATTGAATAATTACAAGAAACGTTAACAGACATTGCAAAACGCATTCAGTCGTTTAGATTAGACATAGCCCAGACTATAATTCATGGTAAATTCCACCAACTGTGACTTGTAAATGGAATTTTTTCCCTTTAAGAGTAATATTCTAGCTAAGTCAAGTGGAATTTTAGCTATGTTGATTGGTAAAGTAATTATTAATTATAAATCAAAGGAGGATACAGACATCATAAAGTCCTTGGATAAGTAATAAGAATAGCTAATTTAGGATTCCCCCAAATGGTTTTCAGTTTCCCACTTTGGAGGAAACCTACCTTGATAAACCCTGAACAGCATATAAACAAAATTTTGATTTCATACATTTATATACATAAAAATACAATTATATTAATGACTAATATTATATAATGATAGCTACTTGAATTAATAAATTAATCATAAGTTCACCAATAAGCAATAGCTAGGCATAAAAATCAGACAATTTCTTTGATAATCTAACTGATTGAAAGATATTTGTATGTGAAAAAAAAACAGACCGATAGTTAATTAAATAACTTCCAATGTTGCAAAAAAGAACAGACTAATCGTAAATTAAGTAGAGATGCACCAATACCATATTAGTAACCGATACCAGTACCAAGTAGCTACAGTCACTTTAGAATTCTGGTAACCGACACCAATACCAAGTCTGATACCAGTTACTTTTTAAAAGTATAATACAGTTAATTAATTAACTTACAATGTTGCAAAAAAGAATGGACTGATAGTAAATAAGTAGATATGCACCGATATCATATTAGTAACCGATACCAGTGCCAATTACAGTTACTTTAAAATTCTGATAACCGATACCAATACCAAGTCCAATACTAGATACTTTTTAAAAGTATAATACAGTTACAATGTCGCAAAAAGAACGTACTGATTGTAAATTAAGTAGATATTCATCTATTCCATATTAGTAACCGATACCATTACCAATTACAGTTACTTTAAAATTCTGGCAACCGATACCAATACCAAGTTGATACCAGATACTTTTTTAAAAGTATAATACAGTTAATTAATTAACTTCCAATGATGCAAAAAAGAATGGACTGATAGTAAATTAAACAACTTCCAATGTTGCAAAAAAGAACAGACTAATCGTAAATTAAGTAGAGATGCACCAATACCATATTAGTAACCGATACCAGTACCAAGTAGCTACAGTCACTTTAGAATTCTGGTAACCGACACCAATACCAAGTCTGATACCAGTTACTTTTTAAAAGTATAATACAGTTAATTAATTAACTTCCAATGTTGCAAAAAAGAATGGACTGATAGTAAATAAGTAGATATGCACCGATATCATATTAGTAACCGATACCATTACCAATTACAGTTACTTTAAAATTCTGGCAACCGATACCAATACCAAGTTGATACCAGATACTTTTTAAAAGTATAATACAGTTAATTAATTAACTTCCAATGATGCAAAAAAGAATGGACTGATAGTAAATTAAATAACTTACAATGTTGCAAAAAGAACAGACTGATAGTAAATTAAGTAACTTCCAATGTTGCAAAAAGAATGGACTGATAGTAAATTAAATAACTTACAATGTTGCAAAAAGAACAGACTGAGAGTAAATTAAGTAACTTCCAATGTTGCAAAAAGAATGGACTGATAGTAAATTAAATAACTTACAATGTTGCAAAAAGAACAGACTGAGAGTAAATTAAGTAACAAAGTCAAATTACAATGTTGCAAAAAAAGAACAAACTTGGTTACTTGTTAAAAGATAATTGACTGCAATAAAAGAATGGACTGAAAGTAAATATATAAAGGAAAACACCAAATTAATCTGTAAATATATGAATGATCAAAATAGAATATTTCTGAAGTTTACTTCAATCTTCCTAAATATCAGTTGAAATGATCATCAAATCATTCAAATGCACACTGGCTTCAGTATTCAAAAATCCAGTCTGTATTTGGTGCACAGAACTCCTCTGACTTTTTCAAAAATCTGAGAAATAGCTGCCAACATTTTTCATCAATTGGTGACTGGTCTAGTCCTCCAACATTTTTCCAGTTTCCCCTTCAAAAATTAATGATAATATACTTTAATATAGGAATTAATAGTTAAATATCCTTCGATATTGCAGGAATTTTTTTATTAGAGAAATTGAATATCTGTCGTCATATCATTGGAATTTATCATCAAATACAATTTGGTGTATTTGGTGCACAAAATCCCACTGACTTTTTTTAAAAAGGTTAAAAAATTCACTAAGAATTTGCAATAATTTTAATTTGGCTGATCTAACCTAAATCCAGTCTATATTTTATGGTAAATTTCATCGATATGTCAGTAGAATTCCAGACTGGCGACTGCAGGAACTGGTAAACTGTTCTCCAAGAAATCCTCTATATTATAATATTTAGACTTTTTCTCAGTAGAAATGTAAAATACATGTAAATATAGGAATTGTTCGCATAGAAAATGTTAAAAACATCCCATATTCTGCAGACTGGGGTCATCGTCACTAGAATTTAGCCCCTTTGAAAATAATATTCTGGCAAAGTCGCCCGGCCAAGTAAAATAGCATCTCTCATAAACTCGCCATTTGTCTCTCCAGCTCTCTCCAAAATTCAACAAATTTTCTCCAAAATGATAAATTTTTCATAAATTCTCTCCAAAATAACATTGTAGTCCATGTTTCAAGGTGTGGCAGGAAAGTCACAAGATTAGTGAGAAAATGGAACAAGGTCGCCACCTTTAAGATAATTTAAAGGAGAAATTTGACTCTCTACTAAAGATTTTACACTTGGAAACATCATTGTGCAGTTTATGCTCTTAGTCTGATGCATGTGCATCTCTTGAGACTGTTTTGGGAGTGATTTAATCGTTATTTACATGTTTTTCAACTCATTTAAACCCTCAAAAGTTGCCAATATACTGGCAAGTGCCAAGTGGCGACTTTGTCCATGCTTTAAAACATGTATTGTAGCATAGGAGAAAAATAGATAAAACTCGCCATTTGCAATTGAAGGGCTCAAAATAACTGTCACAAAATCGCCATTAAAATGGCGAGTTTGGACATGCTTTATTTTATTAGCTACTTGGAAAGTTGGTAGATCTCTATAATTATTATTTAACTTCTATTCTAATTGGTATCATGGATACCAATTGAAATAAAAGTTGAATAATGATTATTATATAAAGATTTTTACGTGTTTGAAAATATGGAATCGTGCGATAACACGGAACTTACCCACCCTAATAACTATTTATTCCTATGTTAGAATGTTAGGTACCATTCATTACGGTGGATAGATTGAGAAAATCTTGGTGGATCAGCTGAATTAGTCAATTAGCTACTGGAAATTTATGTTGGATTTTTTCAGTTTTTTTAAAAGTCAGTGTCTCAGTGAGACTTTGTGAACCAAATACAGATCAAGATTCGGGATCAACCAACATTTTCTTTATTAATCCACCAACAATTAATGGTATCATTATATCATAGGAATAAACTAATTTGTATTTGGTGCACAAAATCCCACTGACTTTTTCAAAAAAGCTGAAAAAATCCACCATAAATTTCCAGTAATTTGGCTGATCCACCAACATTTTCACAATTTATCCATCAAAAATTAATGGTAACATAGGAATAAATAGCTAAAAATCAAAAGACTTTGTCACAATATTATTTTTAAAGGGGAAAAAATTCCACCGAAATACAGACTGGGGAATAAATAGGTATAGCTAAAAATCCACCACCTTGGGTCTGGGACCTTGGCTAGAATATTATTATCAGACACAGAGGGGAAAAATTCTGAAAAAATATATTCTGACCTAAATTCTAGGAATAATTAGTAGAGTTCATCGCCAAGTCCCGGTCTGTATTTGGTGCAAAAAATTCCACTGACTTTTTACAGAAAGCACCTATTTTTCGGTGGAATTTACCACGAAATACAGACTGGGAGTCTGGGCCAAGCCCAAATACAGACCGAGTTTTCATCTAAGTTAGCCTATCAAATTTAATTCAGAGTTCAGATTGCCAAATACAGACTGAGTAATGGAAAAATTATGAATTTATAAGAGTATGGAAGCAAGACCCAGATTGTATTTGGTGGTAAATTTCAAAGATATCTCGAGAGATAGCTTCAATTTCTCTAATAAAAAAATTCCTGCAATGATGGAGGATATTTAGCTAGGTAGATATTAGGTAATTCATATACCTAGGTATTACCATTAATTTTTGGAGGAGAAACTGGAAAAATGTTGAAGGACTAGGTACCTAGACAAATTGATGAAAAATGTTGGCAGCTACCTACCTATTTACTACCTATCAGATTTTTGAAAAAATCAGAGTAGTTCAGTGCACCAAATACAAACTGGAGCAAGACACATAAACACATTTAACTAGTACACTGAATAGGTTACAGGTATGATGATGATGGTATGTATCACCGTATCATGACTGCTTATTTATCTGGTTGATCTGAAAAATTTGTGGAACACCTCTCTGAAAGGTGTTCATTCAATGAGTGCACATCAACATTATTTTCAGTGTTGTTTTCATAATATTCTCACTTTGTTCAATGACAGGGTTACCTATTGTCTTGGGAGTCCGAGGACAGACCGAGAAGAGAGGAAGAGCATTTTCACTTAAAAGTTCACTTGCAAAGTCACTACAAGATTTTTTTATTTTATAATAGTTCCTAAGAGACATAATTGCTTTTAAAATATTTTTCTAGGTTTTAACACAAGAAGTTTTGTAGCAGATGAAGTAACACAGATCGAAATGATTCACATTGATCTCGGCTGAAAACTGAACGCTATTTCGAAAAGCGGGAAAACGGTTATAAAGCGGTGTTGCCATTCCACTGTTTATAGCATAAGAAATGTCGCAATCTACAGTTGAATAATAATTTTCTAATGACAGAGAGAAAACAAAAGAATAATATCTACGTATATTAAAAATAAATATAGTTTATATTCATTTGGATTTATAATTGTTATTTATTCTGTCATGTTTCACCCTATTTTTTCCGAAAACTAACACTGACTGTAAATTGCAGGAATTCGGATAGGTTAGCAGTGTTGCAGCTTCATTGTTTTTAAACAAAGAAATGACGCAATATCCCTTTTTGAATAATTGTATAACAAAACAGGTACCTAAAGAAATAAAAAAAGATGTATACGTTAATTATCTAGTTGTTATTTATTAACTATTATTTTTAAATATTACCTATCTGATAATTTAGTTTCAGCTATTATATTTCAAGAGTCACTGTGATGATGTACTATCAGAGAAAAGAGTCACTGTGATGATGTACTATCAGAGAAAAGAGTCACTTTGATGATGTACTATCAGAGAAAAGAGTCACTGTGATGATGTACTATCAGAGAAAAGAGTCACTGTGATGATGTACTATCAGAGAAAAGAGTCACTGTGATGATGTACTATCAGAGAAAAGAGTCACTGTGATAATGTACTATCAGAGAAAAGAGTCACTGTGATGGTGTACTATCAGAGAAAAGAGTCACTGTGATGGTGTACTATCAGAGAAAAGAGTCACTGTGATGGTGTACTATCAGAGAAAAGAGTCACTGTGATGATGTACAATCAGAGAAAAGAGTCACTGCGATGGTGTACTATCAGAGAAAAGAGTCACTGTGATGATGTACTATAAGAGAAAAGAGACCATGTGATAATGTACTATCAGACTACTAGAATCGCATCACTATAAAGTACCGTATGTTAAAATGCTGTTGTAAAATTACATAATAAAATCAAGTAAATTCTCCTTGCTTACTAATGCCTGTCAGATCTTCTACTAACGTTATTAAATGATATATTATATCCCAACAAACATATGAATGTCGATTCGATGCCGTTTGCTGTCGAATTCGTAGCGCTAACGGTGGGTATCGACTTAGCAACCATTTCGACTCATAGTAGATATCAGAATGTCTGTTTCTAAATGATATCTGAATTTACACTCCGAGTAGAAACACGAAAACCTATTCATGGTTTTAACAGCATCATCTTGACGTCAGCATGATGTCTGTTTCCAAACGATATATGAATTTATACTTCGACCAGAAGTGCGAAAACTTATACGTAGTTTTAAAAAATCGTTTCAAATTTGGAAATTCATTTTCTTATCTTCCTGTTTTATAATACGTATAGAAATGTAAGAATAATTTCTATTCAATTGGATTGTAGCTTTCTATATAACATATGTAGTGCTCCCTTTAAACTATTCCCAATAATTAATACACTTATAGGGGACTACGGCAGTTGTAAGTTTACGATTGAGCATTGGCACGCTGGTGCGATTGTGAACTGGATCAACGAAAAGTAAGCGATATTGGAACATCGGTTGTTGAACAATGTTCCTCCAGTACTGTGAAAACGAAATGGATAACCAATCAAGTGATTTTTCGATGGCTGCATTTAATGTGATGAATCTATCTAAACTGCTTATTGTAAATAAGCCCGGAGGGGCTCCTGAAGCTGTCATTGGTGAATAGAAGAGAAGGGGGTGGCGTCCAAACTGTTGTAGTTTGGATTATGTATTGTCTATTTTATATTTACCATGTATATAGTGTTTTTAACTCTCCATGCAGTTTAAGAGGTTAGCGCTCTACAATTACGTACGAGGTCTTAGATTTTGTGTTAGGTAGGCTCGTAGATTTCATTTACTATCACCTCTCCTCTTCATTTCCCTCTTCCTTCCTTGAGTGCAGCCACATTACTAGGTAAGTGACAGCAATCACGGAGTAGCTTTTCAGCATCCATGAGCTTCGTGACTTTGTCCATCTAGCCACTTTCTTTTCTGACTGCTTCTTCCAGTCCCTTGTATTTCATTTCCTTTTGACGTCAGCGACATGGCCTCTGGTTAAACCTCTACTTAACGTCAATAATTAAAAGTTGGTGGGCTATTTAACATGTTCCATTTTAGAGTAAATTCTCTGTTATCGGACGGTTCCACATTTTCGAATATGTAAGAAATAAATATAATAATTATCATTATTAAATTCTTACCTAAATTGGTATCCATGATACCAGTACGTAAAATACAAGTTTAGAAATAGAAATTAATACATAAATAATTTTTCTACGTAAAATGCGGAACCCCATATCCGATAACTTGAGCTTTCACCTAGTGCCAAAAGCTGCAAATGAGACTATTAAAATTCAGTGATTCACATTATAGATCATCAAACTTAAAGTGATAATCGGACTCAATAAATCTATATATAATAACTACCTATTATTTAACTTTTATTTCAAATGGTATCATACCTTCAGCTATTATGTTACTAATTAAATAGTGGTTTAATAATAATGATTATATTTTCCTTTATCACGTGTTCAAAAAAATATAGACCCTATTAATAACTTGGAACATATACCCTATTGCTAAAAATATTTCACAGAGCACAAAATTCCTGATTGTTCAATGAAACACAATTATATAAGTCAAAATATCAGACTAATTACTCAACTATTATGACCTATATTTACTGAGTGAGAGTTAATCTATGGTCAAATTTTAATTAATGCATTCATTACTTTGAACTTTCATCACAGAGCTTTCATCTTTATTCTAAGTCGTGGCCTCTAAACATTTTCTTTAATTTGAACTCATAGAGAACCAAATTTTCAAGGAGTTACAATTTTATAAAAATATGACCAACTCATTACTATTTGTAATAAGAATAAGTTGTGATTTTGGTTATAAAAGCGGTGCTTGTATATATTGTTCTATTCACTTTAAAATATCTTCAAGTATCTCCGGGTAGTTTAATATCAAAAATTTTTTAGTCAAATGCATTCACGGTGGCAAAGTGACAGAGCTACAGGCACGACAATGGTTGGACCCACGAACGATACCCGGACACGTCACTTCATTTCTTCCCATTTAATTTATATATAACATTATGTAAAATTAATCAAATTGATATGCATCTAAACGTACAGTACGTTATATCATTGAAGTGAAGGTTTTCAATTTTAATTAATTTATTTATTGGATGCAAGTGGATATCGTTTCGAAGCATATTAGATATATAATTAGGCGTCTGTTCGATGGAGAATCCCTATGTATGTTGGATGTCGTAATTTATCTTTCTATTCAACGCTGTATAACGGTATCGCTTCGATGCCAAATATACTTGATGTGATACGGTTTAGCGGTGCAAACGGATATCGGTTTGATGTCTACTTGATGTCACCATGTCTAATTTGTTACTGGTATTCGATGTCGGAAGAGAGGTTTCACAGAGTCGTATAGACATCGAATAGATACATTCATGTTTGCTGGGATGTTACTAGTGTATTTTCCCGTTAAAAATAACGTGTTTCAAAGTTTCAATTTTGGCTCTTAACCCGTTAAAAGTGTACTCTCTCATTGAAATAAAAACATAAGAATTAAATAATTAAATTTAATCCCGTGCGTATCATGATTACATTATTATTAATAATTTTCAAAATATTTATATTTTTCTATAAACTCCAAAATGAAGAAAAAATTGCTCTGCATTATTATTATTTTAGCAGTCTGTATTCATGATACAGCTTGCCATAAAGAAATTTAATTGTTAGTTAATGTTTTTAGATAGGAGAAATTACGGACAAAAAAAAAATATATAAATAAATAAATAAGCAAATAAGTAAATAAGTAAATAAATGTTTCTGGGGTTTTATTATATAGGTGGGATTTACATTACTAGTGTACCGGTGCCCGTCATAAATGACGGCATTTATTAAGTGCTCAAAATCTCACACTACAGTTTCTCACAAATAGATAATATTGTTCAATGGCAATTATATTTATAGTTGAAGCGTATACACTTTACTTATCTTCTTTATTTAAAAAAAAAAACATTTATGTACAAAATCTCGTAGCCACTTTACGAATTTCATCTAAATGAACATTGATTATTATTTCTAAAGAAGTTACAAACAAAAAAAAATTATATATTAATCTTCACATATTGCTCTTTATTAAATAAGGGGATAAAACAGGCAATGTTCATCCGCTGTGTCATAGAATTGGTGAATGAACAATATAATTCACATTAGTTATAGAGGTTCGTCCGATATTGTACCAACATTGATGGATGACCTACTAAATTCAAAATATTAATCTATGTTCGTACGATGTTGTACCAACATTGGTGAATGACCTACCTAATTCACTGTTATTCGATGCTTTCCGATGTTGTTCCAACGTTGTTGAATGACCTATTAATTTCAAATTGTTATTCGATGTTTGTCTGATGTTGTACGAACGTTGTTGAATGACCTACTAATTTCAGATTGTTATTTGATGTCCATCCGATGTTGTACGAACATTGCTGAATGATCTACTAATTTCAGATAGTTATTCGATGTCCATCCGATGTTGTACGAACATTGTTGAATGACCTACTAATTTCAGATTGTTATTTGATGTCCATCCGATATTGTACGAACATTGCTGAATGATCTACTAATTTCAGATACTTATTCGATGTCCATCCGATGTTGTACGAACATTGTTGAATGACCTACTTAATTCACATTATTATTCGATGTTGGTCCGATATTGTACGAACATTGTGTAATGACCTACTAATTTCACATTATTATTCGATGTTGGTCCGATGTTGTACGAACATTAATGAATGACCTACTAATTTCAGAATGTTATTCGATGTCCATCCGATGTTGTACAAACATTGTTGAATGACCTACTAATTTCAGATTGTTATTTGATGTCCATCCGATGTTGTACGAACATTGCTGAATGATCTACTAATTTCAGATAGTTATTCGATGTCCATCCGATGTTGTACGAACATTGTTGAATGACCTACTTAATTCACATTATTATTCGATGTTGGTCCGATATTGTACGAACATTGTGTAATGACCTACTAATTTCACATTATTATTCGATGTTGGTCCGATGTTGTACGAACATTAATGAATGACCTACTAATTTCAGAATGTTATTCGATGTCCATCCGATGTTGTACGAACATTGTGTAATGACCTACTAATTTCAGATAGTTATTTGATGTCCATCCGATGTTGTACGAACATTGTGTAATGACCTACTAATTTCAGATAGTTATTTGATGTCCATCCGATGTTGTACGAACATTGCTGAATGATCTACTAATTTCAGATTGTTATTTGATGTCCATCCGATGTTGTACGAACATTGCTGAATGATCTACTAATTTCAGATAGTTATTCGATGTCCATCCGATGTTGTACGAACATTGTTGAATGACCTACTAATTTCAGATTGTTATTTGATGTCCATCCGATGTTGTACGAACATTGCTGAATGATCTACTAATTTCAGATAGTTATTCGATGTCCATCCGATGTTGTACGAACATTGTTGAATGACCTACTTAATTCACATTATTATTCGATGTTGGTCCGATATTGTACGAACATTGTGTAATGACCTACTAATTTCACATTATTATTCGATGTTGGTCCGATGTTGTACGAACATTAATGAATGACCTACTAATTTCAGAATGTTATTCGATGTCCATCCGATGTTGTACGAACATTGTGTAATGACCTACTAATTTCAGATAGTTATTTGATGTCCATCCGATGTTGTACGAACATTGTGTAATGACCTACTAATTTCAGATAGTTATTTGATGTCCATCCGATGTTGTACGAACATTGCTGAATGATCTACTAATTTCAGATTGTTATTCGATGTCCATCCGATGTTGTACGAACATTGTTGAAAGACCTACTAATTTCAGATAGTTATTCGATGTCCATCCGATGTTGTACGAACATTGTTGAATGACCTACTAATTTCAGAATGTTATTCGATGTCCATCCGATGTTTTACGAACATTGTTGAAAGACCTACTAATTTCAGATAGTTATTCGATGTCCATCCGATGTTGTACGAACATTGTTGAATGACCTACTAATTTCAGATTGTTATTTGATGTCCATCCGATGTTGTACGAACATTGCTGAATGATCTACTTTATTCACATTGTTATTCGATGTTCGTCCGATGTTGTGCCAACGTTAATATGTGATTGACTAAATTCACAACGTTGTATCGATGTTCGCACAACATTGTGAAACAACAAGACGACCTTGATACAATGTTACAATGCTAATACAATGTCGTACCGACGTTGTTTTGCTGCCTGGGAAACTGTCACTAGAGTGAAATGAGTGTAAACTGTCACTAGAGTGAAATGAGTGCAAACTGTCACTAGAGTGAAATGAGTGTAAACTGTCACTAGAGTGAAATGAGTGTGAACTGTCACTAGAGTGAAATGAGTGTAAACTGTCACTACAGTGAAATGAGTGTAAACTGTCACTACAGTGAAATGAGTGTAAACTGTCACTAGAGTGAAATGAGTCCAAACTGTCACTAGAGTGAAATGAGTGTGAACTGTCACTACAGTGAAATGAGTGTAAACTGTCACTACAGTGAAATGAGTGTAAACTGTCACTAGAGTGAAATGAGTGTGAACTGTCACTAGAGTGAAATGAGTGTGAACTGTCACTACAGTGAAATGAGTGTAAACTGTCACTACAGTGAAATGAGTGTAAACTGTCACTAGAGTGAAATGAGTGTAAACTATCACTAGAGTGAAATGAGTGTAAACTGTCACTAGAGTGAAATGAGTGTAAACTGTCACTAGAGTGAAATGAGTGTAAACTGTCACTAGAGTGAAATGAGTGTAAACTGTCACTAGAGTGAAATGAGTGTAAACTGTCACTAGAGTGAAATGAGTGTAAACTGTCACTAGAGTGAAATGAGTGTAAACTGTCACTACAGTGAAATGAGTGTAAACTGTCACTAGAGTGAAATGAGTGTAAACTGTCACTAGAGTGAAATGAGTGTAAACTGTCACTAGAGTGAAATGAGTGTAAACTGTCACTAGAGTGAAATGAGTGTAAACTGTCACTGGAGTGAAATGAGTGTAAACTGTCACTAGAGTGAAATGAGTGTAAACTGTCACTGGAGTGAAATGAGTGTAAACTGTCACTAGAGTGAAATGAGTGTGAACTGTCACTAGAGTGAAATGAGTGTAAACTGTCACTAGAGTGAAATGAGTGTGAACTGTCACTGGAGTGAAATGAGTGTGAACTGTCACTAGAGTGAAATGAGTGTGAACTGTCACTAGAGTGAAATGAGTGTAAACTGTCACTAGAGTGAAATGAGTGTAAACTGTCACTAGAGTGAAATGAGTGTAAACTGTCACTACAGTGAAATGAGTGTAAACTGTCACTAGAGTGAAATGAGTGTAAACTGTCACTAGAGTGAAATGAGTGTGAACTGTCACTAGAGTGAAATGAGTGTAAACTGTCACTACAGTGAAATGAGTGTAAACTGTCACTACAGTGAAATGAGTGTAAACTGTCACTAGAGTGAAATGAGTCCAAACTGTCACTAGAGTGAAATGAGTGTGAACTGTCACTACAGTGAAATGAGTGTAAACTGTCACTACAGTGAAATGAGTGTAAACTGTCACTAGAGTGAAATGAGTGTGAACTGTCACTAGAGTGAAATGAGTGTGAACTGTCACTACAGTGAAATGAGTGTAAACTGTCACTACAGTGAAATGAGTGTAAACTGTCACTAGAGTGAAATGAGTGTAAACTATCACTAGAGTGAAATGAGTGTAAACTGTCACTAGAGTGAAATGAGTGTAAACTGTCACTAGAGTGAAATGAGTGTAAACTGTCACTAGAGTGAAATGAGTGTAAACTGTCACTAGAGTGAAATGAGTGTAAACTGTCACTAGAGTGAAATGAGTGTAAACTGTCACTAGAGTGAAATGAGTGTAAACTGTCACTACAGTGAAATGAGTGTAAACTGTCACTAGAGTGAAATGAGTGTAAACTGTCACTAGAGTGAAATGAGTGTAAACTGTCACTAGAGTGAAATGAGTGTAAACTGTCACTAGAGTGAAATGAGTGTAAACTGTCACTGGAGTGAAATGAGTGTAAACTGTCACTAGAGTGAAATGAGTGTAAACTGTCACTGGAGTGAAATGAGTGTAAACTGTCACTAGAGTGAAATGAGTGTGAACTGTCACTAGAGTGAAATGAGTGTAAACTGTCACTAGAGTGAAATGAGTGTGAACTGTCACTGGAGTGAAATGAGTGTGAACTGTCACTAGAGTGAAATGAGTGTGAACTGTCACTAGAGTGAAATGAGTGTAAACTGTCACTAGAGTGAAATGAGTGTAAACTGTCACTAGAGTGAAATGAGTGTAAACTGTCACTACAGTGAAATGAGTGTAAACTGTCACTAGAGTGAAATGAGTGTAAACTGTCACTAGAGTGAAATGAGTGTAAACTGTCACTAGAGTGAAATGAGTGTGAACTGTCACTAGAGTGAAATGAGTGTAAACTGTCACTAGAGTGAAATGAGTGTAAACTGTCACTAGAGTGAAATGAGTGTAAACTGTCACTACAGTGAAATGAGTGTAAACTGTCACTAGAGTGAAATGAGTGTAAACTGTCACTAGAGTGAAATGAGTGTAAACTGTCACTAGAGTGAAATGAGTGTAAACTGTCACTACAGTGAAATGAGTGTAAACTGTCACTAGAGTGAAATGAGTGTAAACTGTCACTGGAGTGAAATGAGTGTAAACTGTCACTACAGTGAAATGAGTGTAAACTGTCACTAGAGTGAAATGAGTGTAAACTGTCACTAGAGTGAAATGAGTGTAAACTGTCACTAGAGTGAAATGAGTGTAAACTGTCACTAGAGTGAAATGAGTGTAAACTGTCACTAGAGTGAAATGAGTGTGAACTGTCACTAGAGTGAAATGAGTGTAAACTGTCACTAGAGTGAAATGAGTGTAAACTGTCACTAGAGTGAAATGAGTGTAAACTGTCACTAGAGTGAAATGAGTGTGAACTGTCACTAGAGTGAAATGAGTGTAAACTGTCACTAGAGTGAAATGAGTGTAAACTGTCACTAGAGTGAAATGAGTGTAAACTGTCACTAGAGTGAAATGAGTGTAAACTGTCACTAGAGTGAAATGAGTGTAAACTGTCACGAGAGTGAAATGAGTGTAAACTGTCACTAGAGTGAAATGAGTGTAAACTGTCACTAGAGTGAAATGAGTGCAAACTGTCACTAGAGTGAAATGAGTGTAAACTGTCACTAGAGTGAAATGAGTGTGAACTGTCACTAGAGTGAAATGAGTGTAAACTGTCACTACAGTGAAATGAGTGTAAACTGTCACTAGAGTGAAATGAGTGTAAACTGTCACTACAGTGAAATGAGTGTAAACTGTCACTAGAGTGAAATGAGTGTAAACTGTCACTAGAGTGAAATGAGTGTAAACTGTCACTAGAGTGAAATGAGTGTAAACTGTCACTAGAGTGAAATGAGTGTAAACTGTCACTAGAGTGAAATGAGTGTAAACTGTCACTAGAGTGAAATGAGTGTAAACTGTCACTGGAGTGAAATGAGTGTAAACTGTCACTAGAGTGAAATGAGTGTAAACTGTCACTAGATTGAAATGAGTGTAAACTGTCACTAGAGTGAAATGAGTGTAAACTGTCACTAGAGTGAAATGAGTGTAAACTGTCACTAGAGTGAAATGAGTGTAAACTGTCACTAGAGTGAAATGAGTGTAAACTGTCACTAGAGTGAAATGAGTGTGAACTGTCACTAGAGTGAAATGAGTGTAAACTGTCACTAGAGTGAAATGAGTGTAAACTGTCACTAGAGTGAAATGAGTGTAAACTGTCACTACAGTGAAATGAGTGTAAACTGTCACTAGAGTGAAATGAGTGTAAACTGTCACTAGAGTGAAATGAGTGTAAACTGTCACTAGAGTGAAATGAGTGTGAACTGTCACTAGAGTGAAATGAGTGTAAACTGTCACTAGAGTGAAATGAGTGTGAACTGTCACTAGAGTGAAATGAGTGTAAACTGTCACTAGAGTGAAATGAGTGTAAACTGTCACTAGAGTGAAATGAGTGTAAACTGTCACTAGAGTGAATTGAGTGTAAACTGTCACTAGAGTGAAATGAGTGTAAACTGTCACTACAGTGAAATGAGTGTAAACTGTCACTAGAGTGAAATGAGTGTAAACTGTCACTAGAGTGAAATGAGTGTAAACTGTCACTAGAGTGAAATGAGTGTAAACTGTCACTAGAGTGAAATGAGTGTAAACTGTCACTAGAGTGAAATGAGTGTAAACTGTCACTAGAGTGAAATGAGTGTAAACTGTCACTAGAGTGAAATGAGTGTAAACTGTCACTAGAGTGAAATGAGTGTAAACTGTCACTAGAGTGAAATGAGTGTAAACTGTCACTAGAGTGAAATGAGTGTAAACTGTCACTAGAGTGAAATGAGTGTGAACTGTCACTAGAGTGAAATGAGTGTAAACTGTCACTAGAGTGAAATGAGTGTAAACTGTCACTAGAGTGAAATGAGTGTAAACTGTCACTAGAGTGAAATGAGTGTAAACTGTCACTAGAGTGAAATGAGTGTAAACTGTCACTAGAGTGAAATGAGTGCAAACTGTCACTAGAGTGAAATGAGTGTAAACTGTCACTAGAGTGAAATGAGTGTGAACTGTCACTAGAGTGAAATGAGTGTGAACTGTCACTACAGTGAAATGAGTGTAAACTGTCACTAGAGTGAAATGAGTGTAAACTGTCACTAGAGTGAAATGAGTGTGAACTGTCACTAGAGTGAAATGAGTGTAAACTGTCACTACAGTGAAATGAGTGTAAACTGTCACTAGAGTGAAATGAGTGTAAACTGTCACTAGAGTGAAATGAGTGTAAACTGTCACTACAGTGAAATGAGTGTAAACTGTCACTAGAGTGAAATGAGTGTAAACTGTCACTAGAGTGAAATGAGTGTAAACTGTCACTAGAGTGAAATGAGTGTAAACTGTCACTAGAGTGAAATGAGTGTAAACTGTCACTAGAGTGAAATGAGTGTAAACTGTCACTAGAGTGAAATGAGTGTAAACTGTCACTAGAGTGAAATGAGTGTAAACTGTCACTAGAGTGAAATGAGTGTAAACTGTCACTAGAGTGATATGAGTGTAAACTGTCACTAGAGTGAAATGAGTGTAAACTGTCACTAGAGTGAAATGAGTGTAAACTGTCACTAGAGTGAAATGAGTGTAAACTGTCACTAGAGTGAAATGAGTGTAAACTGTCACTAGAGTGAAATGAGTGTGAACTGTCACTAGAGTGAAATGAGTGTAAACTGTCACTAGAGTGAAATGAGTGTAAACTGTCACTAGAGTGAAATGAGTGTAAACTGTCACTAGAGTGAAATGAGTGTAAACTGTCACTAGAGTGAAATGAGTGTAAACTGTCACTAGAGTGAAATGAGTGCAAACTGTCACTAGAGTGAAATGAGTGTAAACTGTCACTAGAGTGAAATGAGTGTGAACTGTCACTAGAGTGAAATGAGTGTAAACTGTCACTACAGTGAAATGAGTGTAAACTGTCACTACAGTGAAATGAGTGTAAACTGTCACTAGAGTGAAATGAGTCCAAACTGTCACTAGAGTGAAATGAGTGTGAACTGTCACTACAGTGAAATGAGTGTAAACTGTCACTACAGTGAAATGAGTGTAAACTGTCACTAGAGTGAAATGAGTGTGAACTGTCACTAGAGTGAAATGAGTGTGAACTGTCACTACAGTGAAATGAGTGTAAACTGTCACTACAGTGAAATGAGTGTAAACTGTCACTAGAGTGAAATGAGTGTAAACTATCACTAGAGTGAAATGAGTGTAAACTGTCACTAGAGTGAAATGAGTGTAAACTGTCACTAGAGTGAAATGAGTGTAAACTGTCACTAGAGTGAAATGAGTGTAAACTGTCACTAGAGTGAAATGAGTGTAAACTGTCACTAGAGTGAAATGAGTGTAAACTGTCACTAGAGTGAAATGTGTGTAAACTGTCACTACAGTGAAATGAGTGTAAACTGTCACTACAGTGAAATGAGTGTAAACTGTCACAAGAGTGAAATGAGTGTAAACTGTCACTAGAGTGAAATGAGTGTAAACTGTCACTAGAGTGAAATGAGTGTAAACTGTCACTAGAGTGAAATGAGTGTAAACTGTCACTAGAGTGAAATGAGTGTAAACTGTCACTAGAGTGAAATGAGTGTAAACTGTCACTAGAGTGAAATGAGTGTAAACTGTCACTAGAGTGAAATGAGTGTAAACTGTCACTAGAGTGAAATGAGTGTAAACTGTCACTAGAGTGAAATGAGTGTAAACTGTCACTAGAGTGAAATGAGTGTAAACTGTCACTAGAGTGAAATGAGTGAAAACTGTCACTAGAGTGAAATGAGTGTAAACTGTCACTAGAGTGAAATGAGTGTAAACTGTCACTAGAGTGAAATGAGTGTAAACTGTCACTAGAGTGAAATGAGTGTAAACTGTCACTAGAGTGAAATGAGTGTAAACTGTCACTACAGTGAAATGAGTGTAAACTGTCACTAGAGTGAAATGAGTGTAAACTGTCACTAGAGTGAAATGAGTGTAAACTGTCACTAGAGTGAAATGAGTGTAAACTGTCACTAGAGTGAAATGAGTGTAAACTGTCACTAGAGTGAAATGAGTGTAAACTGTCACTAGAGTGAAATGAGTGTAAACTGTCACTAGAGTGAAATGAGTGTAAACTGTCACAAGAGTGAAATGAGTGTAAACTGTCACTAGAGTGAAATGAGTGTAAACTGTCACTAGAGTGAAATGAGTGTAAACTGTCACTAGAGTGAAATGAGTGTAAACTGTCACTAGAGTGAAATGAGTGTAAACTGTCACAAGAGTGAAATGAGTGTAAACTGTCACTCGTGTGAAGATGGTGTTTCATTTAAAACGAATGGTGTTCCCACGCTAATGCTCTATACGAAATGTGATAAAAAGTTTATTGATAAGTTTGATTAGTCTGGTGGTTGTCATGTGATGCTAAATTTATTATGAAATATATATAATTTGGAGTTTTATCTTTGAAATGAAACCTACATATACTACTATTTTGCCCGACAATCTCTTACAGATGAGAAACTATGTATTGGCTTTTGGAACTATATTGTGTTTTTTTTACTTTTTTCATTAAATACTATTATCATTATATATGACATTATTCATTATTAACAAATTAATGTAAGCTATAACTAGTTCTGGGTGTTTAAATATTAAGCAAAATTCATAATATCAAAAAATTAGTGTTCGTCCTCTATGTAGTGGTTACGTTGTAATTTAGCTATTTCCAATATCTCGTCATCAATGTTGTGTTTTGTGTTCAGTTTTTTGTCTTTTGTGTTTAATCAAGTTCATAGTGAAGAGGACTTTAAGAGGACTCAATGGTCAGAAATTGTTTTTTTTTACATTTTTTATGGTTCTAATTAGGGTTTCTCATATTGGCCACTTTAGCTTGTCCCGGAATTCTGGGATTAAAATCGTGTCAATCCCGGGATCCCAGGAAATCCCGGTATAAATTTTGTGCACTACTATAGTATAGTTATATACATATTTTCTGATTTTGAAGATTGTTTTCATGGTTCTAACGACGAAGGGTTCTGTGAATGGCATGTATGGAACAAGTTGGGTTCGGTGCCTCAATAAAGTTATAAGAAACACTGTTGTAACCTAATATTGTATCAATTAATTACTATTAAGGTTAACGTCAAATAATCGTTTGAATTTACATATAATTTATTCTCTCCATTGTTCCATTGCACCTAAATTAAATGTTCAATTTGAAATTACTTCAATAATATATTTTTTTGATGGTCTGAACACCTCTTAGGCTAAGTTCATTTTCGATCATACAACAAAATGTATGTTCTTACATATTAACATTTGAACTTATCTTTTCGAAGCATGAGTTTTAAAGTTATAATTTGCCAATATAAACATTTATTTACAATCCAAGGAGAGAATTCCACCAAATAAAATCCACACTGGGAAAATTTCGCCAGAGAAAATTACTATAACTCATATATTATTATGGTATTATTACTATAACTCATATATTATCTATATGGGACCCCTATATATATTACACTGTACAGTTATTATTTAGGAATGAGGAATAATATATTCAGGAACATAAGGAACAATTTACATAGGACTTCGGTAACAGGTTAATTATTTGGTTTATGAAAAGGATTTATATACATACTTTCCATGATATTTTCAAAGACTTTCAAACAGAATGAGCTGAAATCTACTGGAAACCTCCGGTCTATGGTCCTACAGAACGCTATTGAATTTTGTTTTACGAAATTCGAACGGATTTTTGAATTATTCGAATTTTAAGTTTTAATGGAATAGATAGTGATTTAATTCAAATCGGGAAATGCATGGTAACATACGAAATAAATAAAAAAATAAAATTTGCATTAATCGAATCGAAAAAATATCTACAGTATGTAAAAATGGTTTCCAAAAATAACTTGCGTTAACTGTTTTTCAAAATTCAGAGTCCTTTTCGAGATATGACGATGATTAGAAAATGAAAAATAAAATTCTACGCTGGTTATCATTTTTCCTCACGAAAATAAATAACATATTTTGCACGAATGGAAATATAATAATTAATGTAATATTGATATTGATGGGTGGGAATATGAATAAATATTCGAAATAAACGATATTTAAAATACATTGAATAAAATAATAACGAATTTTACATTATTATATTAATTAATTTGAATAAATGGAATATCAGCTGCTACCTACAAAGTGGGGCGTAAGTTTGGAAGCAAATGAAAGTGCATATTATAATCCAATGAAAAATATATTTAATAATTTACAGTTATGTATTATTAAATAAGGGTTTTAAGAATTCAAAAATCATAAATTTATTCAAATGTCCCCAGCCTCAAATCTCCTCCGAACTCCTCCTATTGCGGCACGCAACTGTTCTTGTGAAATTTCATTCAAAGATCTCTGGAGCGAACGCTTTAAATTATCCACACTGCGATGGAATTTACCACAGGCCTTTGATTCAAGAATGGACCGTACCGAAAAGTCCATAGGATTAACATCTGGGGAGCAGGGAGGCCACATTTCTTTGGACCAAAACCGTGGAAGATGGTCATGGCACCAGTTTTATGTGACATTTGCAGTATGTGAAGTCGCGCCGTCTTGCTGAAATGTCCATGGAGTGTCATTACCTAAGTGATATTTAGCTGACTCCAACAATGGCGTCAAAATATTCTCAATATAACATTTAGCATTGCTTTTGGCGCCTTGTTCCAGAAAAAATTAAAGGAGATCTCCAAGTTTCTGAAACGGTGGCCCAGACCATTACTGAAGCAGGTTTCATGGTTCTGTGTATAGTTTTTTGGTTGTATGGGATGTCTTTTGCACTTTTACCAATTATTCTGTCATTCCTCTGGTTGTGAGCCATTTCCACTGTGAAAATTTTTTCGTCAGACCAAACAATTTCATCAGCCGTGCCAGACTTCAATTCTCCCAGAAGTGCTCTGCTTCTCTCCAATCTCTTTTTCTTTACAGCTTCTGACAGAGTCTGTCTCTTTTGGAGGGTGAAAGAGGACATCTTTAGGTCTTCTTTGACAACTCTTCTCATTGTTCTGGGACTCACATTAGCTGTTTTGGCTAACAATCGTATTGACCTTTTCGGGTTCCTCCTGATCTTCTCTCGGGCACATTTTATCAGTTGTTTGGTGCGTTGTGAGCGTGGTCTACCACTTCTTGGACGATCAGTCAAGTCTCCTCTCTCATTAAAACGCTTCACACACTTCCAAACAGTCGATCTCGCTATTGAGAGAGTCTTTGAAATGACGGAATCTGACTTCCCGGCACGGTGTAGAGAAATAATGGCTTCTCTTTTGTCTGACATTTTTGAATTGACTAAATTTTTGTAAAAAATAACACTGCCACGTCACAATGTAGTGTCTCTACTTTAGTTCAAACCCTATCACCTACTTAGGAACTTATTTTTAAGAATTATATTAATGTTTGAAAAATTGCTTCCAAACTCACGCCCCACCCTGTATATACATATGACGATTTTATTTCTTCTATTTCAAGCATTGAACTAATCGATGTAGCTAATTGTTTTATTTTTTCATAATGTGATTATTGGAATTATGTTTATAATTTGTAGTTATTCATACAGCTATTTTATACAATAATTTGTGATCTATACGACAGTATTCTACACAAATTGATGACGTCACGGGACAGAAAATTACTCTTTACAAGTACCTACCTAAAACGGGATGTGTAATGTGTATGAGCAAGCACAATAAGTAATGTACTAGAATATTAATATTAGAAAATATATAATAAAATATACACGCTACCGTGCATTTTGCACGGGTAACCACTAGTCTATATATATAATACGCTACATCTGTCTGTATGTATGTATGTGTGTTACTTGGACCAATATTACTCACAAACAGTTGGACCCAGAGACTTGAAAATCTACAACTTTTTAGAAAGTCGTGTCGAATTTAACATATTAAAAGGATTTTCCAAAATTCAAACGGGTTTTTGAATTATTAACACTTGATATATAATGGGATACATAGGAATAAATTCGACATACTTTCCAGGATATTTTCAGAGACTATCAAACAGAATGGGCTGAAATTTTCTAGAAACCTCCGGCCTATGGTCCTACAGAACGCTATTGATTTGTTTTACGAAATTCGAACGGTTTTTTGAATTATTCGAATTTTAAGTTTTAATGGAATAGATAGGGATTTAATTCAAATCGGCAAATACATGGTAAAATACGAAATAAATTAAGAAATGAAATTTGCATTAATCGAATCGAAAAAATAGCTACCATATGTAAAAATGGTCTTCAAAAATGAATGCGTCAACCGTTTTCCGAAATTGGAAGTACATTTCGAGATCTGACGAAAATTAGAAAATGAAAAGTAAAATTCAACGCTGGTTATCATTTTTCCTCACGAAAATAAATGATATTATTTTACACGATTGAAAATATAATAATTACTTTTAATATTGATATTGACGGGTGGGAGTAGGGATAAAAATTCGAAATATATGACATTTAGAATATTTTAATCAAATTATGACGAATTTTACATAATTATATTAATTAATTTATATAAATGGAATATCAGCTGCTACCTATATATGGTGATTAAATTTCTTCTATTTCAAGCATTGAATTGATTGATGGAGTTAATAGTTTTAGTTTTTCATAATATGAGTATTTGAATAATGTTTGTAATTTGTAGTTATTTATACAGCATTCTTACATAATTATTTATGATAAATACGACAGTATTCCACATAAATTGATGACGTCACGGGACGGAAAATTACTCTTTACGGGTACCTATCTAATTCTCATGAAATGTAATGGTAAACGGGTTTTGAAATCTATATGAACAAACGCAATAAGTAATGTTCCTAAATATTAATGTATAATAATATATGTACGATACCGTGCAATTTGTACGGGAAACCACTTGTTTCAGAATATATTAATCCAAATTTACAATAAATTCCTTTCATTCTGTCTGCTCCATCTACTGTACAATACAAAACAAAATTACCAATTAGTTATTATTCTCAATGGAATCTGCAATGAAGCTGTCTGTTACAAACTCCGTTTGAGAATTCGATAAACTGATTATAATGTCACAATGATATGACAAATGTAACTGTTTCTTAAAATATATCAAATGTATGTGAAAGTTCAATACAAATATTCGTTACCTATTATAGCAGTATTAATTGAAAAATAGATCGTTAATATCGTGGATTTAATTTTTTTGTCATCTCTCTCATATTTTCACATTCTGGTAGTGAAAGTAAAAATTAAATAGGGATAACAAAACAGTACCTTCATTTCCCTTTGTATTGATTATTTGAATAAACACAGTGGTAATATTGAATATGAGTTTCAAACAATAAAGACTTAATATATTCATGTATGTGATATAATTATTATAATGGGTGAGTGGGTTTACTTTGGCAAATTTTAATACTTATGAAATATAGTAGCTTTTCCTAGGAAATAACTAAGTTATAATAATAATTCTGAACGGAACAAACCTGTAACGCAAACTAATTCAAATAGTGATTCATTAAGAAATTTTCTCAATTTGGTCCATTAACAAGAGACGATAGAAATTTTTCTCTGTTAGTATTAGTTCATTTTAATGTATTCACTTCCGTGGCCGGTAAATTCCCCCGCAGAAAGTTTCACCAGGAAGATTCCTCTGGCGTTAAAAGCCAGATATGGAAAATTCCAACATGGAAGATTCCACCATTTTGGATAAATAAAACAGAATATTTTTAATTTCATTTCACTAAATCTTAGATCAAATTTGGAAATAAATTAGGCCATAAAATATAATCTCTTGGACTTATACATAGATGATAAAAATATAGGCATAGGAGGTAAAAAAATTATAAATGAGTTATTTTTTTTTTCTTTCTTAGTTTCAGCTTTTAGCGTGGCAAATTCAGATTGATATATGTTTGTTTCGGAATAAAATTCAAAAATTTGGGCGATACATAATTATAGAAAACAAAATTAAAATAACAAAATAATATATTCTATTTGAGGAAAATCAAACGGGATCTACATTGTAGACCAGTGTGGCAATTATTCAAAAGATAGTCTTTAGTCAATCATATGATATATCGCTTATTTCATATATGTTCGCATTACCTTATCCCTTAGACATTGACTTAACATATCCTATTTTCATAACTTCTTAAACTGTTTAGCTAATGAAATGGTGTTTGGTTACCCCTAATTATACATTTTTGTTCTGTTTCATTTTATGTCATACCTTCTGTAAATGAAATCCAGCATTATAATGTGGAATTTTCCAAGGTTGAATTTTCCAGTGGTAGAATATTCCGTGGTGGAAATTTCGAGCGATGGAATTTTCTTGGTGGATATTTCTGTCTTGGAATTTTCCACGGGGAATTTAACTGGAATAATTCACTTCATGCAATTTTGTCCAATCCCTTTCATTCAATAGTGCTTTGTTATTTGACCACAGGAAATTTGACTGTCGAGCAATTTGTTCCCTGGTATGTTGACCCCCGCTAATTTGATCTGCAGGTAATATGATCCCATGTAATTTGACCCCCATTAATTCAACTAACTGTAATTTGTTAATTTTCGGACGTAATTAACTTTTTGGATTATATTATGTTTAATTTAATCAAATATTTAATCCTCTCGCTTCTGACGGCTTTTGCAGTAGTCTTGAAATTGTATGCTATTTTAACATGTTTGTGGTTCAAGTTATTATGAGAATTTTTGTCTTTTGGCTTCTCTTCAGTAATATACATAATTGAAGCATGGAACATAACGGAATTTTCTGGCAAGTTCCCACTCTAGGTATATGAGATGATGGAAATTTCCGTTCTGGGCCTGCAAATGGTATACTGACTGTATTTTTTGGAAGTAGTTATATACAATGTGCTTTTGAAACAAATAAAATTCATTTAAAAACTTATACAAAATATTATACTTTCAGGAGGGAAAGGGTTAATTAATTATTATGTCAACCCAAGTAACAAAAAATAACCCCCGGGATATTCCGGTGAAATTCCCTGGGATTATTCCGTCGTTATCTCCAGCGTTATCGAGGGAATGCCCCTATTTTGACGTTCTTGCGATATGGGGATATCCCGAAATGATATCGAGGGAATAATGATGGGATTTGAATATATCATCCCAGAAAGATTCCCTCGATTACAAGGGAAGAGCAAGGAATTATTATTCCCTCGATAACAAGGGAATAAAATTGGGATAGTAATATTACCTCAATATCGAGGGGATCAAAATAAGCATACCAAAATTATTATTTCCTAGCATATACTGCATTTATAAATGTACGTTTGACTTTACAAGAATTAGTTGAATGAAACATATTGTTATATACCAATTAAATGGAAAGAAATGGAGTGATGTTTCCGGGTCTCGAACCAGCACCTTGTTGACTTCTGCTTGCGACGCTAACCACTCGACCATCACACAGTAGAAGTAGGATTTTTAATGAACTTTTAATGAAACTCAAGTTTATCTTTAGGTTATCATCGATAAATATAGTTTCATATTTCATAG